>JAINUG010000770.1:0-50000 GCA_029706075.1 Aldrovandia affinis
CTGTCTTGTACAATATTAGATTTAGGCCTGTGTGTAAATTAATATCCTTTTATTTAACTGTGCGGTCTCTAGCTTGGATTCAATCAACTCACAAATGAAAGTTTGTGTTTTTTTCTGCACAAATAACACTCACTCAACCTGAGTGTTTGTGCAGAAAAGAAGAGGACAAATGTCTCTCTCTTTCTTTCTTTCTTTCTTTCTTTCTTTCTTTCTCTTTCTCTTTCTCCCTGACTGTAGGAGCAGGGCCAGGCTCCGGATATGTTCTACTGTATGAAGCTCCTGGAGGAGACCGGAATCTGTTTGGTTCCCGGGAGTGGGTTCGGACAGAGAGACGGAACCTACCACTTCAGGTACACAGCTCTGGCTCCACAGTAACAGTGTCTACAATGTTAAGTAGCAGTAAGACCTGACTCACAGATAACTGAACACACTCTGACACATACAATCGCACCTGCTCTCACACACATACACACTTGCGCACACACAAAAAGTGAAAAGTGCCTCAGGGGTCAGAGGAGTGACCTCTGCACCCCATCCTCCGTCAGAGTGCCCATGAAAGCTCCCTGGCTCCCGGAGAAGAGAGGGAGACACTTGAACACATGCCTGAAAGTTACTGCCCTTACTAAACGATGGCAGTGAATGGTCGTTATTATCTTCTGTTATGTTCTGTTGTCAATATTGTGTAAAGAATGATTATAAACAAATGCACGTCCAGCTTATGTCTTAGGTGCCGAGTGAAGAATGAGTAACGGAAAAGAGAAAACGCTCGCGCACACATTAGTTCGGGCGCATTTTTAGTGTGCAAGCATTTTCTCTTTTTATGTTATCAATATTAGACTCAGTCACATGCTTATTTGAAATGCTTTTAATCCCTTAAGTGCCAGTAAAATGTCCTGCAGATTTCTGATCATTTTGAAAAAAAGAAAAAATCCTGCGATGGACTGGCAGGATGTATTCCTGCCTCTCGCCCAATGCATCCTGGGATAGGCTCCAGCCCCACCCCCATGACCCTGACCAGGAATTAGCAGGTTAGATAATGATGAATGAATAAAAAAATATCTATATTCACCAATATTCAGAACAATGGGTTTTGTTCAGTAACATGTTTCTTTGACAATTTTCCAGGTATCTGCAGGAGTGTTTTCAAACGTTACTGGCATCTAAAGTGATAAAGAATGTCAAATACTTATCTAACCCAGGTCTGATCAATATACTATTGAAATGGAATAGGACCAGTATATATTACCATCTGTATACCCCGGCGCCCACATAGAAATCTACACAGCATTGGGTGTCCAAGATGTTCATTTATGCACACTTTTTTTTCCTCCCCAACCAGTTTCCCTGACTGAAATGATCCACTTTGTTTTTATTTTTTAACATTTACAACTGTTCCGTTTCCCAAACACACTGGTGTAAAATATTTCCTCAGTATGGGGCACAAGTTCCGAACGTAAGATGAAATGAAATGTGCAATCTACAGAAATTGTCAACTGAATTGATAAAGTGTGTTTACTAATCACCCCTACTGTACACTGTTGTTTATAATTGAATGTGTTTCTTCTGTGTTCCCAGCAGGGGGAGACGTAGTTTTGCATAGAGACAGAAAAACGTGTATTCAGTGTAAAACAAATAGGATGCAGAGGGCAGCATTTTTTATTTTGTGTGCAGACATCAGAATGTAGCCATTTATAGTGACAAAAATGTTGTTTTTTATTGTGAATGTAAAAATAGAAATAAAAATGTAATTTCAATTTGTTGCCCCTCCCCCCCCGCCCAAAATGTGTGAAAAGTGAGATTTTCTACTTGACCTTGTGTGAACCTGCCAACAGAGGGCGATGTTCTCTCAAAATCTGTATATGGTGTCGTGTGGCTCAGTAGATGGAGCATGGCTTTTGACAACGCTTAGGATGTTTGATTTCCAATGGGACCACACATACTGATAAATGTATGCATTCCCTACTCAACTGATGAGGCTTCCAACCAGAAAAAAAGGTGTACTCTTGAAACCCCCCCCCTGCCCCAAAATGGCTCAGATTAAAGTATAAATGTTTGCACACCTTGTTGTGTCCAGGTGCTTGTCAGTGCAAAAGTGTGTCCCCCAATGGTCAAATGAAATCGCCCGTTTTGGGTCATCTACATTTTCCTCTGGGACCAGTCTAGTGCTTACCCGCTAGTGTGACGGTAGACATTCATAGCGCATCGACCCCAGTTCTTGCAAGCAGGTTGCATGTAGCATCCAACATGAGACCAACAACCTAGCAGTAACGGCATTAGCTTCAGTTCAGAACGCACCAGTAGGTTGTCTAGGTGTTGAAGGAGGTGGACCTGCACAAGCGTGTGGATGAGGCTCAAGCCAAGACACAGAAATAAGTTCCGCCACACGACAATGCCCAAGAATGTGGAGGACACCCTTGTGTGCCAAAACACTCATTCACGTTCCTCTTCATCAGCCTGCACTCAATGTTTGGAGTCAGTACCCATTTAAACTGTAATCCTTTGGACAATTCCCATTAAAATCTCATTAAGTGGGTAAATGACTATGAATGCCCTCGCATCTTTCTCCCTTGGATCCTGCTCTTTCCCATCATCATCAAAAAAAAGGATTTAGTGAGACTCATTAAAAAAACTGTCCTGAGTACATTTCCTGTTTTTATTTGTCCTGTTGCTCCATTGAAAAAATAATTGAGCTTTGTTGAAATATTTTGATCTGAAATGAAATGAAATGGAATGATTGTGATTCATGTTTGAGAAGATCCACATCCCTCTGTCAAAGCAAACACACATTTTCTGTGTTGTGCTTGCTGAATAACACTCAAACCGGTTACGTCTGTGCAGTGAACCATCGTGTTTGGAACCTATTCTGGGAGCGTTGCCAAAGACTGGTGTTGCTTTGGTGTTTCTAAAATGCACCATCGTTGCTATCTGGAAGATCTGGTGGAGTCGCAGTAAGTCAAACGATTATTCTATTTTTCAGTGTGTCATCATGGTGTAAGTGTTATGTTGCTATTTAACCAGAGGTTCAGGTGAATGCCCTTACCACAAGCACCACCACATATTTTGTATTGTGGCTCAAAGCTAAAACGGAAATATGGCCCACAGCTTCAGTTTCATGTCTAACCCCCAAAAAAAGTTCCTTTCTTCTATGAAAACATCTGTGAGCCTTTTGAGAATCTACTCTGTCTATAAAATGGGGTTTTTCCCTTTCCGTAGTACAGTTAATGATTCCCTCTGCACAAAATTATAACACTTATACAGTATACTGGTTCCACTGGGGCCTACAGATATAAAACAGAAAAATAGAAAACCTCTACAGCAGTTTGTGACAACATGGAGCATTCATGGTTTTCTAACAGTATTATGAAAGAGCTCTGTTGATGTGGTGATCTAAGGTGTGGAGAAACAGTGGTTATTGTTGAGACTGGAAAGATGCTGGTCAAGATCAGACTGACTCTACCTGCAAGGCGAAAAGGAAGAGAAGAAAGCATCATACAATTGAAGAATATTTTCCTCCAGCCCTAGAGAGGAGGGGACTCTAAAAACAGGAAGTCAGTCATCAGAGAGTTGGAGTCCGTAACACACACACACACATACAAATGGCTTACTCTCTGCTACTCTTCCTCACCATCCTCTCCCTGGCTGGACTCCCAGGTAGGACTCATTCACCACACTGAAATACTGAATACATTATAGTGGCAGTCTGTCATTACCATAAACTTGAATGAATGGGTGATTTGCGGCAATCAGTTCAAAATTCACAAAACTGTTCCTTTTCATGAAGTAATTTGGAATAATTATGTAAATTAAAGCCTGATACATCCAAAACAGTTGCAAAGAGGAAAAAGTATCAAGTTTTTCCGCTTCACAAAAGTGTATAATTAGCATATTTCTAAGAGAAGTCAAACGCACCAATAAGTGGTCTGGTGTTTTATTGTAGTGTGAACGTTGTCATGGAAACAGCTCTGAACCCACAGTGAACTTCACTCTTCATTGGCTGGGTAAGAAGAGAGGAGTTAACCACAGAAAAGAATGAGAGTTACACTAAAGTCCTATTGGTTCTATTGCGCATGCTATGTGGAATTTGGAGCCCAAAGAGCAGTGTAGCATTTTGCGTAGAGTTTTGCACATTGCAAAAATGAGTCAAAGCAATTGTAAAAAAAAAAAAAAAGAAGGAATTTTTAACAGTAACATTTTTAAAATTATACTAATTATAGTAATCCTGCTCTGGCCACTGTGGGGGAGCACAGACCAGAGGAAGAGGGCCTAGAGAGGAGGGGACTCTAAAAACAGGAAGTCAGTCATCAGAGAGTTGGAGTCCGTAACACACACACACACACACACACACACACACATACAAATGGCTTACTCTCTGCTACTCTTCCTCACCATCCTCTCCCTGGCTGGACTCCCAGGTAGGACTCATTCACCACACTGAAACACTGAATACATTATAGTGGCAGTCTGTCAATACCATAAACTTGAATGAATGGGTGATTTGCGGCAATCAGTTCAAAACTCAACATAATCAGTCTCTTGCTACATACTGAAAACAAGACACTTGCAATTCATTCGTTCTTGTATTCAATTGCTTTTTTAACAAAATTATAGTCGAATCAATTAATGATTATGAAAAAAATAGTTCAAAGCTCAACCTATCTCTGCCAGATCAGCCCTGGCCATTAGCCCCGATCAGGGGTGGCATTTGGCTGTCAGCTCCTGAGAGAGTTGGGAGGGTGGTCGGCACAAACTCACTGTGAAGCATGTAAGGGTGTCTCCAGAAAAGGGGTCATGAGTCACGAAGGAGGCGGATCATCGCCAGCCTCGGAGAGTAGCTTGCTCCATAGAGACGGGCGGCGAGTTCGTGGGTAATAAATAGAGGGTATAATTTGCTTACAAATTTGGGAGAAAAATGGGGAAAAAATCTAAAACAAACTGTTAAAAATAATCCAAAGCTCAAATACAATCACAATGTGCATGTGCATGTGTTTACATCAGTTTGTATTGTTATTTTGTGTCTCTGCACAATTCCCTCGCATTGTATGATTGTTACACTTTTCTATTGCCAAGGCCATTAAAAACTACTATATTCATGGAAAAACTGTTCCTTTTCATGAAGTAATTTGAAATAATTATGTAAATTAAAGCCTGATACATCCAAATCAGTTGCAAAGAGGAAAAAAGTATCAAGTTTTTCCACTTCACAAAAGTGTATGATTAGCATATTTCTAAGAGAAGTCTCACCAATAAGTGGTCTGGTGTTTTATTGTACGTGTGAACGTTGTCATGGAAACAGCTCTGGACCCACAGTGAACTTCACTCTTCATTGGCTGGGTGAGAAGAGAGGAGTTAACCACAGAAAAGAATGGAGTTACAATGAAGTCATTATACAACTAAAAGTATAATAGGAAAACACATTACTGCCGGGGATGTTGAAGTACTGTATGTACTGTACTATAGCAGCATAAACTCCTGTTATCAACCTCCTGAAGTTAAGGAGCAGAGAGGGCAGAGGAGCTGAGTATCTGGTGGGTCTATATAGTCTGTGGTGTGATTCTGTACATTAGCGAACACCGCAGCTTAATTAGGAGCAGTGACTTAAAAAGCCCAGGTGCTGCTCACTTCCAGAAGGCAGGGCATTCAGGGGCCATCCTCAGATATTGGGGGATCGAGGGTGTGTTAATCTCACAGGGGTGGTGACATTGGAAAACTTTTAACAGAGTTTCTCTTAACTCTCAACAAAACACAAAATAATGGAATTTCTCATGGAAGAATATTGTTACATCTTTACAATAGAGTTCCAGACACTTGTAGAATCTATACCAAGGCACATTGAACCTGTTCAGCTTGTGGTGGCCCAACGCCTTATTAAGACACTTTATGTTGGTGTTTCCTTTATTTTGTCAGTAACCTATAGATGTGATGTGTGAGTTACAGTTATTGTCGTGGTGTGTCAAAATAATAAGGATAAGGGTGTTAGTGATGAGCACATTCCCTTCAGATTGTAATGCCCAGTGGTAACAGCACACAACTCTGCGGCCCCCAGCCCTCACTCACTGACGGCACAAACACCACAAATCACACCTTTCATCAAGATGGCTTTACTGTGCACTGGATCTCATTCTGTCCTCGATACTTCAATGTAGTCGAAAATGAGTACATCATAAGATGAATCCATACTGATGACGTGTGTGTTGTTCTCTGCAGGTGCTGATGGTGTGTCCACAGTGACTCGTGTGGCTGTACAGAGCGGAGGATCTGTCACCATCCCCTGTCACTATGATCGAAAATATGACAATAATGTGAAATACTGGTGTCGTGGGCATCTGTGGACTCATTGTGACTTTGTAGTGCGCACTGACTCTCCAAAGACGGCAGGTAAAGTGTCAATCACTGATGACCCCGGCCACCATGTCTTCACTGTGTCCATGAAGAGTCTGCAGACGGGGGACTCTGGATATTACTGGTGTGCTGTAGAGATCAAGAATAAATGGACTCCTGATGACACAGCACAAATGTACCTATCAGTCACTGCTGGTAAGATGCCTGCAGCACACACTGCACTCAGTGAGACCTGCTTCCCAATCTCATAATGACTTCATCTTCACTTCTCCCTGTATTTTACATACATACATGTGCAGTGCACTCTGATGCAGCGGGATGTGTTCTGGGTAAATGAATGATCCTGGCTATCAGAAGGTCACACTGTTTTTCACAACACATGTGCAGGCATATGTATTTAAAATAAATAACATAATACCAATTGTACATGAACAACATTCAAGAGTTACACATTTAAGTACAGATATGTGAGAATATGGTACAGACCTGAAGAATTAATATGTTTAAACAACCCCACAATTTAAATGCCAATTTAAAAATGGTTTACTCCACTGTTCTCTGATATAGCCAACTGAAAAATACAGGCAACTGAAAAAATAAAGAAAACACTTTAGTAAATGAAGGGTTCTGGCAGCTCTGTTATGGTGTGGGGTGCATTTCCCTGGCATGGTTTAGGTCCACTCAGCCCCTTAGAGGGCAAGGTAAACACAAATAAATGCACAGCTCTTTCATATTACTGTTAGAAAACCTCTACAGCAGTTTGTGACAACATGGAGCATGCATAATAAATCTGTATTGAAGATGAACATGGATGTGGGCGTGGACGTGGTCATGGTCAAGTTTATGGTTCATAGTCACGGTTCATGGTCAGGGTTCTAATACAGCAGAGAGGCAAAATGCAGAATGATCGCTGTATTGCATCATGTACAAAAATAATATTTAATGATTATTCAAATTCAATAATAAAAATATATTTTTCTGGGTTTCTTCTGACCCCAAATTCCTTCAATACATACTTGGTTTGCATTCCGAACAGGATTATGAGCCAAAAATGACATAGAATTCATGTTTCCTTATACAGCACACAGCATTTTGATCCAAAAGTCCAACTTGGTTGTTGGTTAAAAAATGCAAAATGTCACAAAATGCTCACTGTATATGATTTAAAACTTACAATGTAGGTCACAATCCAGGTTACAATAATTGATTCCCTCACTGCAATTTATATAAACTAAATATGAGCTAATGACACTTTTATACACTGTTTTGATTGTGGCAGTGTTAGCATAATGGTTAGGGAACTGGGCTTGCAACGCAAAGGTTGTAGGTTCGATTCCCAGGTGGGGCACTGCCGTTGTACCCTTGAGCAAGGTACTTAACCTGAATTGCTTCAGTTAATATCCAGCTGTATAAATGGATTGTATGTAAGGAAAATGTAAAAACTGTGTAAGTCGCTCTGGATAAGAGCGTCTGCTAAATGCCTGTAATGTAATGTAATGTAATGTAATGATTATAATGCTTTTGTGTTTGGTGGCATGTATTGATAATGAGTTTTATTTTTAAATGCAGCAATGTTTGTATTTCAGTGATGAGCATATTGAATGTCCTAGTGCTAGTGTACGTTTGCATAATGTATCTGTCTCAATTGACACAGCAGGTTTTATTGCGCATGCTATGTGAGATTGCACCTGCATGTGCATGTGTTCACATCAGTTTATATTGTTATTTTGTGTCTCTGCACAATTCCCTCGCATTGTATGATTTTTACTCTTTTCTACTGTCAGGGCCATTAAAAACTACTATATTCATGGAAAAAGTGTTACTTTTCATGAAGTAATTTGAAATAATTATGCAAATTAAAGCCTGATACATCCGAAACAGTTGCAAAGAGGAAAAAAGTATCAAGTTTTTCCGCTTCACAAAAGTGTATGATTAGCATATTTCTAAGAGAAGTCAAACACACCAATAAGTGGTCTGGTGTTTTATTGTACGTGTGAACGTTCTCATGGAAACAGCTCTGAACCCACAGTGAACTTCACTCTTCATTGGCTGGGTGAGAAGAGAAGAGTTAACCACAGAAAATAATGGAGTTACAATGAAGTCATTATAAAACAAAGTATTGTGGCGAGCGTGCGTTGGGTGGTGTATCAAGGAAGGAGACAGAGTCCAAGTAGAATGCAAAACTGGCTACGCGGGCAGTCGTTTTAATAAAGAAAAAGGATAATTACCCATGCTCCGTACACTGCTCAGTCATGGGTAATATCTGCTGCTAGCTTCCGTTTTCCTTACACCGCACAACCCCGGAAGTAGCCTAAAAACAAATGGAGGTACTTGCCTGCCGACCGAGTCCTTAAAAGGACACGAGAGACCGTTGAAACGCCTTTCGCAGGAAACACAGTCAGTCAGAAAGGTACAGTCCATTCCACACATGGCACATTGACGGCACTATTCATACTGGTTCCAACGGCACACACCGCAACCAGCTAGCTAACACAACACAATTCAACTAAACAACACACAAACATGGAACCAAACAATTTAACAGTTAAGCCTGGGGAGACGCTTAAAGTTACAGCAGCGCCTCCCCCAGAATGCACCGCGCACACATTTAAGCACAGGCGTCCTCGCAGGATCGTCATTTAGCCCCCTTGCAAAGGGGTCAGTCGACCTGGCCCCGGCGACCCCATTGTCCAACACAAAGTCTTGTAAATGTGGGGGCGCTCGTCGCCGCCATGGTGTTCGCCTCTGGCCTCCCCCAGGCGCACTGAGAGAGTCTCTGGGGGGAAGGGGTCTGGGCGACTCACCTGCCGCCTCGGCTGCAGCCTGCGCCAGGGGGTGGTACGGGGCCAATCGCTCCTGATGCAGAGCCACCTCCCGGCCCCAGCCGGGCATGCGAACCTCACTGAGCCGCTGCAGGACCTCGCCAGGCCCACGCCACTGACTCCACAGCTTGGGGGACACCCCCTTGGTCCGGGAGGGGCAGAAAACCCACACCCGGTCACCGGGGGCGAATGCCTGGCCCTGGCACCGGTTGTCGTAGGCCCGTTTCTGTTTTACCCCCACCTCGGCCTGGGCCTGGTGGGTAAAGTAATGGGCCACCTGGAGACGCTCCTGCTCCTGGAGGGGGCCCGAACACCAGGTCTACGAGGGTCCTAAGCTCCCGGCCGAACAGAAGACTGGCCGGCGTGCAGCGGCTTGATTCCTGCACGGCGGTGCGATAGGCCCACAGGAACAAAGGCAGGTGGCGGTCCCAGTCCCGCTGGTACTGGCTGGTTAGAATGGCCAGCTGGGTGGCCAGGGTCCGGTTAAAGCGCTTGACCAGGCCGTCACTCTGGGGGTGAAGGGGCGTGGTCCGGGTCTTGTGCACCCAGGCGCTTGCACACCTCTCTGAAGACCCGGGACTCAAAGTTCCGCCCCTGGTCACTGTGTAACTTGGCGGGGGCCCCGAACCGGCAGAACATCTCCTCGATCAGTCTCCCCACCGTAGTGCTGGCGCTCTGGTCCGGCACCGCATACGCCTTGGGCCACTTCGTGAAGTAGTCCATGGCCACGAGGACGTAGCGGTTACCGGAGTCAGTGACAGGGAATGGGCCGAGGATGTCTACTCCGATTTGCTCCGTCGGGGCCCCCACCAAGTAATAGTAATAATAATAATAACCCCTCATTTATATAGCGCTTTTCATTGCGAAGCGGTCTCAAAGTGCTTAACAGAAAGAAAAAGAAAAAGAAAAACTGAAAACAGAGCAAAACTAAAATGTATTCAAATGTAATATAATTTTAAAAACTGTGTATGTGTGTGCATGCCAAACTCAGCCATACAATTTAATGAATAGGTATGTTTTGAGTCTGGATTTAAAAACATTAATGGAATCAACCTTCCTAATAGAATTGGGGAGGCTGTTCCATAGAAAAGGAGCTCTAAAATAAAAAGCCCTACCTCCAACCGTTTTTGTGGCCACGGGCGGGACAACTAATAACCCTGCATCCCGCGACCGGAGGGCACGCGCCGGAATATATGGCCGAAGTGCATCGGACAAATACCCCGGCGCCAGTCCATGTAGGGCTTTAAAAGTTAAAAGTAAAATTTTAAAATCAATTCTAGCCTCAATAGGAAGCCAATGCAGAGTAAATAAAATAGGGGTAATGTGCTCGGTGCGTCTCGTTCTAGTGAGGATTCTGGCTGCCGCATTTTGAACGAGCTGGAGGCTCCTTAAAGCCTTTGGGCAACCAGAATAGACAGAGTTGCAATAGTCCAACCTTGACGAAACAAAGGCGTGAATACATTTTTCAGCATCTTGTTGTTTAATAAATTGTCAAACTTTTGCTGTATTTTTAAGATGGAAAAATGATGTTTTTGTTACCTTGTTGATTTGGGACTTGAAACCTAAATCTGAGTCTAGGACAACACCAAGACTTGTGACTTCAGGTTTGATCCAAGAAGTCAATTTCCCCAGAGAACTAGACAGCGTATTTCTACGCAAGTTATTAAAAACGACTTCCCTTTTCTTTTGGGCCAACTAATAAAACTTCAGTTTTGTCCTCATTAAGTTTTTTAAAGTTTTTGCTCATCCATTGTTCTACGACAGACAGACAGGCAGTCAAGAAGCACAAAGCAACTGAGTCATTTGGCTCCATTGCGATGTATAATTGTGTGTCGTCAGCGTAACTGTGGAAATCGACGTTATAATCTCGAATTATGTGACCTAACGGTAACATGTACAATGAAAAAAGCAGAGGGCCAAGACAGCTTCCTTGTGCAACCCCAAAAGCCATGTCGTATCTCTGATGTGTGAGCTCTGTTAGAGTTTGGTATTTTCCTTAAACAATGTTATTCACAGTCTCGAGTAAAATCTGTATGCCCCCACTACCCATCCTGTTTCCACCTGGGTGTTAAGTACCCTTTTCCAAATGCGAGATCTCCCCCGACTCAGGTGCCGAGAGCCATTGGAAAGCAACCCTGGGTGAATAGAAATGATAATGTCTGAAGAGTCATTGATCTAGCCAGGAAACAGGAATCGGGGAAGGAGGGAATTAAGACAGGCATGAAGCCTTTCCTCCTGCCAGACACCTTTTGTTTAAGACTGTATTTAAAATAATACAAGAGATGGGCTGGCGGATAGCGTAACGGACTAACACACCCGTATTTGGCTGGTCCTGTACGAGTGAGAGCTGTCTATCAGGGACGCGGTTCGAAACCTGTCACTGCCATTTGGCTGCCCGCTCCAGAGGGAGGGGGGAGGGTGGTCAGCAGGAACTCTGAAGGAGGTAAGGGTGTCTCCCGAAAGGGGGTCGGTGAGTTCAGTCTCAAAGGAGGCGGATCATCACCAGCCTCAGAGATTAGCTTGCCCCGTGGAGACGGGCGGCGAGTTCGTGGGGAGAGGGTTCATTGAAATAAACCGAGAGTATAATTGGCTTCCAAATTGGGGAGAAAGATTGGGAAATATCAGAAAGAAAATGTAAAAGAATTAAGAATAATAATACAAGAGAAGTTGAAGTCATATTGTGTCTATTAGGCTGCACTTTTTTATCATCAACATTTCCAAATCCTATATAGATAACTGGAATATGTTATTAAATGTTTCCTTGTGTGAAATCTATGAACTGTATTTGTAATATAGATGCACCGATCGATCGGCCTCTGACCGGAAATGGTCGATTTTCAGCTGATCGGCCTCAATCGGTGACTTGATCCCGATCACTCCACATAGCCGATTCTGTGCGCCGGTTTTTCACGTGACGTGCGCGCACCCGTGAGCCAATGCAGACAGATCAGATGAGCGCAGCGCTGAACACGCCTTAACATGTCCTCAGTATGGGCGTTTTTCACAGTCAGTGAAGACGACTTAAAGCTTGCAGTTTGTCATACATGTCAATCGAAAATAATCCGCGGAGGAACAACTCGAAAACGTTCGAACGACCAACCTAATCAGACACTTGAAAATCATCACCCAGGTACCAAGTCTACAGTACCGGGTTAATTCATAATTAACTTCGTTGCGCTAGTTCGGTTCCTCTGAACCATTTTCCATTAATAGAACATGGTGGTAGTGCATAAACTTGACGTAATAATGCCCTGCTGAAGCACTGAATTGCACTGAAATCATTATGTTCGCTAATGAGTGACGTTATGAAACAGTGCTATTCACTCATACAAATCTAACTTATTAGACCTAATGATAAATTCATCTAACGATTTCTAGCTAAACCACAAATGGTGTATTAACTGTGTTGTGCATGAAGGTACCAGCTGTGCTTTTTATCTAGGCTTTGAAGCTAGTTAAAGTCGTAGTCGTTAGGCTACGCAAATAACGAAATTCTGCTGAAGAGCGGCTTGTTTCAATGCCTTTGACAAGCTCCGCAACTGAAACATCCGCCCTTATATCGCTACAAGTGTTTTCCATTGCACTATATAGAATTGGGATCTACTCTAATCCACCTCTAGCAAACAAATTAGTCTAGCGCATCATAGGTTCGAACTAAAATATGGGGAGGAGGAAAGAACAAAATGTAGGCTATATTTTATTTATTTTAATTTGTATTTTGATGTTGCACCTGTTTTCTTTTGGAAAAGTAAATGTGCATAGTAGCTAGCTGTGCACTGGATTCTCTTTTATTCATCATTGAATTTAATTTGCACAAAAAAATAAAAGCTCTGTCCAGTAACCTGGAACATGTTTGAAATGTGTTTTAGTGAGACCTACCTCATGCTTCTGACCTACCTCAGAATTGTCAATCTTAATTTTCTATTAAAGCAAAGTTACAAAAATGTTTGTGTAAGTTGTCAATTATTGTTTTTAGGAAAAAAAAAATCGGAATCGCCAAAATCGGTATCGGCAAGTCAGACTAATCAAAAATTGGAAATCGGAATCGGCCAAGAAAATCGCAATCGGTGCATCTCTAATTTGTAAGTATTCATTTCAGCTAACCCTGCATAAATTAAAAACTCCCAAAGACTCACACATACAGTATTTTAAAAAGTTCCACTCACTGACCTCATCTTGGTGTGATATAATGGAGACATGATATCGTTTAACAACCACAACCTCCTGCACCCCGCACCCTAATTCAGAGAATGATAGAATTAACTAAATAATAGCTCTATAAAAGAATGTAAAAGTGCTCATGGCACCATGAGCAGGATGCTGAACAAAAGCATAGCACAAAGTCACAGTGGATCTCTTTATTACTGTGTGTCTCTGTAGCAGTACTGGCATCACCATAATACAATGATATGAAAGCAAAGTGTCCCACTGACTTTAGACATACTTCACCCAGCTGTTTCCTGTTTGCTGTTTGAACGCGACGCGCGCTCTAGTCACCGCTGCTCCAAGTTTTACTGCCCGCATTTTCTGCATCTTTATACTGGTTTAAATACTGGTTTAAATACAAAACTCCTTTCTATTTTTTAATCTTTTTCGGTTACTCCTATCTCATCAACTTATAAGGTAAGCACAAACGATGGCTGCTTCCTCTCCCCTCTCTTGCTCTGGTTGTAGCATGTATCATCTTAGCTCTCCTGCCGATGTTACTGTTAATGATAATTTTACATGCCATAAGTGTGAGCTTAATTTAGTGTTGGCGGAGAGAATAGTTGAGTTAGAGGCCTGCATCCGGACTCTCAGAGAGATTAAAGATCATGAGAGTTTTATTCAGTCGTGTAGCTACGCCGGATGCACCTGTGAGCGCCTCTCCCATCGCACCAGCAGAAGAGCCGACGCAGCACGGCCAGTTTGTCAAGGTTCGGCGGGGACATAGTTGTCGGCCTAAGCCGGCCGTACACCACCCAACTCACGTTTCAAATAGATTCTCCCCACTCACACCTGTTGAGGAAAAAGAGAAAGCTCTTATCATTGGCGACTCCATTCTTCGAAACGTGAGAATAGCGTCTCCGCGACCATAGTCA
Organism: Aldrovandia affinis; assembly: GCA_029706075.1. Taxonomy (NCBI): domain Eukaryota; kingdom Metazoa; phylum Chordata; class Actinopteri; order Notacanthiformes; family Halosauridae; genus Aldrovandia; species Aldrovandia affinis. Next base: position 14,243 of record JAINUG010000770.1, read on the forward strand.
ATTGTATTCCGGGGCTAGAGCTACCGACATTGAATCCAATTTAAAAGCGCTGGCTAAAAGTAAACGTAGATTTTCCAAAATTGTTATCCACGTCGGGCGCTAATGATGTCCGGTTGAGGCAATCGGAGATCACTAAACAAATTTTGTCTCGTTGTGTAAATTGGCAAACGAGATGTGTCGGGAAGTAATAGTCTCTGGTCCCCTCCCAGCTCATAGAAGTGACGAAATCTACAGTAGATTAACGTCGCTAAATCGCTGGCTGACTGAGTGGTGTACATCAAATAGCATAGGGTTTATTAATAATTGGCCTACGTTTTGGGGAGAGCCTGGTTTACTGAAGAGAGACGGACTCCACCCGAGCTGGAGGGGTGCTCTTCTGTTATCTAATAACATAGGCCATAGTCTGAATCGGCGAAATTGACATTCAAGAGCTACAGCCAGGCAGCAGACAGACGGTCTTAAACAACTGTCTGCAAGTTTCCCTGAACTCGTGACTAGTTTCCACCCCAGTTCCCACATAATTGAGACTGTCTGTTCCACGAGAGAAAACCGTAGTCTATTGAAACTCAAACCTCCCGTGTGATTTTTTTCTAATAATCTGATAAGGATCAACACGAACCATCGTAATGCAAATGCTAAACCTAATTTCGATAGAACTCTCCTTAAAATTGGGTTGCTAAATATAAGATCACTAGCTCCTAAAGCTGCCCTTGTGAACGAACTGATCACTGATTATAAACTTGACATTTTAAGTTTGACGGAGACTTGGCTTAGTTAGACCTGATGAGTACATAGCATTAAATGCATCTACCCCAGTTGGATACTCTAGTTGTCACAACCTCGACAGTCAGGCAGAGGTGGCGGTGTGGCTGTTATTTTTGACACTAGACTAAGCCTTACTAAGAAATCTTTAAACACATTCCCTTCATTTGAAGTGCTTTCCCTGGGCTCCATACAGACTAATGTAGATAATAGATCTGCATTTACTTCATCTTTTATACTAGCTACTATCTACAGACCCCCTGGACCCTATGCTGTTTTCCTCTCAGAGTTTTCTGACTTTTTATCAAACCTAGCAGTTATGGCAGATAAAGTTGTGATTATAGGCGACTTTAATATTCATGTTGATAATGGAAATGATTCTCTAGTGAAGGCTTTGCTTCTATTCTTGACTCCGTTGGTTTTGTCCAAAATGTGTCTGGGCCGACTCATTGTCATCAACATACACTGGACTTAGCTTTATCCTATGGTATTAGCATTAGCAATCTAGTTGTCTCTCCTCATAATCCTGTGCTCTCTGACCATTTCCTTATTACGTTTGAAATTCATGCTACCACTGCTATTAGATCAAAACCAGTGTTCTACTTTAGTCGCTCCCTAAATTCCTCTACCATACCTAACTTTGTCAGCCTGTTCCAAGAATCATTTACTGTTAATCAGGATCCCACTAGTCTACAATCTATTGATCAGCTGACTGACAATCTAAATTACACCCTGCGCAACACACTTGATGCTGTTGGGCCTCTCAAAAAGAAAAAAACTAGCCAAAAGAAGCTTGCACCATGGTATACTGACCAACACACGTGCTCTTAAACAAGCTTCTCGCAAGTTGGAACGTAAGTGGCGATCCACTAAATTAGAAGTATTTTATTCTGCCTGGAAAGACAGTCTGGTACAGTACAAATATGCTCTCTCCTCCGCAAGGTCAACCTATTTGTCTGATCTGATTGAGCGTAATAAGAATAATCCTAAATTTCTTTTTGATACAGTGGCCAAACTGACAAAGAACCAGACTGAAACCAATGCTAAGCCTCCGGCAGCCCATAATAGTAATGATTTCATGAACTTTTTCTCTGAGAAGATTGAGAAAATTAGAGATGAAATTTCTAAAATGGCACCTTCTGCTGTAGCGGACACTGATCAGAAAGCACAGGCTTACCAGGACAGGGGTCCTATGGCTACTCTTGAGTTTTTTAGTGCTCTGGAGTGGACTGAATTTTCTAAATTGGTTATGTCCTCCAAACCATCTACTTGTCAATTAGACCCAATCCCAATGTTGTAGAATTCGAACGCTGCCCCAAAACAGCACAATCGTCAGAGTCTGAGGTAAATACGGTTTATTGTATATAACACAAGTTTAGATACAACAACCTGGCTGAATTTGCGCAAAAACAGTTGCCCCCTCTTTCGTGCACACATTTTTAATCTCCTCAATTCCTCCTTGGAGGTTGGCCACCACGCCCCCTGGCTCAACCCCTCCCCTAACTTCGTAGAGGCCCCCTTCTGAGGCCCCTTCAACTTCGCCTTTTCATTCTTTCCCCATTTAACAGATTAATAAAAGGATAAACAGACATAACCAAATCTTGAGCAAACATACACAGACTTAGGCAGAAATGACCAGCCTTGGGCTGGCATACACGGCCCTAAACAAATATAACCAACCTTGAGCTGCCCCAACTGTGTATTATGCCTTTGCTTAAATTGTTTAACTTAATAACAGCTTTATTAATACAGGAATACATTTTTGCCCCATACTTTATTCAATGGCCTAATGCCAGTGATCTATAATTTTAATATGCTTGTTATGCAGCCCAAATGCTGGCAAAATATGTATATACAGGATCTCTATTACAAAGTTAAACATTTAAAGTGTGGTGGAATTTAGCTCTGTCCCTCTCTGCTTAAGAGCAGCGCTTGGCCGGAGCCCATAAATTCAAATGACAGGGGGCCCAAGCTCTAGGCTCTGGCAGTCCTGCCTGATGATGTGGGAGTTCTGATTGATTAAATCATGAGTGGGGCACCGTCCAGCTTCAAGTCTGGTGTCCGACTCCTTTTCCCGCGCACATATTTTGTTAGACAGGAATAACTTACGACTGTACTAATGGGTCCGTGGATCTCCAACTCAGATTTACATTTGGTCTCCTCTCTGTGTTCATTGTATTTAAAGCCTGTGATCTGTGCCGCCTGCTCGTGTTTTACGGCCTCAACGTGTCACTTTACCTTATCTACAGACACTATTTATGTTTGTGTGATACTAAAACATCATGCTGGCGGTTATCTGCAGTTAGCCGGCCATACAACCCCCCCTAGGATCACAGAGGCAAAATGTTGGGCCAACGTTAACACTAACAATGACCTCATACCCTTCAGCAGGCGCTTCTATCCAGAGCGGCCCACAACAGAGAGTACACACATTCCACGGCAATGTGGTCCCATTGCATTATACAGGAATATAATAATACAATGCTTCACCTCGGAATTGGCGTCTGAGTCACGAGTCCTGTTTCCTACCCCCTACTGTCCTATCTTCTCAAAAAATCCACCACACCAACAAAACTTGTTAAAGAACTTCTTCCTGTTATGGGGCAATCCATGCTAGACATTATTAATCTGTCTCTTTCATCAGGCTATATGCCAAATTCTCAAAAAGTGGCAGTAATTAAGCCACTTTTAAAGAAACCAAACCTTGACCCAGAAAATCTCAGTAACTACAGGCCAATTTCTAATCTTTCTTTTCTCTCAAAAATTCTAGAGAAAGCTGTAGCTCAGAGACTGACTTCGTTCCTGACATCAAATGACATCTATGAAACTTTTCAGTCAGGATTTAGGCAACACCATAGCACTGAGACTGCTCTTATTAAAGTTGTCAATGACTTACTGATATCAGCTGACTGTGGATGTGTCTCTATTCTTGTGCTTTTGGACTTAAGTGCTGCGTTTGACACAATAGACCACCAAACTCTTCTGAGCAGACTTGAAAACCTAGTTGGACTGCGTGGACAGGCACTCTCCTGGTTTAAATCCTACCTATCAGATAGATATCAATTTGTGCAGTTAAATGACGAGCCCTCTGCTCTCATCAAGGTGGAATATGGTATCCCTCAAGGTTCTGTTTTGGGGCCATTATTGTTCTCCCTTTACATGTTGCCACTTGGTGATGTCATTCGTAAACATGGCGTACATTTTCACTGCTACGCAGATGACACACAATTATACCTATCAATGAAACCTGGCGAAGGACAATTCGAACAGTTGGAGGCCTGTTTTAAAGACATAAAAGACTGGATGTCAGATAATTTTCTATTGCTGAATACTGATAAAACAGAGATGTTGGTCTTGGGGCCCAAAAACCTCAGAAGAGGGTTATCTGATTTATCTCTTAATCTGGATGGTTGCTCTGTTGCTGCAAGTTTGGCGGTAAAAGACCTTGGTGTTACTATAGATCCTGGTCTCTCATTTGATAGTCACATCAAAAACATTTCCAGAGTAGCCTTTTTTCACCTGAGGAATATTGCCAAAATTAGGGGCTTCCTGTCATTAATAGATGCAGAAAAATTGGTACATGCCTTTGTTACATCTAGATTAGATTATTGCAATGCATTACTGTCTGGCTGTTCCAATGCCTCACTCAGGAGCCTACAACTCGTACAGAATGCTGCTGCAAGGATCCTGACTAGAACAAAGAAATATGAGCACATTAGTCCTGTGTTAGCGTCACTTCACTGGCTTCCTATAAACTATCGTGTAGACTATAAGGTACTCCTCTTAACCTATAAGGTGTTGCATGGACTTGCACCCTCTTACTTGACGGATCTACTTCATCCGTACAATCCCCCCACGTTCACTTCGCTCACAAGATGCAGGCAACTTGGTAGTCCCTAGAATATCAAAAATACAGCAGGTGGCAGAGCTTTCTCCTATAGAGCTCCTTTACTGTGGAACAGTCTACCCATCTCTGTGAAGGAGTCAGACACGGTCTCAATTTTCAAGTCTAGGTTAAAAACGCATCTCTTTAGTCTCTCTTATAGTCATTAGGTGCAGATGTGGAGGGGGCGTAGCAATAGAGCCTTCTGGTGCAATGAGCTATCCTTACTGTCACCAATCATAAGTGATGATCCGCCCCTATCAGGACTGCTGATGATGTGGTGGGATGGTCTCTGAGTGCCCTCATGGCTGCGTGCTCCCTGTGCCACTCACCTAATTAGTTATGCTGCCCTAGATTACTTCTGCTGGTGCAAAAGTGTTATCACTACTCTTCCCCTGATCCGGTGTGATATTTATCATAGTCATAATTGCACCTTTCCTCTTTTCTCCCCGGCTTCGTGGCACCTGCCCGGAGCTCACCTGCCCCAGAGTCAACCCCCACCCCTGCCATGTGTTAGCCGGATGCCGCTGGCCCAGACCCTAGCTGCTGGTTCCATCCCCGCCCTGCCCTGGTATCTGGAGGGATGAGGTCCACCCCACTCCTACACTTAGAATGCCCTTCCAGTGGTCTGTTAAGCCACATGAGCCTCAAGGACTATTTGTGTTGTTTTTCTCTGTATCCCACAATTTTCCAGGAGTTCATCTCGACCACCTTTTAAGGGGTCAGGGAATAATTTTCCAGTTTCCTACATTGGCTCCAATGGTTTTCTGGTTTTTTGATTCCCTCTGGAAAATGCCAATTGTGAAGCGCTGTGTGACAACCTGTTTGTAAATGGCGCTATACAAAAAAAATTGATTGATTGATTGATTGATTGATTGATTTAGTCCCTCGGACCCCAAAACCTTCCTGATGGCTTTTGGAATATTGCTGCTGGTGGTGGCTGTTTACGTGGTTACCTGAAGATGTTAAACAAGAATAGTGAGTATCCATATTAGATATATTGGTTATCGAGGATCATACCACAGCTTGATTAAATACTTGATTCTGGTCAAGGGGAGGTCGATTATTTTCCATTAAACCGCATGGAGAAACATAATAATGCACGACTATGAGGTAGTTATAGAGAAAGTGGCCTTATCATTCTTCCACGTCAATACAGGAGACGCTCAACATTCTATCGAATGTCAACATTCAATCGAACATTCGATTCACGACATTCACAACATATCTCATACACAGTTGTATTTCATCACACCACCCCATTGTTTATTTTACATTTACATTTTACATTTTAAGCATTTAGCAGACGCTCTTATCCAGAGCGACTTACAAGATGTGCATTAATACATGGTAGGAACAATCATAGTTAGCGCATGAGATCAGTGCAGGAATACAGCAATAGACATCATTGCAGGCATCAGCATACCACACCTGTAACACCTGTAACACCAGGAAGGAAAAGGTTAGTGTGTGTTTTTTAGTTTTTAGTTTTTTTGTGGGGGGAGTATAGTGTTGAACAAGTAAACAGTTGGTGAAGACAATTTAGCTAGATGGACAGAGTTCAGCGGTAGTGGAGTCTGAAGAGGTGGGTTTTGAGCCTCTTGCGGAAGATCGCAAGTGATTCCGTGGTCCTGACCGATTGCGGAAGGTCATTCCACCAGCGGGGGATCAGGACAGAGAAGAGGCGAGACCGCGAGGAGCGGCTGCCAGGCGCCCGGAGGGATGGGACAGTCAGTTTACCAGAGGAGGCGGAGCGGAGGGGTCTGGGAGGGGTGTAGGGAGTGATGAGTGACTGGAGGTATGGGGGAGCAGTACCTCTGGCCGCTTGAAAAGCAAGCACCAGTGACTTGAATCTGATGCGTGCTGCGATGGGGAGCCAGTGCAGAGAGGAGAGTAGAGGGATGACGTGGGTGAACTTCGGCTGGTTGAACACCAGGCGAGCGGCAGCATTCTGGACTAGTTGCAGTGGCTTGATGGCGCAGGCTGGAAGGCCTGCCAGCAAGGAATTGCAGTAGTCCAGACGTGAGATCACCAGGGCCTGGACCAGGAGTTGAGTGGCCTCTTGGGTGAGGAACGGTCGGATCCTCCGGATGTTGTGGAGGGAGAAACGAAAGATAAACTGCACACACTTGAATGCAGGTACCCTACGTTGGATACTGTAAACAGCGTTTAAGTGACACTCAAGTGGGCCATGCAGAACTGGGAATATGTTATCTGCAAACACAAAGCTGGAGAGTCAAAGAATAACATTTACAGAGATTTATAGAGTGGAAGCCATCCTGATTGATTGTTGTTTCTTTTATAGCAAAATATGCTCATCTTTCTTTTGAACACAGTAGCATGGTGTAATTCACTATCCAGTCTAACATTGTCATGATTGCTTACAGATGATCTAGGTCTTGTAAATGAATATCAGGACGACACATAATTGGCAGTAGCATCAGCCAGAGAGGGACATAGAGTCGCACTCCCCCGTAATCCTCATCTCATTGCACAATAGCGCCTTCTCTGGTCGTTTGGGGGCCATGCAAGTGCATGATTGGCATTTGTCATTATCGGTCTAGATCAATTTTATAATTATCCATGCAGTGTAACCACTGCCATTGTTGACAATTAGAATTAGAATGAATTTTATTGTTTTATTTTTATAAATATCTTTATAGTTATTTGTTCTGGTGGGAATGCCTGTTATCAGTCATTATGTAATATTCTATTTTATTCGCTGATGATGGTGATTTAATTAAAATAGATGTGAAGGGGAGAGATTTTCACCGCCCATACATCAACGGATTGTTTTTAAATGTTAGAAACAAATATAACATTTGTTCAAATTAATCATAACAGCGAAAGGTTTGTCCCGTTACTTCTGCCCTCAGCGTCTTCCACATTTTTGCTTACGGCTCACTACCTTTTCAGATTGGTAATGTTAACTTTCGTGGTGAACAGAATAAAGGATGATTGTTAGCTAATGTTGCTGGGGTTGAGTTGTGGCATATTTCACAGTATATGTGAAAAAAACAGTTTTTCATAAGCTATGCTATCCATTTTTCTAGATCTTTAGATTATTTTTCCTTTGGTTAAAATGTACAGGTTAATGATTATTCAACATTTGTGTCCTTAACTTGTGGTGGTTCAGGAACGTTTCCCCCTTCACTGTAAAGCGATTCGAGATCATGAGATGAAAGGCGCTATATAAATGCAATCCATCATTATCATCTTCAACCACAAATAGCTCTTTACAGTATTATCATGTAATATGTAATCTCTCTGACTCACTGCTGTCTTATGTGTTTGCTGATGAAATCCTTTGTGTATTTGTCTCCTAGACAACCCCTGAGCCTGAAGTCACATACAGCACAGTGACCACCAAAACGAATGTTCCACAACAGGTAAATCCATTTATCGCACAGGAATCAGATTTCCCAAATACTGCACACATGTTCATGTTCCTAGGAAAGGGAGATGTGATGCTTAAAGAAAATGTTTCAAGCCCTTTCCAAAAAACGTTACTGTGAGCTTTTATTTCATTGTTAGTTTGACACTGTTCACATGGTTATATCCTTAAGCCTTGTTGATTACGAAATATTTTGGGAAGGCCTTAGGAGTCCACAAAAAATTATTTCTCACATCCATGCAGAATGACATATGTGTTTACTTTGGATCCCGTTTTGACAGGTTCACATTTAAAGTATTTAAATTCACACCCAACAAATAATTTCTATGCACTTTTATTTATTGGAGGCATCTGAGCTTCGAAGCACAGTATGATACTACATTACATGAAATGTAAAGAGATCTTTAGAGGCAGAGCAGCCATTACGAGCTACATGTTGTACCCCTCCCCTGGCAGGCCACAGGCTCGGAGGATGAAGTCACCTACAGTGCAGTGTTCAAGACAGGGTCATCACACAGAGTAAGTCCCCCTCAATCACAGGTGGTGTTCGGTTAAAGAGTTAATAGTAATCTGCAGTAATTTGGATTCCCTGTCACTTTCCCAGCCCTCTGAAGACCCTGCTGATGAGGTCACCTACAGCTCAGTCATCCTGCATAATCCACAGGTAACATTATTGATGAACTGCCACACATTTAGAAAGAAGAACATTTGCGATGATCACGTTTCGAGTTCCGTTCACTGTGGTTGTGGGATATCTCACATGTCACATACGTGCTCTTTGCAGAGCATCAAGTTGTTCATGTTCAGCTCATTTCTCTCTTCTCTACTACACTCAAAGAAGGAAGTCACCCAACAGCCCTGCCCTTCTGTAGCGCAAAATAAATTATGCTTAAAATGTTTATGTCTCAGTGCCTCTCAGGAATGTTCATTTTTGAGTTATTTAAATAATAGTGTCCATGTCCCCTTCTGCACTGACCACACATGCTCCTAACGAGCCTGCAGCAGATGCAGCCAGTGATGTCATGTACTGCTCAGTTGTCCTACAGAAAAAATAGGTATGTTTTACTGGGTTTCCACTGGATTGTTATTGGTTGTATCATTTTTAACTGGTTATATGACCGACCATTTATTGGGCTCCCATCTATATATGAGATAAGAATCTTTTGAAAATAGTCTTAGGCCTTAGCTTAGACTCCAAGTCCACATTTCATATACATTTTCATTAGGTGGTTGTTCTAAGTGTAGGTTGCCCACTGCAGCCTGGGCTCAATCCCCAGCTGTGCCAGCCCAGCCCTGGCCGGGAGTCCCCTTCAGGGGCGGCAACTGGCTGTCTGCTCCCAGGAAGAGGGGGGAGGGAAACCGACACAAGCTCTCTGCGTGCAAAAGTGGCTCTGTGTATGTCGAAGTTCAGTCGACGGCTTGGCTAGTTCCGTCTCGGAGGAGGCGGTTGGGCGTATTTTTCACTGCCGGAGTCCCACAGTTGCAGCGATGAGCCTGTACTATGAGGAGGGAATAGTTTAATTAGAAGAGGGTACAATTGGCCACCAATTGGGAGAAAATCTGAAAAAATCTGAAATAAATGATTTCAAAAAAATGATTAGGTGGTAGTATGACTGCTTTAGTTGGTGAATTATATATAATCAGTTATGACTATGGGGAGCACTGCTATTTCCCATCTTCACTACAACATTCTCTCTTTCTCTTTCATTTGAAAGACTGCACACAGAGGAGCTGTGGTAAAGTCGTTGCTTTTCACAGTTTTTTTCTACACGTAAATTAAACTGTACACAAAAGCTGACCACTGACCACATCTGCTCCACTGCCTGATGTTATCTATCACAACAGGGGATATCTATCAAGAAACAACAGCTGCAATGTGACGTGAGATCTTCTGCATTTCTCATGGCGTTTTTCCACCACACAGTGCGATACGGTACGGCATGGTAACCATCCGTACGCATAACTGTCCCCTTCACGGGTCGAGTCACTGTCGTTTTTCCATCGCACAACAGAACCGTGAATATAGGAGTTTGATAGGAGGAGTTATCTGAAGTGACAAAAAAGAATGCGACCGCAATACATATATGGTATATATATTGACAAGTTTCTCCACGGAGACAAATAAAGTAAATCATATCGTATATTTATTATTTGCCATTGGTCCTCCAATTAATTGCAAGAGCATATTTAATGCCTCATATTTCTTACATCTGTAGCCTACATTCTTTCCGAGCGTCGGAATGCATCGAAGCGATTCCTATATCTTTCAAAAAATCTATTTTTGTGACAAATGAAAACGTTGTTCTATGAAAATGTATATTCTAATTGCGTTAATGAAAATGAAAATGACAATACTATACTTTGTCCTTTCAAAGAAAACATGTTTATTTCAGTTTTCCTAACACAAACCTAACTTGTAGAATCACGCAAACCTGACCATAATGCCAAACTCTATAAAATACTCTTTGAATAATACCAGTAATCGAAGTGAAGCTGAAAAAAAACCATGGCGGTTGTGTCTGAGCCGGTCTGAGATTTAGCATGACGATTCTGTGACGATTGTGCTTGATCAATCAATGGTCTGCAGTATTGCTAGCTCTACCCTTTGGTCCCTGTTCGGCTCAGTAGTACCTAAACAGAGCAGTAGCTAAATTCAGCACTGGTACTTAGGTTCAGTACATTTCGCTTGGCAGTGGAAAAAGCGACAAAACATGGGAGCACGGATTGGGTACCGTGCCGTACCGTACTGTGCGGTGGAAAAGCACCATTACTTCACCTATTCTGATCACTCTCCCTATCCTACCGATTCTAATCAATGAGGAAAAATCCACATGCGCTGCGATTAAACGCTGGGGTTTGAGATCAATTTTGCTCACATTGAAACATCAACCCATCAACCAGGATGTTTTCAGATACTTTGCTTAAGGTCCTCATGACACCTGGAAGCTGAATTGAGTTTTAATGTCCCTCATATAAGTCCCTCAATTACTTTTTTATGGGTTATTATTGAAATCAATAGATTTTCATATCTATGCTTGAATGTTTCTTGTCTTTTTTGTTTGTTTGGGTTGTTTTGCTCTATGTCCTATTCAACTTGTCTTTGCCTACGTTGACCTAATTCCTTGGTATTGTACATTATTTTGTAATCTCCCTTTAATGTACATCGTCTTTTATTTTTTCCCCTCTATTTGATTGCGATTGCTATAATTTGTGAATGTGACCCTAACTTTTTTGTACAGGTATTTTCTTTGCAATAAAAAGTTAATGTTCAATGTCTGTCCAGTAGGGGGGCAGCAACGTGACTAAAGAGCCCCAACGTGACTGTCTGTCTCCAAGAATAACAGAAGGCCACTAAGGAGGGTCTGTTTTCTAAAGATTCAAAGACAACTATATCCACTTTTGTACAAACACAAATGTATTTTCCTGCAGAATTACTATTGTCATCTTGTGTATTTGTATCTACCATTCTAGTCTATTAACCTTTAAATAAAGTGTTTTATTTATAATGTTTTATTGACGTATTTGAATGTCGTGATGCTTTTCGTCATTCTCACTCCTGCTTATATCCTGCTGCCTTCTGCTGGACAGAAAAGGTATCTTCAGTTTCATTACTCTCCTGTGCTGCTGGTCTTTGCTGGACAGGCAGGAAATGTTCAACTCGCCATGTTTGAGATTTTTTAAAACATGGTAGTATATGTGACCACCAAAAAATGAGAGAAGAATACACATCAAGTTTTCTTTATTTCTTCACATGAAGTATGACCACTATAGCTGCAAAGTTCAACAAACACTGCAGATCCATTTTTATGGCAATATCAGAGGTCCTGATTGACCTAAATGTTCAAGTGCTCAAATTATCATTTGACTGACTGGACAAAGCATTAAATTATACAGCTGAAAGAAAACAGGCTTGTAAGATATGTACGCTGGGATGTGGTCAATATGCATGTGGCATAGTAACAATACATGAAAGTAATATAAATTGAGTACCATGTTCACAATAAACTGTAAATGCATTATATATAACACAAACATTTGTATCATGGCACAAAAGAGGGGGCATGGTATGCCTCCTTAGTATTCTTATCATCACTGGGGACTAACTGGTAGCTGGTGATCTCCAAAACTGAAGAAGAAAAGCGATTGACAAGGATGGCAAATTAAAAGAGGATTGCCTATTAGCAGCTGCCAGAACCCTTCATTTACTCAATTGTTTCCTTTATTTTGGCAGTTACCTGTAGGTTAAATGTGATCGACTACACTAACACATTCACTGTAACTAAGTAATTAATCAGGTCCTCATGGGGCATACCTGACACACCTTGCAACGCTTGGCAATTATGATCAACAAGACCATTTCCAGTTCAAAATGTAGTTCCTTCCTCCCTTATTTCAACTGCAACTATGGAAAACCCCACCCTACATGGAAATCATTTGTTGCATCACAGGGGGGTCTCCTCTGGCTGGTTCGCCAAGCTCTCTCTACTGATTGGATGGAATGGTGTTTGCATACAGTTCGCAATTGTTCTCTGGTGTGCCTGATTGGTCTGTTAAGCAGCCAGTCTTCCCTGGGTATGCCATGTCTAAGTTGCTGTACACAGATTCCTCCAGGTCTTTTCTTGACTGGTTCACTGTGAAACCAGGCTTCAGCACTGTGCTAATGTTTCCATAAACAGGAGCTTCATCTGCACTCTGTAGAAATAGCAAACATTTGAAAAAAGCAAAAAGAGAGATTTCTTGTTCTTAATTTACTTTTTACCTGCCCTTACCAGGCCTTAGGGACATGCTTCACGTAAACCTCTTCCTAGATATCAATGGAAAGATACCCTTTTTTTTGCATGCTTATAAAAAATGGTTACCTTACCCTGGAGCTTGACCTTTTTATTGTATTCTCAAAAAGCTAAAACTGAAATTAAGAGAAGTTCTGTTATTCATCTTCACTGTTTTTCTCTCCTCAATTTGGAATTTCCAGCTGTGTTTCTTGAGTCACCTCTATGTCAAATGCACCCATGTGATACACATATGACATCACCCCTTTAATTACCCAGATCCTCTTTGAGTGTCTTTGTTAACTAGCCTGTGTTATGTACGCCAGTATATTAATGCTGTATCATGCATGTCCCATCATGTATAGGCAATAAACAAATAAATATGAGTACATTTCACCCACAGCATGACAGTTACACTGTACAAGCATATGATTAGAGTATGGCATTGAGTTCACTCTACACGGACTAAGGCTTGCATGGAAATGGTGTGTGTGTGTGTGTGTGTGTGTTTGTTCTTACCTCCCTGCTCACAATGGCTGGTAACTTGCTTGATTTTCTCAACCTGAAAGAGAGATAGTTACATGATTAATTATTTAAAACTCATACAGAGAAAAACAAAATTACACTCAGTTCCTGAGGGCTGCCTGTAAAAATATGTATTTCTTAAAAAAAAAATAATAATATATATATATTTTTTTACAACACTTCATGGTTAGAAAAAAACTTCAATTAATAAGGTTCACGGTCTACTCAATATTTTGCTGAGGGTATGGCTATATTATGCTCAGGGCCGGCTCTACACATTTTGGTGCCCTAGGCGAGATTGGCATTTGGGTGCCCCCAACAAACATCAATCAGACATCACCATGGATTCAAAACAACAACAAAAAATGTAATTTTCTTTTTCAAATAAAATCACTTCTCAAACAAATCACTTACCAAAGTCTCATTTAAACAGGGAGGAAAATGGTAAGAAAACTCACTTTTAACATAATTGTTAACAAAGTCTATCTCTCTATCAAGATCAGAGTTCTACACCATGTCAGCAGGTCATCATTGGAGATAGATGCAGTAGCTGCTGTTCTTATTTCTACCACTAGAGGGAGGTCCTTCCTCAGTCCTAGAGACAGCAAATACAGTATTTTTCCTTCATGTACATTTTACATTTACATTTTAAGCATTTAGCAGATGCTCTTATCCAGAGCGACTTACAAGATGTGCATTAATACATGGTAGGAACAATCATAGTTAGCGCACGAGATCAGTGCAGTAATACAGCAGTAGACATTGCAGGCATCTGCCAACCATACCTGTAACACTGGGAAGGAAAAGGTTAGTGTATATATTTTTTTTTTGGGGGGGGGGTATAGTGTAGAACAAGTAAACAGTGGTGACGACAAATTAGATGGATGGACAGAGTTCAGTGGTAGTGGAGTCTGAAGAGGTGGGTTTTGAGTCTCTTGCGGAAGATTGGAAGTGATTCCGCGGTCCTGACCAATTGCGGAAGGTCGTTCCACCAGCGAGGGATCAGGACAGAGAAGAGGCGAGACCGCGAGGAGCGGCTGCCAGGCGCCCGGAGGGATGGGGCAGTCAGTTTGCCAGAGGAGGCGGAGCGGAGGGGTCTGGGAGGGGTGTAGGGAGTGATGAGTGACTGGAGGTATGGGAGAGCAATACCTCTGGCCGCTTGAAAAGCAAGCACCAGTGACTTGAATCTGATGTGTGCTGCGATGGGGAGCCAGTGCAGAGAGGAGAGTAGAGGGGTGGCGTGGGTGAACTTCGGCTGGTTGAACACCAGCATTCTGGACTAGTTGCAGTGGCTTGATGGCACAGGCCGGAAGGCCTGCCAGCAAGGAATTGCAGTAGTCCAGACATGAGATCACCAGGGCCTGGACCAGGAGTTGAGTGGCTTCTTGGTTGAGGAACGGTCGGATCCTCCGGATGTTGTGGAGGGAGAATCGGCAGGTCCGAGTGATCACTGCAATATGGTCCGAGAAGCACAGCTGGTTGTCCAGGTCAACATGTATTGAAAATGTGCTATGTTCAATAGTCTTTGGTAGTAAGTATTTGGTTCACATAGCAAAGTCAGTTTTACTCCTTTAAGGAGGTAAGAGAAGACTTATCTTCAAAATATTTTCAAACAAGAAACATTTACACTACCGTTCAAAAGTTTGGGGTCACCTGCTGGAAACTATTTTTATCTCATAATTGACAATGCTTTACACCGTATACATTTCTGTAAATACTTTAAAATGACAAAAAACACATGTAACAATGAACAAAATGAACATCAAAGAAATGTTCATGTGAAGTACGGGATAAGGACCCAGACGCAGACCAGGATCAGGCAAAAAGGAACGTTTAATTCAGGCAGGGGTCAAAACCAGTAATCAGAAGTAGCGAAGGTACAGAATCAAGAAGCAGAGAGTAGTCACAAAAGGCAGTCCAAAAAGTCAAAAACAGGTAGGCAGATAGGCAAACAGACAGAATCGCTAGGCAGGCTCGGAGTAGTAAACAGAAGGGAAGTCTCGGATAAATCAATAAACACTGGCTGAATAAGGGTAGGCACAGGGAATAAGGATCAAGTACAGCACAGGAAAGAACATAGACTTATATACAAGCAGGGAAGGGAACACAATAGGACAATAGAACACAGGTGTAAACAATGGGAATCGTTAATCTAATAACGAGGGGATTCGCTAATAGAATAACGAGGGGAAATGCAATACACGGACTGGGAAACATACAAACATATAGACAATAAACGACCTGGGAGATCCAGCAGACACGTGCATAGCTAGAAGGGGAGGAACGCAAAGAGAGAAGCTGCGTGCGTATGAAAGGAAAAGTGAAAAGCTAACAGAGATAGGATAATGAGCGAGAAAGACAGCGATAGTCAGAAGCGTGAGATAATTAGTGATTAGTAGTGTTAGTAACTTAATCTAAATCCCTAACGTTAGTAGATTAGTTGGTTAGTACTATATACATCTAACTAATATATACAAAGTGTAATATAGGCAAGTAAGAAGGAAGAAAACTAGATAATAAGCGAAGACAGAAAAACCGAAACATTTCCCGAAGTGCAAATGACAAAGACAAGGAGTGGATCTAGAACCGGAACAATAACAGACGGGGAACAGAACGTGAATGAAACATGAGTCGAAGAATGATAAATAAACAAAGTACAAAAACAAGCAGAACAGACACTCAGAACATAACAGTACTCGAAGAATGATAAATAAACAAAGTACAAAAACAAACCGAACAGACACTCAGAACGTAACAGTTCAAGAAAATTATATTAAAAATTGAATCTTGGATTCCTCAAAATAGTCACCCTTTGGCATGAGAATAGCCTCACAAACAGTGGCCATTCGGTTAATAAGTTTTAGCAGGAAATCACCCGACATGTTTTCCCAGCTATCCTGCAGCAATTCCCAGATAAACTTGTGGGTTGCTTTGCTTTGACTCTTCCTTTCCAGTTTGTCCCATACAAGTCCTATGGGATTGAGGTCTGGACACTGGGCAGGCCAGGTCTTTAGTTTGAGTTGTTGTTCACATTCCTCCTTCACCAGATAGTTCTTGCACAACTTCAAGGTGTGTTTTTCGGGTCGTTATCTTGCTGAAGAATGAAGGAGTGCCCGATTAGCCATAGTCCAGATGGAAGGTGACCCCAAACTTTTGAACGGTAGTGTATGTCATTCACATTTATAAAGGTTATAGTGCAGGTTTTAATGTTGTAGCCTACTACTAATTTTGGTAGCCTAATAATCAGTGGCGGGCCATGCATTTCACACCTAGTGTGACGACCGTGATAAGGACCCAGACGCAGATCAGGGATTAGGCAGAAGAGTAGTTTATTAGAAGGCAGGGGTCACAACCAGGAATCAGAGAATCGGAGGTACAACAACGCGAGGCAGAGAGAAGTCGAAAACAGGCAGTCAAAAGGTCGATAAACAGGAAGGCAGAAAGGCAAACAAACAAAATCGCTAGGCAAACTCGGGGTCGTAATCAGAAGGGTAGTCTCGGGAAATACAATAACACTGGCTTCGGAAAGGTAGGCTCAGGGAAAATTGAATCAACATACTGACACGGAAGAATGAAAACACTGAACATATATACAGGCAGAGACAGGAAACACAATGGGAATCAGGTGTGACTGGGAGGAGAGAGAGGTAGGAGAAACAGGTGAAAACAATGGGAATCGTAATCTAATTACGAGGGGAGACGAAAGACACGGACTGGGAAACATACAAACAAATATACAATAAACGACCTGGGAGATCAGGCAGACACGTGCATAGCTAGAAGGGGAGGAACGCAAAGAGAGAAAGTGCGTGCGTATGAAAGGAAAGTGAAAAGCTAATCAGGGATAGGATAATGAGAGAGAATGAACGAAAGTCAGAAGCGTGAGATAATTAGTGATTAGTAGTGTTAGTAACCTAATCTAAATCCCTAACGTTAGTAGATTAGTTAGTTAGTACTGTACACACCTAACTAATATATACAAAGTGCGATCAAGAAAGTAGGAAGGAAGAAAACGAGAAACTAAGCGAAGATTGAAATCCCGAAATGTAAACTCCCGAAGTGAATGACAAGACAAGGAGTGGAACAGGAACAATAACAGACGGAGAACAGAACGTGAACGAAACATGACTCGAAGATAAATAAACAAAGTACAAAAACAACAGAACAGATACTCAAAACATGACAGGACCCCCTAAGAAACGCCTCTTGGCGTTTAAACAGGAGGAACAACAAAAACAGATGAACAAACAAAAAGCAGGGAAAGCCAGGCCGACAAGGGTCAAAACACAGGGTGGGAACTAACAGGTCAAAACACGTGGCGGGATCTCAGACAGGCAAGGCAAAACACAGAGCAGGATCTCAGACGGGCAAGGGGCAAAACACGGAGCAGGATCTCAGACAGGCACGGGTCAAAACACTGGACAGAATCTCAGACAGGCAGGGTAAAAACACTAGACAGAATCTCAGACAGGCCTAGAAACTTGAAAGTCTCTGATTAAAGTCTTGTCCAAGATGAACCGGGATGGGACCCAACTTCTTTCCTCGGGACCGTAGCCCTCCCAATCCACAAGGTATTGGAGACCACGGCCCCGGACGACGAACGTCCAACAACTTGCGGACAGTATAAGCTTCTCCCCCTTCAATGAGACGGGGGGGTGGGGGTGGCTCAGGGGCGGGACACAAAGGGTGGGTAACCAGGGGTTTGAGGCGGGAAACATGGAAGGTGGGGTGAACTCTTCTCATGGTATGAGGTAACTTTAACCTAACTGCAGTGGGGCTGATGATTCTGATTATGGGGAAGGGACCAATAAATCGGGGTGCAAGCATACGATGGTCCATCTTAAGGGGAATGTCTCTGGTGGTCAACCAGACCCGCTGCCCAATGTGGTACCGGGGAGCCTTGGAGCGTCTCTTGTCCGCAGTCTCCTTCATACGGGCACTGGCTCGGAGAAGGTTGCGGCGTGTGAGGTTCCAGGTGCGGCGACAACGACGGATGAAGAACTGAGCAGAGGGAACTCCCACCTCCTCCTCCTGGCTGGGAAACAAAGGTGGTTGGTAACCCAGGGAACATTCAAAAGGGGACAAACGAGATGAGGAGGAGGTTTGGGAGTTGATGGCATACTCTGCCCAGGGAAGTTGTTGGCTCCACGAGGAGGGGTTCCGAGAACATAAGCAGCGTAGAACGGTTTCAATGACCTGATTAGCCCGCTCTGTCTGGCCATTAGATTGGGGATGGAAACCTGAGGAAAGACTGACTGATGAACCAATGAGTAAACAAAAAGCCTTCCAAAACTTGGCGATAAACTGGGGACCTCTGTCGGAACCAATATTACTAGGGATGCCATGTAAACGAAAAACGTGTTGGATAATGAGTGTGGCTGTCTCTTTGGCGGAGGGAAGCTTGGGTAAGGGAATAAAATGTACAGTTTTAGAAAATCGATCGACTACAGTCATAATGGTGGTGTTGCTGTTGGAGGGGGGTAAACCAGTAACGAAGTCAAGCGCTATGTGGGACCAAGGGCGGTGAGGGATAGGTAGGGGCTATAACAAACCAGAGGGATGCTGATGGGAAACCTTATTCTGGGCACAGACAGAGCAGGCAGAAATAAACCTCCTAACATCTTGGACCATGGCAGGCCACCAAAAACGTCTCTGGATAAAAGTCAGTGTTCTGTTTATGCCCGGATGACATGATAGGCGAGAGGAGTGACCCCACTGAAGCACCTGGGATCGGACAGAACTAGGCACGAAGAGGCGGTTAGAGGGACAGCGACTGGGACTGGCCTCACCCTCCAAGGCGGAACGTACCGTAGCCTCAATGCGAAGTTGAACGTTGTTGATTGAGCACTGTCGTGGCAAGATGGTGTCAGGAATGTAAACCCTGGAAATAGGTTCGAATCGACGAGAAAGAGCATCAGGTTTAGTATTCTTAGATCCCGGTCGATAAGACAGGACAAAATTAAACCTCGAAAAGAAGAGAGACCACCGAGCCTGGCGGGAATTAAGTCTCTTGGCAGTCTGTAGGTACTCCAAGTTCTTATGGTCCGTCCAGACCAGAAAAGGAACTTCAGCCCCCTCCAGCCAGTGCCTCCACTCCTCTAGAGCGAGCTTGACCGCGAGCAGTTCCCTATTGCCAATGTTGTAGTTCTGCTCCGTAGGGCTGAGACAATGAGAATAGAAGGCGCAAGGATGAACCTTCTTATCCTCAGCAGAGCGTTGGGAAAGGATGGCTCCTGCCCCAATGTTGGAGGCGTCGACCTCGACGATAAACTGGGCGGTGGGATCAGGATGGATGAGAATAGGGTCAGATGTGAAGCGTTGTTTGAGTAACCGGAAAGCTACTTCTTCTTGAGGGTTCCAGTGAAACCGGATTTTAATGGAAGTGAGGGCGGTGAGTGGAGCAGCAATGGTACTGTAACTCCTGATGAACCTTCTATAAAAATTGGCGAAACCCAAAAAGCGTTGTAACTCCTTACGGGTCTCTGGCTGGGGCCAGTCCAAGACAGCCTTGATCTTCTGTGGATCCATTTGGATGCTCCCAGCCGAGATGACGTAGCCCAGGAAGGTGGTGGTGTGACAATGAAAGTCACATTTCTCAGGCTTCACATAGAGCCTGTTCTCAAGGAGACGCTGGAGAACTCTGCGGACCTGAGTGACATGTTCGTCCAGATCCTTGGAGAAGATAAGGATATCATCCAGGTAAACGAACACAAACTGGTTGATGAAATCCCTGAGAACATCGTTGATCAATGCCTGGAAAAGCGGCAGGGGCATTGGTTAACCCGAACGGCATTACGAGGTACTCCCAGTGACCTGTAGGAGTATTGAACGCAGTCTTCCACTCATCCCCCTCACGAATGCGCACCAGGTGGTAGGCGTTGCGCAGGTCCAGCTTAGTGAAGACAGTGGCACCTTGAAGTTGTTCGAATGCCGATGTCATGAGGGGGAGAGGGTAGCGATTCTTGATGGTAATGTCATTGAGAGACCGGTAGTCAATGCAGGGACGAAGAGAACCGTCCTTCTTGCCCACGAAGAAGAACCCCGCTCCAGCGGGTGATGAAGATGGCCGAATGATGCCAGCGGTCAATGACTCCTGCAGGTAGGCATTCATAGCCTCAGTCTCGGGACGGGACAAGGAAAACAGGCGCCCCCTAGGAGGGGTAGCGCCAGACAGGAGTTCGATGGCGCAATCATAGGGACGGTGGGGAGGCAGGCAGGTGGCTCGGGACTTGGAGAAGACCTCCTTGAGGTCCAGGTACTCGGAAGGGAAGACAGACAGGTCAGGTTCTTTTCGGAAATCAGGGGACTCGGAACAGAAGACAGGGGACTCGGAACAGACGAGTGGGCTTGCTGCAGGCATTGGGAAAGACATTGTGGGCTCCAACCCACAATCTTGTGACTGCTCCATTCCAAGGACGGATTATGCTTAACCAGCCAGGGATGGCCAAGAACAATAGGTGAGTGAGGAGAATCGATAATGTGCAACCTTATCCTCTCCTGATGGTTGCCGGAGATGAGCAACGTCAAAGGAGAGCTGGTATGCGTTATGTGGGCGAGAGTTTGCCCGTTCAGTGAGTTGGCCACCAGAGGGCGTGAAAGCCTGGAGACCGAAACCCCCATCTCTTAGCCACACCAGCGTCCAGGAAGCTCTCCTCAGCGCCCGAGTCAATGAGCGCGGTGGTCTCTCGCCTCTGACCCTCCCACTCGATGGTCACCGGCAGGCAGGTCCGTTGTTTGGAGGAGCGTTCGATCGGAATGACACCCACTAGTGCTCCTCTCTTAACTAGTGGGTGTTGGCTTTTACCGGACAGCCGGAAATGAAGTGCCCAGACTCCCCGCAGTATAGACAGGATCTAGTAGCCATCCTGCGGTCCCGCTCCTGACGGGAAAGTCGAGCCCGATCCAGCTGCATGGGTTCTGGATCCGGGATAGCTGAAGGAGCTGCTTTGGGATGGTTGTAAGCTCTGACCGGCGACCTGAAACCGGCCGTCCCAGGCCCGGGAACAACCCCGGAGCTACGCCAACGGCGACGCTCCTGAAGCCTGGAGTCAACTCGGATGGCCAGGCTGATGAGATCATCGAAGGACTCCGGCAGGTCACGTGTCAGGATCTCGTCCTTGAGATGTTCAGAAAGCCCAAAGATGAATGCGTCGTACAGCGCCTTCTTTCCCCAGCCACAGGAGTTAGCCAAAGTCTGTAAGTGGATGGCGCAGTCAGACGCCGACCCTCCCTCCTGGCGTAGGTAGAGCATCTCCCGAGCAGCTTCATGGCCCTGTTTGGACCGATCGAAGACCCTCCTCATCTCCTCGGAAAACAGACCAAAACTCTGGCAGTAGGGGAAAGAACCCTCCCACGCGGAGGTAGCCCAGGTCTTGGCACGACCGGTCAGTTGAGTGATGACGTAGGCGACCCGGGAGATCTCGCTGGGAAACGTGGATGGCTGTAGTCGAAATATCAGCTGGCACTGCGTCAGGAACGCACGACAACCACCCGGTTCACCTGCGTACCTCTCAGGAGGAGGCAGACGTGGTTCGCGCACAGGCGCAGAGGAAGACTCGGGTTGAGGTGGGGCAGCGGCATGCTGAGGTGCAGGGTTATGAGTCGGAGCTCGCAGCGTCAGGGTAAGTTCCGCCAAACCGGAGCTGAGAGACTGTAGATGTTGAGTAACCCTCTCAAGATGGTCCTGATGTTGTCCGAGCATGGCACCTTGCTGCTCGAGAGCGAAGCGGAGCTGGTCTGGATCTGCTGGGTCCATCGTGGTCAGTACGTCCTGTGACGACCGTGATAAGGACCCAGACGCAGATCAGGGATTAGGCAGAAGAGTAGTTTATTAGAAGGCAGGGGTCACAACCAGGAATCAGAGAATCGGAGGTACAACAACGCGAGGCAGAGAGAAGTCGAAAACAGGCAGTCAAAAGGTCGATAAACAGGAAGGCAGAAAGGCAAACAAACAAAATCGCTAGGCAAACTCGGGGTCGTAATCAGAAGGGTAGTCTCGGGAAATACAATAACACTGGCTTCGGAAAGGTAGGCTCAGGGAAAATTGAATCAACATACTGACACGGAAGAATGAAAACACTGAACATATATACAGGCAGAGACAGGAAACACAATGGGAATCAGGTGTGACTGGGAGGAGAGAGAGGTAGGAGAAACAGGTGAAAACAATGGGAATCGTAATCTAATTACGAGGGGAGACGAAAGACACGGACTGGGAAACATACAAACAAATATACAATAAACGACCTGGGAGATCAGGCAGACACGTGCATAGCTAGAAGGGGAGGAACGCAAAGAGAGAAAGTGCGTGCGTATGAAAGGGAAAGTGAAAAGCTAATCAGGGATAGGATAATGAGATAGAATGAACGAAAGTCAGAAGCGTGAGATAATTAGTGATTAGTAGTGTTAGTAACCTAATCTAAATCCCTAACGTTAGTAGATTAGTTAGTTAGTACTGTACACACCTAACTAATATATACAAAGTGCGATCAAGAAAGTAGGAAGGAAGAAAACGAGAAACTAAGCGAAGATTGAAATCCCGAAATGTAAACTCCCGAAGTGAATGACAAGACAAGGAGTGGAACAGGAACAATAACAGACGGAGAACAGAACGTGAACGAAACATGACTCGAAGATAAATAAACAAAGTACAAAAACAACAGAACAGATACTCAAAACATGAGGAGGAACAACAAAAACAGATGAACAAACAAAAAGCAGGGAAAGCCAGGCCGACAAGGGTCAAAACACAGGGTGGGAACTAACAGGTCAAAACACGTGGCGGGATCTCAGACAGGCAAGGCAAAACACAGAGCAGGATCTCAGACGGGCAAGGGGCAAAACACGGAGCAGGATCTCAGACAGGCACGGGTCAAAACACTGGACAGAATCTCAGACAGGCAGGGTAAAAACACTAGACAGAATCTCAGACAGGCCTAGAAACTTGAAAGTCTCTGATTAAAGTCTTGTCCAAGATGAACCGGGATGGGACCCAACTTCTTTCCTCGGGACCGTAGCCCTCCCAATCCACAAGGTATTGGAGACCACGGCCCCGACGACGAACGTCCAACAACTTGCGGACAGTATAAAGCTTCTCCCCTTCAATGAGACGGGGGTGGGGGGTGGCTCAGGGGCGGGACACAAAGGTGGGTAACCAGGGGTTTGAGGCGGGAAACATGGAAGGTGGGGTGAACTCTTCTCATGGTATGAGGTAACTTTAACCTAACTGCAGTGGGGCTGATGATTCTGATTATGGGGAAGGGACCAATAAATCGGGTGCAAGCATACGATGGTCCATCTTAAGGGGAATGTCTCTGGTGGTCAACCAGACCCGCTGCCCAATGTGGTACCGGGGAGCCTTGGAGCGTCTCTTGTCCGCAGTCTCCTTCATACGGGCACTGGCTCGGAGAAGGTTGCGGCGTGTGAGGTTCCAGGTGCGGCGACAACGACGGATGAAGAACTGAGCAGAGGGAACTCCCACCTCCTCCTCCTGGCTGGGAAACAAAGGTGGTTGGTAACCCAGGGAACATTCAAAAGGGGACAAACGAGATGAGGAGGAGGTTTGGGAGTTGATGGCATACTCTGCCCAGGGAAGTTGTTGGCTCCACGAGGAGGGGTTCGAGAACATAAGCAGCGTAGAACGGTTTCAATGACCTGATTAGCCCGCTCTGTCTGGCCATTAGATTGGGGATGGAAACCTGAGGAAAGACTGACTGATGAACCAATGAGTAAACAAAAAGCCTTCCAAAACTTGGCGATAAACTGGGGACCTCTGTCGGAACCAATATTACTAGGGATGCCATGTAAACGAAAAACGTGTTGGATAATGAGTGTGGCTGTCTCTTTGGCGGAGGGAAGCTTGGGTAAGGGAATAAAATGTACAGTTTTAGAAAATCGATCGACTACAGTCATAATGGTGGTGTTGCTGTTGGAGGGGGGTAAACCAGTAACGAAGTCAAGCGCTATGTGGGACCAAGGGCGGTGAGGGATAGGTAGGGGCTATAACAAACCAGAGGGATGCTGATGGGAAACCTTATTCTGGGCACAGACAGAGCAGGCAGAAATAAACCTCCTAACATCTTGGACCATGGCAGGCCACCAAAACGTCTCTGGATAAAAGTCAGTGTTCTGTTTATGCCCGGATGACATGATAGGCGAGAGGAGTGACCCCACTGAAGCACCTGGGATCGGACAGAACTAGGCACGAAGAGGCGGTTAGAGGGACAGCGACTGGGACTGGCCTCACCCTCCAAGGCGGAACGTACCGTAGCCTCAATGCGAAGTTGAACGTTGTTGATTGAGCACTGTCGTGGCAAGATGGTGTCAGGAATGTAAACCCTGGAAATAGGTTCGAATCGACGAGAAAGAGCATCAGGTTTAGTATTCTTAGATCCCGGTCGATAAGACAGGACAAAATTAAACCTCGAAAGAAGAGAGACCACCGAGCCTGGCGGGAATTAAGTCTCTTGGCAGTCTGTAGGTACTCCAAGTTCTTATGGTCCGTCCAGACCAGAAAAGGAACTTCAGCCCCCTCCAGCCAGTGCCTCCACTCCTCTAGAGCGAGCTTGACCGCGAGCAGTTCCCTATTGCCAATGTTGTAGTTCTGCTCCGTAGGGCTGAGACAATGAGAATAGAAGGCGCAAGGATGAACCTTCTTATCCTCAGCAGAGCGTTGGGAAAGGATGGCTCCTGCCCCAATGTTGGAGGCGTCGACCTCGGCGATAAACTGGGCGGTGGGATCAGGAGATGGATGAGAATAGGGTCAGATGTGAAGCGTTGTTTGAGTAACCGGAAAGCTACTTCTTCTTGAGGGTTCCAGTGAAACCGGATTTTAATGGAAGTGAGGGCGGTGAGTGGAGCAGCAATGGTACTGTAACTCCTGATGAACCTTCTATAAAAATTGGCGAAACCCAAAAAGCGTTGTAACTCCTTACGGGTCTCTGGCTGGGGCCAGTCCAAGACAGCCTTGATCTTCTGTGGATCCATTTGGATGCTCCCAGCCGAGATGACGTAGCCCAGGAAGGTGGTGGTGTGACAATGAAAGTCACATTTCTCAGGCTTCACATAGAGCCTGTTCTCAAGGAGACGCTGGAGAACTCTGCGGACCTGAGTGACATGTTCGTCCAGATCCTTGGAGAAGATAAGGATATCATCCAGGTAAACGAACACAAACTGGTTGATGAAATCCCTGAGAACATCGTTGATCAATGCCTGGAAAACGGCAGGGGCATTGGTTAACCCGAACGGCATTACGAGGTACTCCCAGTGACCTGTAGGAGTATTGAACGCAGTCTTCCACTCATCCCCCTCACGAATGCGCACCAGGTGGTAGGCGTTGCGCAGGTCCAGCTTAGTGAAGACAGTGGCACCTTGAAGTTGTTCGAATGCCGATGTCATGAGGGGGAGAGGGTAGCGATTCTTGATGGTAATGTCATTGAGAGACCGGTAGTCAATGCAGGGACGAAGAGAACCGTCCTTCTTGCCCACGAAGAAGAACCCTGCTCCAGCGGGTGATGAAGATGGCCGAATGATGCCAGCGGTCAATGACTCCTGCAGGTAGGCATTCATAGCCTCAGTCTCGGGACGGGACAAGGAAAACAGGCGCCCCCTAGGAGGGGTAGCGCCAGACAGGAGTTCGATGGCGCAATCATAGGGACGGTGGGGAGGCAGGCAGGTGGCTCGGGACTTGGAGAAGACCTCCTTGAGGTCCAGGTACTCGGAAGGGAAGACAGACAGGTCAGGTTCTTTCTCGGAAATCAGGGGACTCGGAACAGAAGACAGGGGACTCGGAACAGACGAGTGGGCTTGCTGCAGGCATTGGGAAAGACATTGTGGGCTCCAACCCACAATCTTGTGACTGCTCCATTCCAAGGACGGATTATGCTTAACCAGCCAGGGATGGCCAAGAACAATAGGTGAGTGAGGAGAATCGATAATGTGCAACCTTATCCTCTCCTGATGGTTGCCGGAGATGAGCAACGTCAAAGGAGAGCTGGTATGCGTTATGTGGGCGAGAGTTTGCCCGTTCAGTGAGTTGGCCACCAGAGGGCGTGAAAGCCTGGAGACCGGAACCCCCCATCTCTTAGCCACACCAGCGTCCAGGAAGCTCTCCTCAGCGCCCGAGTCAATGAGCGCGGTGGTCTCTCGCCTCTGACCCTCCCACTCGATGGTCACCGGCAGGCAGGTCCGTTGTTTGGAGGAGCGTTCGATCGGAATGACACCCACTAGTGCTCCTCTCTTAACTAGTGGGTGTTGGCTTTTACCGGACAGCCGGAAATGAAGTGCCCAGACTCCCCGCAGTATAGACAGGATCTAGTAGCCATCCTGCGGTCCCGCCTGACGGGAAAGTCGAGGCCGATCCAGCTGCATGGGTTCTGGATCCGGGATAGCTTAAGGAGCTGCTTTGGGATGGTTGTAAGCTCTGACCGGCGACCTGAAACCGGCCGTCCCAGGCCCGGGAACAACCCCGGAGCTACGCCAACGGCGACGCTCCTGAAGCCTGGAGTCAACTCGGATGGCCAGGCTGATGAGATCATCGAAGGACTCCGGCAGGTCACGTGTCAGGATCTCGTCCTTGAGATGTTCAGAAAGCCCAAAGATGAATGCGTCGTACAGCGCCTTCTTTCCCCAGCCACAGGAGTTAGCCAAAGTCTGTAAGTGGATGGCGCAGTCAGACGCCGACCCTCCCTCCTGGCGTAGGTAGAGCATCTCCCGAGCAGCTTCATGGCCCTGTTTGGACCGATCGAAGACCCTCCTCATCTCCTCGGAAAACAGACCAAAACTCTGGCAGTAGGGGAAAGAACCCTCCCACGCGGAGGTAGCCCAGGTCTTGGCACGACCGGTCAGTTGAGTGATGACGTAGGCGACCCGGGAGATCTCGCTGGGAAACGTGGATGGCTGTAGTCGAAATATCAGCTGGCACTGCGTCAGGAACGCACGACAACCACCCGGTTCACCTGCGTACCTCTCAGGAGGAGGCAGACGTGGTTCGCGCACAGGCGCAGAGGAAGACTCGGGTTGAGGTGGGGCAGCGGCATGCTGAGGTGCAGGGTTATGAGTCGGAGCTCGCAGCGTCAGGGTAAGTTCCGCCAAACCGGAGCTGAGAGACTGTAGATGTTGAGTAACCCTCTCAAGATGGTCCTGATGTTGTCCGAGCATGGCACCTTGCTGCTCGAGAGCGAAGCGGAGCTGGTCTGGATCTGCTGGGTCCATCGTGGTCAGTACGTCCTGTGACGACCGTGATAAGGACCCAGACGCAGATCAGGGATTAGGCAGAAGAGTAGTTTATTAGAAGGCAGGGGTCACAACCAGGAATCAGAGAATCGGAGGTACAACAACGCGAGGCAGAGAGAAGTCGAAAACAGGCAGTCAAAAGGTCGATAAACAGGAAGGCAGAAAGGCAAACAAACAAAATCGCTAGGCAAACTCGGGGTCGTAATCAGAAGGGTAGTCTCGGGAAATACAATAACACTGGCTTCGGAAAGGTAGGCTCAGGGAAAATTGAATCAACATACTGACACGGAAGAATGAAAACACTGAACATATATACAGGCAGAGACAGGAAACACAATGGGAATCAGGTGTGACTGGGAGGAGAGAGAGGTAGGAGAAACAGGTGAAAACAATGGGAATCGTAATCTAATTACGAGGGGAGACGAAAGACACGGACTGGGAAACATACAAACAAATATACAATAAACGACCTGGGAGATCAGGCAGACACGTGCATAGCTAGAAGGGGAGGAACGCAAAGAGAGAAAGTGCGTGCGTATGAAAGGAAAGTGAAAAGCTAATCAGGGATAGGATAATGAGATAGAATGAACGAAAGTCAGAAGCGTGAGATAATTAGTGATTAGTAGTGTTAGTAACCTAATCTAAATCCCTAACGTTAGTAGATTAGTTAGTTAGTACTGTACACACCTAACTAATATATACAAAGTGCGATCAAGAAAGTAGGAAGGAAGAAAACGAGAAACTAAGCGAAGATTGAAATCCCGAAATGTAAACTCCCGAAGTGAATGACAAGACAAGGAGTGGAACAGGAACAATAACAGACGGAGAACAGAATGTGAACGAAACATGACTCGAAGATAAATAAACAAAGTACAAAAACAACAGAACAGATACTCAAAACATGACACCTAGGCCTTCAGTAGTGCTCCGTCTGAATCAATCCACCCCTCAATAACTATTTTATGGCTATAAAAGCCATCTTATTGTTATGTTTTGAGTGTCTGTTCGGTTTGTTTTTGCACTTTGTTTATTTATCTTTCTTCAGTCATGTTTCATTCTCGTTCTGTCATGCACTTCGGGAAATTCTATGTTTCGGTTTTTCCGTCTTCGTTTCTAATCTCGTTTTACTTCCTTCTTACTTTCTAATTACACTTTGTATATATTAGTTAGATGTATATAGGCTAGTACTAACCAACTAATCTACTAACATTAGGGATTTAGATTAAGTTACTAACACTACTAATCACTAATTATCTCACGCTTCTAACTATCGCTGTCATTCTCTCTCGTCTCTATCGCTGTCATTCTCTCTCATGAAACATGACTGAAGAAAGAGAAATAAACAAAGTGCAAAAACAAACCGAACAAACACCCGTTGCCGTTGCATCGCAGATAGATAACTCGTGTATCCAGAATAAATGCCTTTACTGAAGAAACAAACCCGGGGTACTACAGCTGCGACACACATAAAAAAGCATCAATAATAATAACCTCATAAAATTGCAATATTATTTAGGAAAATAGCAACATTTTACTCACCAAAAATCCTTATTATTTGTACACAAAATCCATCCTCCTTTCTTTCCTCAAAAAGAGTTCAATTACTCTGTCGTACAGATTATCCGTGTGTTTCAGTTCCATCAAGAAGTTCTATCCTTTTCTATCGCCATCGAAGCTAATGCTGAAAGTCGAGCCTGCCCTGTCGTATTTCTGGCATAAGTTTTAATTCGCTTTAGGGCTGAAAATGTCCGCTCAAATGTCTGAATCACAGACTGATGTTAATTATATTTTGTCCATGAATACTTATTAAATAATTCCAAATGGTCTGTTCGCTTCCTTTCATAGCTGTTCCCCTGGTTGCGCTGCATCCAGACGTGTATTTTCATATTAAAGCATTTAACCAATCACATTACATCATAGTCAGACACTCTCTGACTATCCAATCAAAGGGTGTGAATACGCTGACGTTACCTAGGCCTTCTAGAAGGCCTTCGTGTCCCCAACTCAAAATCTGATTGGTTGAAGCAACAGTTTGATCAACACTTATTTTATGCTACAGGGCCTGCAGAACTGACTGTGAAGGCCTCCGGGCAGATTTCTTTAACCCTGGCAACAAATGATGGCTGAAATGTGATTGGTTAAATGCTTTAATATGAAAAAACACATCTGGATGCAGCGCAACCAGGGGAACAGCTATGAAAGGAAGCGAACAGACCATTTGGAATTATTTAATAGGTATTCATGGACAAAATATAATTAACATCAGTCTGTGATTCAGATATTTTTTAGGCCAGCAGAGAAGGCCTTGCAGGCCCTGATGGCCCACCACTGCTAATAATAAAGTTTGAGACTCAAGGCAAGCATGAGGTTTTTGCAACTCTGCAATTCAGGTGTAGTAGCCTAGTTTTGGTAATAACTACAGGTGGGTACTAATAAGCTTCAAGCCAAAACGTGAGGGTAACTCAGCATCAGAATGCATTCATCCTTCAATCTGTATGAGTCTAGCAGTAGCTCTTAGCATCGCATTATCTAGCTAGCATTAGCTTGTTTATTACTTAGCTAGTTAGCTCCCTAGCCTCCTAGAATAACACAGAAACACAACAAAACAGCATTTTGATGACATAGCCTACCTCTTAATTGGGCTCTCTTTTCCTCCTCCTCCTTCCTCCGTTTTCTGCGCACCTGAAGGCTTGTGCCTTTTCAAAGTCATTGTGCCAGTATAAAATCTGTCATCGATCTGGTATCTATCTTGCGTCACGCTGATGTTGGCTCTCTGCCTGACTGCATCAGTAGTGCGCGCCTCTCTGACCCCGTCAGGTGACAGCACGTCTCTTGGGTTGTCTGTGATGCGCGCACGTAACCTCCACTTTCAGCAAGCAGCCAGGCATCGTATCCCCCACCTCAGTAACAGCATCTCTGTCAAAGTGCAGGCCAGATGAAACATTGTGTGAGGAACAGAACAGGGGAGCAAAGTGTATTTCTTTTTGTTTATATGTTCATTGGGAGGAAAGGAGAGGGCGACCTGGCGCCCCTAGCTGACATGGCGCCCCATGCAGCTGCCTGTATGGCCTGTGCCTTGAGCCGGCCCTGATTATGCTGACCTAATATCACTAGTTCTAATGATCCATTATAACACCAACATCCATGGCCAGTCTTTAATTGGTCAAATTAAATGCTGAACAACAAGGAAAACCAGCACACTCTGTGGCTCTCTGAGGGTAAGAGTGGATGCCTACCCTCTAACAGAACTAAAGGGACAGATCAGAATGTCAGAAAAGGCATATTTATATATAATATAATAATATAACTTATCATATATAACTCTTTACCACTCAGGGCTTTGTTGTGCATGGATTACTGTAAATTTAATAAAAAGTAAAAAAATGTAAATAGGTCAAAAGTAAATTTTAAAAATAAAGTTTAAAAAATGTCATGTAAAGACACGTCTCTTTAACATTGTGGCATCATTAACAGACAACTGTTACATAACAACTGTACAGACATCACAGTAAAATAGCGTGAACATTATGTGATTGCGGGAACAATAGAATGGAATAATAAGCAAGAGGATGCCTATGCCAGATGCTGGGTACTGCTATTACCTCAGGGGCTAACTGATAGCTCACCCTGGACACCCTCAGGAAAATGGTGGCTTACCTTCACATGCAAAGGGTCAGCAGACTGCACAGCAGCAGGGCCCCTCCCACCATCACCCCCCACATCCACAGAGCCACGCCTACACCTGTACAAACACCATGTGATGCTCAGTGTGCTATATCAGTGCGGTAGTGTGGCACAATGCTTCGGGAACTGGGCTTGTAAAGCAAAGGTCACAAAGTACTTCATCTGAATTTAAAACAGTTGCTGTCCACCTATCTCAGCAGACGGTGTGCCCCCTGTGTACATTTGTCTATTCACATTTGCAGCCATGTAGCCCAAAATCCTTCACAGTACACCTGTCGATTTCTTTTGCTGTGTGTTTCGAAAAGATGTAACGTAGAGGACTTGCATTCCTACATGTAGTCCTACATGTATTATGTACATTTTTTACACGTGCAATATTTTGCGTGTCTTTGTAAGCAATACAAACACCGTTTTGAGTCCTGCATCAGAGCTATTTGAAGGAGATCTGTAATCATTACAAAATATGGGAAACTATGATTATGATATTCACTGGGTCTTTGGACAATAGCTTAAACAATAGTTTAAACAACCGCTCCTATTGTACCGATGAGCAAGGTGGTTGACCTGAATTATCCAGTAAATATCCACTTATGTACCATAATATCTGTGTGTCTCCCTGAATGAGGGTGTCTAACAAAAAGATGGTGTCATGTGACATATCTTCCACACCAAGGGGATTTTCTTTGGCCTCTGTGTGACTCTGATCGCCCTGCTGTAATGTTTTCTGTCGTGACACTGGCCAATCTCTGCCCCATTCAATGCTCGTCAACCGAACCTCAGCGTGCCCCAAAGTCTCTGAAGCTGTCTTAAGCGGGTCTGGCACAATCTCACAATGCACAAAAAAACGTAGGTTAAACGAGCCGTGCAGTCGCATGCTGTCTCCCCTCACTGCACCCGATTTGATCACAATCAATGGAGCACTTTTTTTGTCAAAATTGCATTTTAAATAAGTGAGTGCACTGTTTTTGCTGTTAAAAATCATAATCCCAAACGGTGATGTAAATTACATCACTGAAAGGCCTCACCAAAAAAAAAAAAGCTTCTACTTTCGGATGGAATGGGTGACACAGAAAACCTATTAGAAGTAACTTGCATCACCTTTAAAAACATGGCCTATGCCTGTTTCCTGAGAAAGTAGGGTGTCTGTCTATGTCTGTGCTGTGTCTGTGTCTGTGCTGTGTCTGTGTCTGTGCTGTGTCTGTGTCTGTGTGTGTGACATGCTTCTCTCTCTTGTGCATAACCACCTCTGTAAGTAAATCACACAGCTAAGTTGAAGTGGTTTAACAGCAGAGGCCAGAGGGGAAATGTTGTGACACTTATTTCTTCTCGGACGGGGAAGAAGTGGAGCCTGACATGGGGCTTTACTGGCTTGCGGGAACTGTGATGAAACCCTCTCTCTCTGTGACGAAATGTAGAGAGGTTATCACTGTTGGGAAAGGAGGCTTGTACTGCAGGGTCCAGTCAGGGTTGGTTCACACGCTTGTGAAGAGAACACACTCCCCGACCCTTTCCTCCCTCCCTTTTCTCCTCTATAGTCGAACAGCACAATTGGTTAAATTCAGAGAGTCATTTGGTAGGCCATAGTAGGTCCATTCATTCTGGGGTTCTCTCAGCCGAGAGAGCCCTTGAGTGCAGTGGGAGCTGGCTAGGTCAGGGATCGGTGTAGAGATGTGCTAGCCAGGTTGGGGATTTCATTGCCATGGGTGTTGAGCATTAATAAGCCATCTCCATGGAGATGACGGTCTTGGGTGGTGTTGTGCTCAGGTGGGGTGGATTGGAGTGTGGTGGAGTGGAGTGGAGTTAGATGCGAAGGGAGATTTATGGTGGAGTAGGAGGTAATGGGAATTGAGTGTAGTGGTTGAAGGGAGCAGGTGACGAATGCTTTTCCCCTCTGCTGCTGTGGGTCAGAGAGAAGCCAGGCCCGTGTTGGCCTGCTGAATGAGTGCCGTGTTCCCCTCAAAATGTAATGACATTAATTAGTGTCGGGAGATGTCCCTGGTTTGTTGGTATCTTCGGCGCTCTGGACGCGCATTGTTCATGTTAATTGATGCTCAGAAGGCGGAGGCCCAGAGAATGCGCCCTGGCGAGTTGGAGGAGTTACCATGGTGAACACTGGCCCCCGATGCCTTGCTTGCGAACAGCAGCAGTGGGCGCACTGACCCGCAACCATAGCAGCTTCTGCTTGCCTGTTGTTAAAGGTACCGAGTAGCCTCCCGCGTGGTCCAGTGGTTACAAATGGGCTTCATCAGCTGTTCCAGTTCAGTGTCAGTGGTGTGAAAACACAGCAGGGAGAGACCGAGACTGAGACTGAGACAGACTGAGACTGCACTGCACATATACATTGTTCTTGGTACAGTGTTTATTGTTTCTTTTTTCCAAATTTGTCATGTGACTCTTCGTTATGCTAATATTGATGATTAGTATTTTAATTGCAGGCATTCCAGTTGGAATGTCAACCTTAATAGGTCTTTGACGTTCTTGCATAATCCTCAGATATTTAATGCATATACAGTGCTATTACATTGAGGTTAGATGTGATCATGCTATGTGCATTGTCAGTTATCAAAAGAATGAAGCAAAAAAACATCTCTTTTAACAATGCGCCCTTGGTTTTGTTCATGGTCCTGGCTGTTCCCGTGGCAGCCCAAGCCTGGCGTTGAGAGGGGGACTGGCCAGTCACAGGGCAGCAGGCAGGCAGCTGGCTCTCACACAGAACAGCAGGCCTTTGTAGGAGCCGCAGATAGGGGACAGGCAGGCAAACGATGCGCTGTTACCAGACCTTATACGGAAACACACACACACACACACACACACACGCACACGCACACACACACACACACACACACGCACACGCACACACACACGCACACACACACACGCACACACGCACAAGGTGCACTCACCTGTACACACATACACACACACACAAAATGCACCATGTGCCGGTCAGAGGAGGATGGCCAGCCCCTCTTCAGTCTGGTTCCTCTGTAGATCTCTTTGTATTTGTGGTATTTGCGGCGCCCTTGTTCCTCTGTTAGGATTGGTTGAGATTGAAGGACAACCCTTGGATATGACCAATGGGAGCAGAGCTGGAAGGGTTCCTGTGTGTTTCAGGGATTTATTTGGGGGCACAAATAGAAAATGTGCCTTGTGTCATACCCCCACCCCCCCATTATTATACTGGGTGCACCCTGGCATTGCACCTACTGCAGGTTCTTTGCTGACTATGGCTGTTTCCACATACATGCGCTAATGACCATGTGCAGAACATATACAGCACAAAAACACATGACAGACAGACAATTCCTGAAACCTGGATGAGCTGTCTTACGCAGCCAGGAAATCCTGCAATGATGGAACACAGAAATAGTGAAATAATTTCAGGATTTCCTGGCTGTCGTACCCAGCAGGAAGTCATAAATACATGCTCATAAATATAAGGCTGGTAAAACCCTAACCCCTTACCCCTAAACCCTAAACCACTCTCTCATATCTAATATTTATCCCCTTTTCTTACATTTTTACACATTTTAGAATACCCAATCGTATTCATAGTCAAAAGGTCAGATTCATCTGTGTTGCTGCCCCCAGTACTAGTGCCAGCCAGGAGGTAATCGCTCTAATTCTTGACATTTTAATGAAAAAAACTAAACGTTCAGACTAATTTAACTTTTTGTGATGTGGCTGTTTTTGAGAGGGAGAGTGGGCGAGCGAGAGAGAGGAAGCCTTGCACAGTCTGGTGGTTGGCTAATATTTCGTCATCAGTCAACACAGCGGGAGGGTAGAACAGCTGGCACGGCCCCCTCTGAACCAGACTGTTTGCTGTGCTGCACTCTTTGCAGAGCACCTTACACCAGGGCTATTCAATTCCAGGCGTCAAGGGCCGCAGTGTCTGCAGGTATTTGCTCCAACCGCCTGATTTCATGATTTTACTCACCCCCTGGACCAAGGAGGCAAACTAATGATTGAAATCAGGTGGGCTATTGAATTCCTTAAGGCCTGGAATTGAATAGCCCTGCCCTACGCCCTCTACAGTTCATTGCATTTTTTTAGTACGTTTTGCAACGTTTGTTGAGCGTGTGATTGTGCTTTGACAGCATGGAGTTTCTTTGTCAGCCAAACAAACTAATTGAATTGAATTGAGAGATTATTTTGCAATATTATATCATGACATTTTGTCATTTTATATTTTTCATATTGTACAACCTAGCTTACTTTGACCTTGAAACAAAGATGTGCTGTATATGTTTCATTTGATAGTGCAGGTCGGTAGAGGCAGAGCTGTTAAGTTTGTTACGTTTTTAAAAGGACTGCAGGCAGAGATAAAGAACAGAACGTTCTTCCGTTGCAGTAACTCTGGCTGGAGTATAGTTGGAGTAGCCCTTCTCGCAAAGCCATCCAAGGATCACATCCCAGGACAAAATAGTCGATGGAGATAACAACCTCAAAGTAAACAATCCCCCCCCCTTTTATTTGTCTCCCTACTCCCTTCCCCCCCTCCAGGGAGTG
>JAINUG010000770.1:55000-59755 GCA_029706075.1 Aldrovandia affinis
GGATTTGACCCCAATCGGCCCCGGCAGTCCTTGATTCCATGCATCTCTGAGACAATGGGAATGAACTACGGGTGAATGTTCATTGACAAAAAAATACAGATGATAAAGTTTTCCCGCACTCATGCATCTGCCCCCTCCCTGTGCTCTGTGATAGGTCAGGTCCAGAGCAGGCAGTGCATCGAGGACGTGATCCGATCGCCGCCGAGGAGAACCTCTTCCTGATGGCTGATGAGGTAATATGATGGTGTCACTGTGGAGGGGGTGTTCATCTCTTGTAATTTCCAGACATTTTATTTATGACCAGATGCCTACTTCCTGCTTGGAAAGAGAGGGGTGTAAAATTAAGTATCTCTCATTAACGTCTCTCTCACTCATTCACTCACTGACTGACTGACTGACTGACTGACTGTCTGTTTCAGGTGTATCAGGACAATGTGTATGCAGAAGGCTGTGAGTTCCACTCTTTTAAGAAGGTGCTGTTTGAGATGGGACCAAAGTACTCCAACACTGTGGAGCTTGCCTCTTTCCACTCCACCTCCAAGTGCTACATGGGAGAGTGAGTCTCTCATTTAATTTCAGTTCAATTAAAAATATATTTATTGATATGGCAATAGCATGACAAACATGAAGCACATAACTTGTGAATAACAATTGATGAAAAATTATTGTTACACACATAGGCACACACACACAAAACCTATAAAAGTTCCTCCATCGGATAGTAGTTCTGTTTGACAGGCTTATAGTTAATATATAACATCGCGAGAGTGAAGGGTGCAGTAGATATTTGCTTCAGTTGCCCCCTTAGTATGGCTGTGTGTCCCTGCCCCCCCAGGTGTGGCTTCCGTGGGGGGTACATGGAGGTGATCAACCTGGACCCCGACGTGAAGACCCAGCTCACCAAGCTGGTGTCAGTCTGTTTGTGCCCTCCTGTACCGGGGCAGGTCCTCTTGGACCTGGTGGTGAACCCCCCTGAGCCTGGAGAGCCCTCCTATGCCACCTTCATTAAGGTCAGATTACACACTACACCACCTTCATCAAGGTCAGATTACACACTACACCACAGGTTTAGAGTCAGTCATCATGTGATAATAATACTTCTGTAGAGATGGATAACTTGCAGGTTTAGTCAGTCATCGTGTGATAATAAAACTTCTCTAGAGAAGGATAACGGGCAGGTCTACAGTCAGTCATCGTGTGATAATAAGACTTCTCTAGAGAGTAGAATAATTATTCAATTTTTCAGTGTGTCATCATGGTGTAAGTGTTGTCTAGTTATTTAACCAAAGGAGCAGATGAACACCCTTACTACAAACACCACCACATATTTTGTATTGTGGCTCAAAGCTAAAACGGAAATATGGCTCACAGCTTCAGTTTCATGTCTAACAAAAAAAAAACTTCCTTTCTTATTGTATGTGTGAACGTTGTCATGGAAACAGCTCTGAACCCACTTCATTGGCTGGGTAAGAAGAGAGGAGTTAACCACAGAAAAGAATGAGAGTTACACTAAAGTCCTATTGGTTCTATTGCGCATGCTATGTGGAATTTTGAGCCCAAAGAGCAGTGTAGCATTTTGCGTAGAGTTTTGCACATTGCAAAAAATGAGTCAAAGCAATTGTAAAAAAAAAAAAAAAAAAAGTACTTTTTACAGTAACATTTTTAAAATTATACTAATTATAGTAATCCTGCTCTGGCCACTGTGGGGGAGCACAGACCAGAGGAAGAGGGCCTAGAGAGGAGGGGACTCTAAAAACAGGAAGTCAGTCATCAGAGAGTTGGGGTCCATAACACACACACACACACACACACACATACAAATGGATTCCTCTCTGCTACTCTTCCTCACCATCCTCTCCCTGGCTGGACTCCCAGGTAGGACTCATTCACCACACTGAAATACTGAATACATTATAGTGGCAGTCTGTCATTACCATAAACTTGAATGAATGGGTGATTTGCAGCAATCAGTTCAAAACTCAACATAATCAGTCTCTTGCTACATACTGAAAACAAGACACTTGCAATTCATTCGTTCTTGTATTCAATTGCTTTTTTAACAAAATTATAGTCTTTCAATCAATCAATGATTATGAAAAAAATAGTTCAAAGCTCAACTTATCTCTGCCAGACCAGCCCTGGCCGTTAGCCCCGATCAGGGGCGGCATTTGGCTGTCAGCTCCTGAAGGAGTGGGGAGGGTGGTCGGCACAAACTCGCTGTGAAGCATGTAAGGGTGTCTCCAGAAAAGGGGTCGTGAGTTACGGCACGAAGGAGACGGATCATCGCCGGCCTCGGAGAGTAGCTTGCTCCATAGAGACGGGTGGCGAGTTCGTTGGTAATAA
Source organism: Aldrovandia affinis (assembly GCA_029706075.1). Lineage (NCBI taxonomy): Eukaryota > Metazoa > Chordata > Actinopteri > Notacanthiformes > Halosauridae > Aldrovandia > Aldrovandia affinis. Next base: position 57,344 of record JAINUG010000770.1, read on the forward strand.
ATAGAGGGTATAATTTGTTTCCAAATTTGGGAGAAAAACTGGGAAAAAATCTAAAACAAACTGTTAAAAATAATTCAAAGCTCAAATACAATCACAATGTGCATGTGCATAAGTTCACATCAGTTTGTATTGTCATTTTGTGTCTTTGCACAATTCCCTTGCATTGTATGATTTTTACTCTTTTCTACTGTCAGGGCCATTAAAAACTACTATATTCATGGAAAAAGTGTTCCTTTTCATGAAGTAATTTGAAATAATTATGTAAATTAAAGCCTGATACATCCAAAACAGTTGCAAAGAGGAAAAAAATATCAAGTTTTTCAGCTTCACAAAAGTGTATGATTAGCATATTTCTAAGAGAAGTTTCACCAATAAGTGGTCTGGTGTTTTATTGTACGTGTGAATGTTCTCATGGAAACAGCTCTGGACCCACAGTGAACTTCACTCTTCATTGGCTGGGTGAGAAGAGAGGAATTAACCACAGAAAAGAATGGAATTACAATGAAGTCATTATAAAACTAAAAGTATAATAGGAAAACATTACTGCCGGGGATGTTGAAGTACTGTATGTACTGTACTATAGCAGCATAAACTCCTGTTACCAACCTCCTGAAGTTAAGGAGCAGAGAGGGCAGAGGAGCTGAGTATCTGGTGGGTCTATATAGTCTATGGTGTGATTCTGTGCATTAGCGAACACCGCAGCTTAATTAGGAGCAGTGACTTAAAAAGCCCAGGTGCTGCTCACTTCCAGAAGGCAGGGCATTCAGGGGCCATCCTCAGATATTGGGGGATCGAGGGTGTGTTAATCTCACAGGGGTGGTGACATTGGAAAACAGTTTCTCTTAACTCTCAACAAAACACAAAATAATGGAATTTCTCATGGAAGAATGGTGTTACATCTTTACAATAGAGTTCCAGACACTTGTAGAATCTATACCAAGGCACATTGAACCTGTTCAGCTTGTGGTGGCCCAACGCCTTATTAAGACACTTTATGTTATTGTTTCCTTTATTTTGTCAGTAACCTATAGATGTGATGTGTGAGTTACAGTTATTGTCGTGGTGTGTCAAAATAATAAGGATAAGGGTGTTAGTGATGAGCACATTCCCTTCAGATTGTAATGTCCAGTGGTAACAGCACACAACTCTGCGGCCCCCAGCCCTCACTCACTGACGGCACAAACGCCACAAATCACACCTTTCATCAAGATGGCTTTACTGTGCACTGGATCTCATTCTGTCCTTGATACTTTAATGTAGTCGAAAATGAGTACATCATAAGATGAATCCATACTGATGATGTGTGTGTTGTTCTCTGCAGGTGCTGATGGTGTGTCCACAGTGACTCATGTGGCTGTACAGAGCGGAGGATCTGTCACCATCCCCTGTCACTATGATCAAAAATATGACAATAATGTGAAATACTGGTGTCATGGGTATCTGTGGACTCATTGTGACTTTGTAGTGCGTACTGACTCTCCAAAGACGACAGGTAAAGTGTCAATCACTGATGACCCCAGCCACCATGTCTTCACTGTGTCCATGAAGAGTCTGCAGATGGGGGACTCTGGATATTACTGGTGTGCTGTAGAGATCAAGAACACTCCTGATGACAGAGCACATATGTACCTATCAGTCACTGCTGGTAAGATGCCTGCAGCACACACTGCACTCAGTGAGACCTGCTTCCCAATCTCTTAATGACTTCATCTTCACTTCTCCCTGTATTTTCCATACATACATGTGCAGTACACCCTGATGCAGTGGGATGTGTTCTGGGTAAATGAATGATCCTGGCTATCAGAAGGTCACACTGTTTTTCACAACACATGTAACAGTGCAGGCATATGTATTTAAAATAAATAACATAATACCAATTGTACATGAATTGACTGTACATGAAGAAAGAGAGCAGAATGGTAAAATTCTAGGCACTTTTTTGTTTACTCCCAAACTGTATCCATGACTTCATGAATATGTTTTGTTTTGGTCTGTAAGGAACATGTGCAGATTATTTTGATTTGGGAGAAGATTTAGATATACATTACATTCTCTGTTTTTAACCTGGGTCCATGTGAGTATGCTGTTGTTGTAGTCGGCAAAGTGTTTGTAAAAATTATTTTGATTTGAGGGTAATCTGTATAGGCAACATATGTTACATGATCTATGATTCATAGATCTATGTTCATGTTTTTACATTGTGTGTTCAGGTACTCCAGAGCTCCGGATTGACAAGCAGGAGGTGATCGGTGAGGTAGGGGGCACAGTCAGTGTACAGTGTTACTATAGTAACCCTGGCAGTGTGATGCAGTGGTGCAGGTATGGGAACAGCTGTGTGAAACAAAATTCTGGGAAACCTGAAAGATCAGAGATCAGAGATGACCGCTCTAGAAAAGTCTTCACCGTGACAGT
>JAINUG010000771.1:0-59639 GCA_029706075.1 Aldrovandia affinis
ATGCGAGTTTGACACAGCGTTCTCTGTACTTAATGGCGATTCTTTCACAAACCGTGCGTACTATTTCAATGGAAGTAACATTGGAAGAGAGAGGACAAAAATGCCTACGTTTTGGTGAATAAATTGTGCCTGTAGAGTGTAAGGTGTGGGAGTTAGACGATAATGTTTGGGAGATTTGTGATAAAATGTGCACCTGGTCAAGCTAGAGGCCATTGTGACGTCACCCACTCTAGCTGTGTCCATTGACTTCAATGTAAAGTGGAATCTGACATTTTTAATAAAGAAATCTTCCAAACATTATCATGTAACTCCCACACCCTTCCATTGTACAGCCCAATTTATGCACCAAAATGTAGGCATTTTGTCCTCTCTCATCCAATGTAAATTCCATTGAAATAGGCCTGCGATTTTTTTTGAATAAAGGGCCCAAAAGGCCAGAGAGTACAAAGACAGTATTTCTAATTTGGCCCTTTTTCCCAATTTCCCATGCATTGTCAATGGGCCCAAAAGTCGGCGTTTTCGCCGACTTCGTGCGAAACGTCTGGCGCGATCGCTAAGAAAAGTAATAGCACACGATTCCGCCCGAGCCGCACGTTTTTGATGTATTTCGTGTATCGTCTGTACTGCCAACGCTGAGAGACTAGTAGCGAGCCAAAGTTTACGGAAGAATAAAGAAAAAAATAATAAGTATGGCGGTGAAGAACAATAGAGTGCCTTTTGCAATGCAAAAGGCCACACTGCAGTGCTCTGCACTGAAGTGTGGCCTCTTTAGATTGCAAACGGCACCCTAACTAGAAAAAATTCCACTGAAATTTTGAGGGTGCCTTCTCCCCGCACACAAGCAATAACGCACACACACACACACACACACACACACAGATGTGTAGGAGAGGAGTAGAGAGATATGCGTGTGTGAGAGAGTGTGAGTGTGCACGTGAGAAAGAGAGTGCGTGTGCGTGTTGTGAGTGTGTGTGTGGAGAGTGTGGCGTGTGTGCGTGTGATGTGGTTTGGTAAGGTTGGCTCAGTGTGTTAGAAAGAGTGTGTGTGAGAGAGTGTGTGAGTGTGCACGCGTATGAGAGTGTGCGTGTGTGTGTGTGCACGCGTGTGAGAGAGTGTGTGTGTGAGTGTGTGTGTGTGAGTGTGGAGAGTGTGGAGAGTGTGGCGTGTGTGCGTGTGGTGTGGTTTGGTAAGGTTGGCTCAGTGTGTTAGAAAGAGTGTGTGTGAGAGAGTGTGTGAGTGTGCACGCGTATGAGAGAGTGCGTGTGTGTGTGCACGCGTGTGAGAGAGTGTGAGTGTGAGTGTGTGCGTGTGAGTGTGTGTGTTTGAGTGTGTGGTGTGGCTTGTTAAAAGGAGTAGAGAGATACATTTGTGTGAGAGGGAGTGAGAGTGTGTGTGCGTGTTGTGAGTGTGTGTGTGTGAGTGTGGAGAGAGTGCGTGTGTGTGAGTGTGTGTGTGGTGTGGTTTGGTAAGGTTGGCTCAGTGTGTTAGAGAGAGTGTTCAGATGTTCCAAGAAGTCACGTTTTTGCAATTTATAGTGCGTGTGCGTGTTGTGAGTGTGTGTGTGTGTGAGAGTGTGTGAGTGTGCACACGTGTGAGTGCGTGTGTGTGCGTGTGTGCACGCATGTGAGAGAGTGCGTGTGCGTGTTGTGAGTGTGTGTGTGTGAGAGTGTGGAGAGAGTGCGTGTGTGTGTGTGTGTGTGTGTGTGGTGTGGTGTGGTTTGGTAAGGTTGGCTCAGTGTGTTAGAGACAGTGTTCAGATGTTCCAAAAAGTCTAGTTTTTGGGGGGAAAAATGATTTTAATGCAGTGGCAAATCTAGCGGTGTAACCATTGTAAAACTTCGCTAGGTATTCGCTGTGATAGCCGCCTCAATAACTAGGCCTTTTCCCGTTCAAATCGGTCGAGAAATTTGTGTAAATGAACTCGGAAAACATGCTAGGATGCTACCCATTAACCATGGTCGCGCTAGCATTGCGGTGACATTTTGTAACGTAGCGATAAATCTAGCGGTGTAACCATTGTAAAACTTCTCGCTAGGTATTCGCTGTGATAGCCGCCTCAATAATTCAGGCCTTTTTCCCGTTCAAATCGGTCCAGAAATTTGTGTAAATGAACTCTGAAACGTTGCTAGGATGCTACCCATTAAAAACAATGGTCGCTAGCATTGCGGTGACATTTTGTTACGTAGCAATAAATCTAGCGGATAAACCAGTGTAAAACTTCGCTAGGTATTCGCTGTGATCCCGCCTCAATAATTAGGCCCTTTTCCCGTTCAAATCGGTCCAGAAAGTTGTGTAAAACATGTCGGAAGCGAAGCAGTTTGACTTTTTCTGTAAAGTTAAGCCGTTGCTTAGCAACCGGTTCTTCTGCAATGCATATCAGGCCGATAGAAACGGCTCTGTTTTAAAAAAGTAAAGCATATATATACATTCTGTAAAAAAGGCGTCTTAATAGAGGTAGTCCTCTCCCGTTTACAGTTTGAATGGTGTCGATATGATGTAAAATGAAGGAGTTGTAAGGACATCGAAATTGCCTGGTAAACTCTTAAAAAAGAAAAGTTTTTGCGATTAGACGCTTTCAAAACATAAACGGCTCCTGTTTCAAAATTACAGCATGTATAAACATTCTGTAAAAAAGGCATGTTAATAGAGGTAGTCCTCTCCCGTTTAGAGTTTGAATGGTGTCGATATGATGTAAAATGAAGGAAAGGACATCGAAATTGCCTGGTAAACTCTTAATCAAAGTTTAAATAAACGGCGAGGTCTTATTTTTCAAAACATTTAAACGGCTCCTGTTTCAATTGAACAGCTTTGATTATAAACATTCTGTAAAAAAGGCGTCTTAATTGCGTAGTCCTCTCCGTTTAAAGTTTGAATCCTATTTCAATGATGTAAAATGAAGGAGCTGTGATCAAAAAAACCTACAGTCTTTTTTGTAATAATTTTTGCTAACATGGGATTGAATGGGAGTGTAAGGTGTGGGAGTTAGACGATAATGTTTGGGAGATTTTTGATAAAATTTGCACCTGGTCAAGCTAGAGGCCATTGTGACGTCACCCACTCTAGCTGTGTCCATTGACTTCAATGTAAAGTGGAATCTGACATTTTTAATAAAGAAATCTTCCAAACATTATCATGTAACTCCCACACCCTTCCATTGTACAGGCCCATTTATGCACCAAAATGTAGGCATTTTTGTCCTCTCTCATCCAATGTAAATTCCATTGAAATAGGCCTCACGGTTTTGGAATAAAGGGCCCAAAAAGGCCAGAGAGTACAAAGACAGTATTTCTAATTTGGCCCTTTTTCCCAGTTTCCCATGCATTGTCAATGGGCCCAAAGAGTCGACGTTTCGCACTTTGTCGAAAAACGAGAGGCACGATCGCTAAGAAAAGTAATAGCACACGATTCCCACCCGAGCCGCACGTTTTGATGTATTTCGTGCGTCTGTGCTGGCAACGCTGCGAGACTAGTAGCGAACCAAAGTTTTGTACGGAAGAAAAGAAAAAAATAATAAGTATGGCGGCGAAGAACAATAGAGTGCTTTTGCTATGCAAGGCCACACTCCAGTGCTCTGCACTGGAGTGTGGCCTCTTTGCATTGCAAACGGCACCTAACTAGAAAAAATTCCACAGAAATTTTGAGGGTGCCTTCTCCCCACACAAGCAAGCAACACACACACACACACACACACACACAGATGTGTAGGAGAGGAGTAGAGAGATATGCGTGTGTGTGAGAGTGTGAGTGTGAGTGTGCACGTGAGAGAGAGTGCGTGTGCGTGTTGTGTGTGTGTGTGTGTGTGAGTGTGGAGAGTGTGGCATGTGTGCGTGTGTGTGTGTGATGTGGTTTGGTAAGGTTGGCTCAGTGTGTTAGAAAGAGTGTGTGTGAGAGAGTGTGTGTGAGTGTGCACGCGTGTGAGAGTGTGTGTGTGTGTGTGCACGCGTGTGAGAGTGTGTGTGTGTGAGTGTGGAGAGTGTGGCGTGTGTGCGTGTGGTGTGGTTTGGTAAGGTTGGCTCAGTGTGTTAGAAAGAGTGTGTGTGAGAGAGTGTGTGAGTGTGCACGCGTATGAGACAGTGCGTGTGTGTGTGCACGCGTGTGAGAGAGTGTGAGTGTGTGCGTGTGAGTGTGTGTTTGAGTGTGTGGTGTGGCTTGTTAAAAGGAGTAGAGATACATTTGTGTGAGAGGGAGTGAGAGTGTGTGTGCGTGTTGTGAGTGTGTGTGTGTGTGTGAGTGTGGAGAGAGTGTGTGTGTGTGTGTGTGTGTGTGTGGTGGTGTGGTTTGGTAAGGTTGGCTCAGTGTGTTAGAGACAGTGTTCAGATGTTCCAAGAAGTCAAGTTTTTGCAATTTATAGTGCGTGTGCGTGTTGTTGTGTGTGTGTGTGTGAGAGTGTGTGAGTGTGCACACGTGTGAGTGCGTGTGTGTGTGTGTGTGCACGCGTGTGAGAGAGTGCGTGTGCGTGTTGTGAGTGTGTGTGTGTGAGAGTGTGGAGAGAGTGCGTGTGTGTGTGTGTGTGTGTGGTGTGGTTTGGTAAGGTTGGCTCAGTGTGTTAGAGACAGTGTTCAGATGTTCCAAAAGTCTAGTTTTTTTGTTGGAAAAATGATTTTAATGCAGTGGCAAATCTAGCGGTGTAACCAGTGTAAAACTTCGCTAGGTATTCGCTGTGATACCCGCCTCAATAACTAGGCCTTTTTCCCCGTTCAAATCGGTCGAGAAATTTGTGTAAATGAACTCTGAAACGTTGCTAGGATGCTACCCATTAAAAACAATGGTCGCGCTAGCATTGCGGTGACATTTTTTACGTGCGATAAATCTAGCGGATAAACCAGTGTAAAACTTTCGCAATGTCTTCGCTGTGATACCCGCCTCAATAACTAGGCCTTTTTCCCCGTTCAAATCGGTCGAGAAATTTGTGTAAATGAACTCTTGCTAGGATGCTACCCATTAAAAACAATGGTGCTAGCATTGCGGTGACATTTTGTTGTAGCGATAAATCTAGCGGATAAACCAGTGTAAAACTTCGCAATGTCTTCGGCTGTGATACCCGCCTCAATAACTAGGCCTTTTTCCCGTTCAAATCGGTCGAGAAATTTGTGTAAATGAACTCTGAAACGTTGCTAGGATGCTACCCATTAAAAACAATGGTCGCGCTAGCATTGCGGTGACATTTTGTAACGTAGCGATAAATCTAGCGGATAAACCAGTGTAAAACTTCGCAATGTATTCGCTGTGATACCCGCCTCAATAACTAGGCCTTTTTCCCGTTCAAATCGGTCGAGAAATTTGTGTAAATGAACTCTGAAACGTTGCTAGGATGCTACCCATTAAAAACAATGGTCGCGCTAGCATTGCGGTGACATTTTGTTACGTAGCGATAAATCTAGCGGATAAACCAGTGTAAAACTTCGCAAGGTATTCGCTGTGATCCCCGCCTCAATAACTAGGCCCTTTTCCCCGTTCAAATCGGTCCAGAAAGTTGTGTAAAACATGTCGGAACGAAGCAGTTTGACTTTTTTCTGTAAAGTTAAGCCGTTGCTTAGCAACCGGTTCTTCTGCAATGCATATCAAGCCGATAGAAACGGCTCTGTTTTAAAAAGTAAAGCATATATAAACATTCTGTAAAAAAGGCGTCTTAATAGAGGTAGTCCTCTCCCGTTTAGAGTTTGAATGGTGTCAGTATGATTTAAAATGAAGGAGTTGTAAGGACATCGAAGTTGTTTTTGCGATTAGGCTTTCAAAACATAAACGGCTCCTGTTTCAAAAGTACAGCATGTATAAACATTCTGTAAAAAAGGCGTCTTAATAGAGGTAGTCCTCTCCCGTTTAGAGTTTGAATGGTGTCAGTATGATTTAAAATGAAGGAGTTGTAAGGACATCGAAATCGCCTAGTAAACTCATAAAAAAATAAAAAAATGCGATTAGACGCTTTCAAAACATAAACGGCTCCTGTTTCAAAAGTACAGCATGTATAAACATTCTGTAAAAAAGGCGTCTTAATAGAGGTAGTCCTCTCCCGTTTAGAGTTTGAATGGTGTCAGTATGATTTAAAATGAAGGAGTTGTAAGGACATCGAAATCGCCTGGTAAACTCTTTAAAAAAAATGTTTTTTGCGATTAGACGCTTTCAAAACATAAACGGCTCCTGTTTCAAAAGTACAGCATTTATAAACATTCTGTAAAAAAGGCGTCTTAATAGAGGTAGTCCTCTCCCGTTTAAAGTTTGAATGGTGTCGGTGTGATTTAAAATGAATGAGCTGTGATCAAATATAAATCGCCAGGTCTTATTTTTGTAATATATTTTTTTGACCTAACATGGGATTGAATGCGAGTTTGACACAGCGTTCTCTGTCCTTCTGGGCGATTTTTTCAGAAACCGTGCGTCCTATTTCAATGGAAGTAACATTGGACGAGAGAGGACAAAAATGCCTACGTTTTGGTGTATAAATTGTGCATGTAGAGTGTAAGGTGTGGGAGTTAGACGATAATGTTTGGGAGATTTTTGATAAAATTTGCACCTGGTCAAGCTAGAGGCCATTGTGACGTCACCCACTCTAGCTGTGTCCATTGACTTCAATGTAAAGTGGAATCTGACATTTTTAATAAAGAAATCTTCCAAACATTATCATGTAACTCCACACCCTTCCATTGTACAGCCCATTTATGCACCAAAATGTAGGCATTTTTGTCCTCTCTCATCCAATGTAAATTCCATTGAAATAGGCCTCACGGTTTTTGAATAAAGGGCCCAAAAGGCCAGAGAGTACAAAGACAGTATTTCTAATTTGGCCCTTTTTCCCAGTTTCCCATGCATTGTCAATGGGCCCAAAGAGTCGACGTTTTCGCACTTCGTGCGAAAAACGTCAGGCGCGATCGCTAAGAAAAGTAATAGCACACGATTCCGCCCGAGCCGCACGTTTTGATGTATTTCGTGCGTCTGTGCTGGCAACGCTGCGAGACTAGTAGAAGAATAAATAAGCCAAAGTTTTGTGAAGAACAATAGAGTGCCGGAAGAATAATAAATAAAGTTTAACTAGAAAAATTCCACAGAAATTTTGAGGGTGCCTTCTCCCCACACAAGCAAGCAGTAACGCACACACACACAAACACAGATGTGTAGGAGAGGAGTAGAGAGATACGCATGTGTGAGTGTGAGAGAGAGTGTGCACGTGACAGAGAGAGTGCGTGTGCGTGTTATGAGTGTGTGTGTGTTTGTGAGTGTGGAGAGTGTGTGTGTGGTGTGGTGTGGTTTGGTAAGGTTGGCTCAGTGTGTTAGAGAGAGTGTTGAGATGTCACTGAACATGTTCACAGCTGGAGCGGAATGTTCATAATTAGAATCCTTCAGCAGAGGCATTGTGACATCACTCACTCTAGCTGTGAACATTCCGCTCCATTCATTTGAATGGGCCCCCAAAAAAGTCAAGTTTTTGCACTTTATGCAAAAACGTGACGTGCGATCGCTAAGAAAAGTAATAGCACACGATTCCCGTCCGAGGCGCACGTTTTGATGTATTTTTTGCATGTGTGCTGGCAACGGTGCGAGACTAGTAGCGAGCCAAAGTTTTGAACGGGAGAATAATAAATATTCACTAGAAAAAATTCCACAGAAATTTTGAGGGTGCCTTCTCCCCACACACAAGCAGTAACGCACACACACACAAACACAGATGTGTAGGAGAGTAGTAGAGAGATACGCGTATGTTCAGTGGAAGGTGTGGGAGTAAGATGAAAATGTTTTGAAGCTTTCTTTTCACACACAGCGTCACACACTTCATCACTTTGAAGTAATGTTTCATTAGCATACTAACAATACCTAAAATAAAACTGTACTTTTGTTTTGTGACAAACTCAGATTGCAAACAGTTATCACTGAAGCAGACAGCCGTCCATCTTGGTGGTAGTAGTCACATTTAGACCAATCCATCGCAGTGTTTTGTACTGGAATAGATCAAATAAGCAGAACTGGCAACAAAAAATGGATCAGTAACACCAACACATATGGTCAAAATAAAATAAGTTTTATTTCCAGTGTTCCACATATATGCATAGTGCTGGGTTTATCTGGACATACATTGCAAGAGCAAAGGTGCGGCAGATCTGGACCTTGATACTCACGTGTGTGTGTGTGTGTGCACACGTGTGAGTGAGTGTGTGTGTGTGTGTGAGTGTGAGTGTGTGTTTGAGTGTGTGGTGTGGTTTGTTAAAAAATGTGTTTGTTTGGTTTTAAAAACTTGTGTTTTTAAAACAAGTTGGAAAAATGATTTTAATGCAGTGGAAAATCTAACGGTTTAATGAGTGTAAGACTTCGCTAGGTATTCGCTTTGATACCCCGCCTCAATAACCAGGCCATCTTTCCCGTTCAAATCAGTCGAGAAAGTTGTGTAAATGAAGTCTGAAACATGCTAGGATGCTACTCATTGAAAACAATGGTCGCGCTAGCATTGCTGTGACCTTTTTTAACATAGCGGTAAATCTAGCGGTTTAACCAGTGTAAAACTTCGCTATGTATTCGCTGTGATACCCGCCTCAATAACTAGGCCTTTTTCCCCGTTCAAATCGGTCCAGAAATTTGTGTAAATGAACTCGGAAACATAGCTAGGATGCTACCCATTGAAAACCATGGTCACGATTCCATTGCTGTGACATTTTGTAACGTAGCGATAAATCTAGTGGTTAAACCAGTGTAAAACTTCGCTATGTATTCGCTGTGATACCCGCCTCAATAACTAGGCCCTTTTCCCCGTTCAAATCGGTCCAGAAAGTTGTGTAAAACATGTCGGAACGAAGCGGTTTGACTTTTTCTGTAAAGTTAAGCCGTTGCTTAGCAACCGGTTCTTCTGCAATGCATATCAAGCCATTTCGATAGAAACGGCTCTGTTTTAAAAAGTAAAGCATATATAAACATTCTGTAAAAAAGGCGTCTTAATAGAGGTAGTCCTCTCCCGTTTAGAGTTTGAATGGTGTCAGTATGATTTAAAATGAAGGAGTTGTAAGGACATCGAAATCGCCTGGTAAACTCTTAAAAAAAAAAGATTGAAGTCGCTTTCAAAACATAAACGGCTCCTGTTTCAAAAGGTACAGCATTTATAAACATTGATCAAATAAACTCTTAAAAAAAAAAAAGGCGTCTTAATAAACAGAGGTAGTCCTCTCCCGTTTAAAGTTTGAATGGTGTCGATATGATTTAAAATGAAGGAGCTGTGATCAAATATAAATCGGCCAGGTCTTATTTTTGTAATATATTTTTTGACCTAACATGGGATTGAATGGGAGTTTGACACAGCGTCCTCTGTCCTTCTGGGCGATTTTTCAGAAACCGTGCGTCCTATTTCAATGGAAGTAACATTGGACGAGAGAGGACAAAAATGCCTACGTTTTGGTGTATAAATTGTGCATGTAGAGTGTAAGGTGTGGGAGTTAGACGATAATGTTTGGGAGATTTTTGATAAAATTTGCACCTGGTCAAGCTAGAGGCCATTGTGACGTCACCCACTCTAGCTGTGTCCATTGACTTCAATGTAAAGTGGAATCTGACATTTTTAATAAAGAAATCTTCCAAACATTATCATGTAACTCCCACAGCCTTCCATTGTACAGGCCCAATTTATGCACCAAAATGTAGGCATTTTTGTCCTCTCTCATCCAATGTAAATTCCATTGAAATAGGCCTCACGGTTTTTGAATAAAGGGCCCAAAAGGCCAGAGAGTACAAAGACAGTACTTCTAATTTGGCCCTTTTTCCCAGTTTCCCATGCATTGTCAATGGGCCCAAAAAAGTCGACGTTTTCGCACTTTTATGAAAACGTCAGGCGCGATCGCTAAAGAAAAGTAATAGCACACGATTCCCGCCCGAGCCGCACGTTTTGATGTATTTCGTGCGTCTGTGCTGGCAACGGTGCGAGACTAGTAGCGAGCCAAAGTTTTGAACGGAAGAATAAAAAAAAAAATACAAATAAAACTAGAAAAAAATTCCACAGAAATTTTGAGGGTGCCTTCTCCCCCCACGCAAGCAGTAACACACACACACACACAAACACAGATGTGTAGGAGAGTAGAGAGATACGCGTATGTTCAGTGGAAGGTGTGGGAGTAAGATGAAAATGTTTTGAAGCTTTCTTTTCACACACAGCGTCACACACTTCATCACTTTGAAGTAATGTTTCATTAGCATACTAACAATACCTAAAATAAAACTGTACTTTTGTTTTGTGACAAACTCAGATTGCAAACAGTTATCACTGAAGCAGACAGCCGTCCATCTTCTTGGTAGTAGTCACATTTAGACCAATCCATCGCAGTGTTTTGTACTGGAATAGATCAAATAAGCAGAACTGGCAACAAAAAATGGATCAGTAACACCAACACATATGGTCAAAATAAAATAAGTTTTATTTCCAGTGTTCCACATATATGCATAGTGCTGGGTTTATCTGGACATACATTGCAAGAGCAAAGGTGCGGCAGATCTGGACCTTGATACTCACGTGTGTGTGTGTGTGTGCACACGTGTGAGCGAGTGTGTGTGAGTGTGTGCGTGTGAGTGTGTGTGTTTGAGTGTGTGGTGTGGTTTGTTAAAAAATGTGTTTGTTTGGTATTAAAAACTTGTGTTTTTAAAACAAGTTGGAAAAATGATTTTAATGCAGCGGAAAATCTAACGGTTTAATGAGTGTAAGACTTCGCTAGGTATTCGCTTTGATACCCCGCCTCAATAACCAGGCCATCTTTCCCATTCAAATCAGTCGAGAAAGTTGTGTAAATGAAGTCGTAAACATGCTAGGATGCTACTCATTGAAAACAATGGTCGCGCTAGCATTGCTGTGACCTTTTTTAACATAGCGGTAAATCTAACGGTTTAACCATTGTAAAACTTCGCTATTTATTCGCTGTGATACCCACCTCAATAACTAGGCCTTTTTCCCCGTTCAAATCGGTCGAGAAATTTGTGTAAATGAACTCGGAAAACATGCTAGGATGCTACCCATTGAAAACCATGGTCGCGCTAGCATTGCGGTGACATTTTGTAACGTAGCGATAAATCTAGCGGTTAAACCAGTGTAAAACTTCGCTAGGTATTCGCTGTGATACCCGCCTCAATAACTAGGCCTTTTTCCCCGTTCAAATCGGTCGAGAAATTTGTGTAAATGAACTCTGAAACGTTGCTAGGATGCTACCCATTAAAAACAATGGTCGCGCTAGCATTGCGGTGACATTTTGTAACGTAGCGATAAATCTAGCGGATAAACCAGTGTAAAACTTCGCAATGTATTCGCTGTGATACCCGCCTCAATAACTAGGCCCTTTTCCCCGTTCAAATCGGTCCAGAAAGTTGTGTAAAACATGTCGGAACGAAGCAGTTTGACATTTTTTCTGTAAAGTTAAGCCGTTGCTTAGCAACCGGTTCTTCTTCTGCAATCAAGCCCATTTCAAAATAGAAACGGCTCTGTTTTTTAAAAAGTAAAGCATATATAAACATTCTGTAAAAAAGGCGTCTTAATAGAGGTAGTCCTCTCCCGTTTAGAGTTTGAATGGTGTCAGTATGATTTAAAATGAAGGAGTTGTAAGGACATCGAAATCGCCTGGTAAACTCTTAAAAAAAAATGTTTTTTGCGATTAGACGCTTTCAAAACATAAACGGCTCCTGTTTCAAAATTACAGCATGTATAAACATTCTGTAAAAAAGGCGTCTTAATAGAGGTAGTCCTCTCCCGTTTAGAGTTTGAATGGTGTCAGTATGATTTAAAATGAAAGCTGTGATCAAATATAAATCGCCCAGTAAACTTTTTTTTGATTAGCCGTTTTCAAAACATAAACGGCTCCTGTTTCAAAAGTACAGCATGTATAAACATTCTGTAAAAAAGGCGTCTTAATAGAGGTAGTCCTCTCCCGTTTAAAGTTTGAATGGTGTCGGTGTGATTTAAAATGAAGGAGCTGTGATCAAATATAAATCGGCCAGGTCTTATTTTTGTAATATATTTTTTTGACCTAACATGGGATTGAATGCGAGTTTGACACAGCGTTCTCTGTCCTTCTGGGCGATTTTTTCAGAAACCGTGCGTCCTATTTCAATGGAAGTAACATTGGACGAGAGAGGACAAAAATGCCTACGTTTTGGTGTATAAATTGTGCATGTAGAGTGTAAGGTGTGGGAGTTAGACGATAATGTTTGGGAGATTTTTGATAAAATTTGCACCTGGTCAAGCTAGAGGCCATTGTGACGTCACCCACTCTAGCTGTGTCCATTGACTTCAATGTAAAGTGGAATCTGACATTTTTAATAAAGAAATCTTCCAAACATTATCATGTAACTCCCACACCCTTCCATTGTACAGGCCCAAAATGTAGGCATTTTTGTCCTCTCTCATCCAATGTAAATTCCATTGAAATAGGCCTCACGGTTTTGAATAAAGGGCCCAAAAGGCCAGAGAGTACAAAGACAGTATTTCTAATTTGGCCCTTTTTCCCAGTTTCCCATGCATTGTCAATGGGCCCAAAGAGTCGACGTTTTCGCACTTCGTGCGAAAAACGTCAGGCGCGATCGCTAAGAAAAGTAATAGCACACGATTCCCGCCCGAGCGCGTTTTGATGTATTTCGTGCGTCTGTGCTGGCTGTGCGAGACTAGTAGCGAGCCAAAGTTTTGTACGGAAGACTAAGTGCGGCGGAGAACAAAAGTTTTTGCGGAAGAAAAAAAAAGAAAAAAATAATAATAAGTATGGCGGGAAGAACAATAGAGTGCCTTTTGCTATGCAAAAGGCCACACTCCAGTGCTCTGCACTGGAGTGTGGCCTCTTTGCATTGCAAACGGCACCTAACTAGAAAAATTCCACTGAAATTTTGAGGGTGCCTTCTCCCCCACACAAGCAGTAACGCACACACACACACGTGTAGGAGAGGAGTAGAGAGATACGCGTGTGTGTGAGAGAGAGTCTGAGTGTGCGCGTGAGAGAGAGAGAGTGTACGCGTGTGTGTCAGTGTGTGTGTGTGTGTGAGTGTGTGTGTGAGTGTGTGAGTGTGTGTGTGTGTGTGTGTTTGTGGTGTGGTTTGGTAAGGTTGGCTCAGTGTGTTAGAAAGAGAGGTTGGACTTACGGGTGGTTAGGAGACCCTTATCAGCAGATCTATAATAATAGCTTTATTTCTATAGCACCTTTCATACAAACAGTAGCTCAAAGTGCTTTACAGGGAAAGTAAGGCATAAAAATATATATACATATATACACACATATACATATATATACATATACACATATACATACATACATACATACATAGGCATAAGACAAAAGTAAAAAATAATAATAAAAATAAAAATCAACAAAATACACATAACAATCATACTCAATTCTAAGGTTTAAAACAGAGACAATAAAAGTATAGTCAACCTAATAAATTAATTAAAAGCCAAATTAAAAAGAAAGGTTTTTAGCTGCTTTTTAAAATTGTCAACTGAGTCTACTGTTTCAATGTTTTGTGGGAGAGTATTCCAGAGTTTTGGTGCAACATAACAGAAGGCACTTTCACCACTTTTCGTTTGGCCACAGGTACAGTGAGTAAGTCCGCTGTGGATGATCTAAGTGCTCGAGTTGGTACATATGGTGATAAAATATCTTTAATATAAAAAGGTGCTAGGCCATTTAAAGCCTTATAAACAAGTAGTAGGACTTTAAAATCAATTCTAAAAGAGACTGGGAGCCAGTGCAAAGCAGCAAGGACTGGTGTAATGTGTTCCTTTTTTTGGTTTTCGTTAGGACTCTGGCAGCAGCATTCCGAATAATTTGGAGTCTATTAATAGACTTCTTAGGCAGGCCAGTAAAAAGTGCATTACAGTAGTCTAAGCGGCTAAAAATAAAAGCATGTACCAATCTTTCAACATCTTGGAGAGTTAAAAAGGGTTTTACTTTGGCAATGTAAAATTGTCACTAGATGTCACTCAACATGTTCACAGCTGGAGCGGAATGGTCATAATTAGAGTCCTTCAGCAGGGGCATTGTGACATCACTCACTCTAGCTGTGAACATTCCGCTCAGATGTGTAGGAGAGGACTAGAGAGATGCGCGTGTGCGCGTGAGTGAGTGCGTGTGGAGAGTGTGTGTGTGTGTGTGTGGTGTGGTGTGGTTTGGTTTGGTAAGGTTGGCTCAGTGTGTTAGAGAGAGTGTTCAGATGTCCCTGAACATTGGAGTGTATGGAGCGGAATGTTCACAGCTGGAGCGGAATGTTCATAATTAGAGTCCTTCAGCAGGGGCATTGTGACATCACTCACTCTAGCTGTGAACATTCCGCTCCATTAATTTGAATGGGCCCCCAAAAACGTCACGTGCGATCGCTGAGAAAAGTAATAGCGCATGATTCCCTTCCGAGGCGCACGTTTTGATATATTTTCTGCGTGTGTGCTGGCAAAGCTGCGAGACTAGTAGCGCGCCAAAGTTTTGAATGGGAGAATAATAAATACTCACTAGAAAAAATTCCACTGACATTTTGAGGGTGCCTGATCCCCACACACAAGCAGTAATGCACACACACACACACACACACACGTGTAGGAGAGGAGTAGAAAGATACGCATATGTTAAGTGTAAGATGAAAATGTTTTGAAGATTTCTTTTCACACACTTCATCACTTTGAAGTAATGTTTCATTAGCATACTAACAATACCTCAAATAAAACTGTACTTTTGTTTTGTGACAAACTCAGATTGCAAACAGTTATCACTGAAGCAGACAGCCGTCCATCTTCTTGGTATTAGTCACATTTAGACCAATCCATCGCAGTGTTTTGTACTGGAATAGATCAAATAAGCAGAACTGGCAACAAAAAATGTAACACCAACACATATGGTCAAAATAAAACAAGTTTTATTTCCAGTGTTCCACATATGCATAGTGCTGGGTTTATCTGGACATACATTGCAAGAGCAAAGGTGCAGCAGATCTGGACCTTGATACTCATGTGTGTGTGTGTGTGCACGTGTGTGAGAGAGTGTGTGTGAGTGTGTGCGTGTGAGTGTGTGTGTTTGAGTGTGTGGTGTGGTTTGTTAAAAATGTGTTTGTTTGGTTTTAAAAACTTGTGTTTTTAAAACAAGTTGAAAAATGATTTTAATGCAGTGGCAAATCTAGCGGTTTAATCAGTGTAAGACTTCGCTAGGTATTTGCTAAAACTGTACTTTTGTTTTCTGACAAACTCAGATTGCAAACAGTTATCACTGAAGCAGACAGCCGTCCATCTTCTTGGTATTAGTCACATTTAGACCAATCCATCGCAGTGTTTTGTACTGGAATAGATCAAATAAGCAGAACTGGCAACAAAAAATGGATCAGTAACACCAACACATATGGTCAAAATAAAACAAGTTTTATTTCCAGTGTTCCACATATATGCATAGTGCTGGGTTTATCTGGACATACATTGCAAGAGCAAAGGTGCGGCAGATCTGGACCTTGATACTCATGTGTGTGTGTGTGTGCACGCATGTGAGAGAGTGTGTGTGTGTGAGTGTGTGCGTGTGAGTGTGTGTGTTTGAGTGTGTGGTGTGGTTTGTTAAAAATGTGTTTGTTTGGTTTTAAAAACTTGTGTTTTTAAAACAAGTTGGAAAAATGATTTTAATGCAGTGGCAAATCTAGCGGTTTAATCAGTGTAAGACTTCGCTAGGTATTCGCTAAATCTGTACTTTTGTTTTGTGACAAACTCAGATTGCAAACAGTTATCACTGAAGCAGACAGCCGTCCATCTTCTTGGTATTAGTCACATTTAGACCAATCCATCGCAGTGTTTTGTACTGGAATAGATCAAATAAGCAGAACTGGCAACAAAAAATGGATCAGTAACACCAACACATATGGTCAAAATAAAACAAGTTTTATTTCCAGTGTTCCATATATGCATAGTGCTGGGTTTATCTGGACATACATTGCAAGAGCAAAGGTGCGGCAGATCTGGACCTTGATACTCATGTGTGTGTGTGTGCACGCGTGTGAGAGTGTGTGTGTGTGAGTGTGTGCGTGTGAGTGTGTGTGTTTGAGTGTGTGGTGTGGTTTGTTAAAAAATGTGTTTGTTTGGTTTTAAAAACTTGTTTTTAAAACAAGTTGGAAAAATGATTTTAATGCAGTGGCAAATCTAGCGGTTTAATCAGTGTAAGACTTCGCTAGGTATTTGCTAAAACTGTACTTTTGTTTTCTGACAAACTCAGATTGCAAACAGTTATCACTGAAGCAGACAGCCGTCCATCTTCTTGGTATTAGTCACATTTATACCAATCCATCGCAGTGTTTTGTACTGGAATAGATCAAATAAGCAGAACTGGCAACAAAAATGGATCAGTAACACCAACACATATGGTCAAAATAAAACAAGTTTTATTTCCAGTGTTCCATATATGCATAGTGCTGGGTTTATCTGGACATACATTGCAAGAGCAAAGGTGCGGCAGATCTGGACCTTGATACTCATGTGTGTGTGTGTGCACGCATGTGTGAGAGTGTGTGTGTGTGTGTGTGTGCGTGTGAGTGTGTGTGTTTGAGTGTGTGGTGTGGTTTGTTAAAAAATGTGTTTGTTTGGTTTTAAAAACTTGTGTTTTTAAAACAAGTTGGAAAAATGATTTTAATGCAGCGGCAAATCTAGCGGTTTAATCAGTGTAAGACTTCGCTAGGTATTTGCTAAAACTGTACTTTTGTTTTGTGACAAACTCAGATTGCAAACAGTTATCACTGAAGCAGACAGCCGTCCATCTTCTTGGTATTAGTCACATTTAGACCAATCCATCGCAGTGTTTTGTACTGGAATAGATCAAATAAGCAGAAAAAAAAAAAAAAAATGGATCAGTAACACCAACACATATGGTCAAAATAAAACAAGTGTTATTTCCAGTGTTCCATATATGCATAGTGCTGGGTTTATCTGGACATACATTGCAAGAGCAAAGGTGCGGCAGATCTGGACCTTGATGCTCATGTGTGTGTGTGTGTGTGCACGCGTGTGAGCGAGTGTGTGTGTGTGAGTGTGTGCGTGTGAGTGTGTGTGTTTGAGTGTGTGGTGTGGTTTGTTAAAAAATGTGTTAGTTTGGTTTTAAAAACTTGTTTTTAAAACAAGTTGGAAAAATGATTTTAATGCAGCGGAAAATCTAGCAGTTTAATCGGTGTAAGACTTCGCTAGGTATTCGCTAAAACTGTACTTTTGTTTTGTGACAGTCAGATTGCAAACAGTTATCACTGAAGCAGACAGCCATCCATCTCCTTGGTATTAGTCACATTTAGACCAATCCATTGCAGTGTTTTGTACTGGAATAGATCAAATAAGCAGAACTGGCACAAAAAAATGGATCAGTAACACCGTCACATATAGTCAAAATAAAACAAGTTTTATTTCCAGTGTTCCACATATGCATAGTGCTGGGTTTATCTGGACATACATTGTAAGAGCAAAGGTGCGGCAGATCTGGACCTTGATACTCGTGTGTGTGTGTGTGCACGCGTGTAAGCGTGTGTGTGTGTGTGAGTGTGTGTGTGTGAGTGTGTGTGTTTGAGTGTGTGGTGTGGTTTCTTAAAAAATGTGTTTGTTTGGTTTTAAAAACTTGTGTTTTTAAAACAAGTTGGAAAAATGATTTTAATGTAGCGAAAAATCTAGCGGTTTAATCAGTGTAAGACTTCACTAGGTATTCTCTTTGATACTCCGCCTCAATAACCAGGCCATTTTCCCAGTTCAAATCAGTCGACAAAGTTCTGTAAATGAAGTCGGAAACATGCTAGGATGCTACCCATTGAAAACAACGGTCACGATAGCATTGCTGTGACATTTTTTAACATAGCGGTAAATCTAACGGTTTAACCAGTGTAAAACTTCGCTAGGTATTCGATTTGATACCCGCCTCAATAACCAGGCCTTTTTCCCAGTTCAAATCAGTCCAGAAAGTTGTGTAAAACAAGTCGGAATCATGATAACTGGCTATCCAGTCCTTTCAATGGTCACGATAGCATTGCTGTGGCATTTTTTAACGTAGCGGTAAATCTAGCAGTTTAACCAGTGTAAAACTTCGCTAGGTATTCGCTTTGATACCCGCCTCAATAACCAGGCCTTTTTCCCAGTTGAAATTGGTCCAGAAAGTTGTGTAAAACAAGTCGGAACGAAGTGGTGTGATCTTTTTTCTGCGAAGTTAAGCCGTTGCTTAGCAACGCGTTCGTCTGCAATGCATATCAAGCCGATTTCAAAATAGAAACTGCTCTGTTTTAAAAAGTAAAGCATATATAAACATTCTGTAAAAAAGGCGTCTTAATATAGGTAGTCCTCTCCCGTTTAAAGTTTGAATGGTGTCGGAATGATGTAAAATAAAGCAGATGTGATAACATATAAATCGCCCTGTCTTATTTTTCAAGCCGATTTCAAAATATAAACTGCTCTGGTTTACAAAGTACAGCATATATAAACATTCTGTAAGAAAGGCGTCTTAATATAGGTAGTCCTCTCCCGTTTAAAGTTTGAATGGTGTCGGTATGATGTAAAATGAAGGAGTTGTGATCAAATATAAATCGCCCTGTCTTATTTTTGTAATATATTTTTTTGACCTAACATGGGATTGAATGCGAGTTGTACACAGCGTTCTCTGTCCTTTTGGGCGATTTATTCAAACACCCTGTGTCCTATTTCAATGGAAGTAACATTGGATGAGAGAGGGCAAAAATGCCTACATTTTGGTGTATAAATTGTGCCTTTACATTGTAAGGTGTGGGAGTTCGACGATAATGTTTAGAAGATTTTGGATAAAAACTGCTACCTGTTCAAGCCAGAGGCCATTGTGACGTCACCCGCTCTAGCTGTGAACATTCCATTCCATTGACTTCAATGTAAAGTGGAATCTGGAATTTTTTAATAAATAAATCTTCCAAACATTAGCATCTTAGTCCCACACCCTTCCATTGTACAGGCCCAATTTATTCACCGAAATGTAGGCATTTTTGTCCTCTCTCATCCAATGTTAATTCCATTGAAATAGGCCTTACCGTTTTTGAATAAAGGGCCCAAAAGGCCAGAGAGTACAAAGAGAGTATTTCTAATTTTGCATTTTTTCACAATTTCCCATGCATTGTCGATGGGCCCAAAGAAGGGACGTTTTCGCACTTTGTGCGGAAACGTCATGTGCGATCGCTAAGAAAAGTAATAGCACACGATTCCCGTGCGATTTTGTGCGTCTGTGCTGGCAACGGTGCGAGACTAGTAGCGAGCCAAAGTTTGGCGGAAGAAGAAAAAAAAAAATAATAATAAGTATGCTCTGCACTGCAGTGTGCCCTCTTTTGCAAAGCAGGCACCCTAATTATAGGCTATTATAATTATATAGCCAGCTAGCTACGGACGTAACAGTATGCATTGTCTGTTCAGCTGTACAGTTAAGTTCGCTGCCTTGCTACGAACATAATATATGAGTTATAATATAGAATTATAGGCTATTATAATTATATAGCCAGCTAGCTACGGACGTAGCAGTATCCTTTGTCTGTGCAGCTGTACAGTTAAGTTCGCTGCCTTGCTACAAATATAATATAGAATTATACGTATCACACACACACCATCATTTTAAATCTTGCAGTGTTATTTGTTGTATACATAGCAAGCTAGTCCATCCCACAATTGGAGGTTATCTGATGCAGTGATCTGTCTCTGACGACACGATTTTTATTTTACTAGCAACTATTTCACTAGCCATCTACGCAGGCGATCCATATATTATGTTCGTAGCTAGGCAGCGAACTTAGCTGTACAGCTGAACAGACAAAGGATACTGCTATGTCCGTAGCTAGCTGGCTATATAATTATAATAGCCTATAATTATATATTATAACTCATATATTAGGTTCGTAGCAAGGCAGCGAACTTAACTGTACAGCTGAACAGACAATGCATACTGTTACATCGGTAGCTAGCTGGCTATATAATTATAATAGCCTATAATTAGGGTGCCTGCTTTACAAAAGACGGCACACTGCAGTGCTTTTGCATAGCAAAGGCACTCTATTGTTCTTCGTTTCCATACTTATTATTATTCTTCCGCCAAACTTTGGCTCGCTACTAGTCTCGCAGCGTTGCCAGCACAGACGCACAAAATACATCAAAACGTGCGCCTCGGGCGGGAATCGTGTGCTATTACTTTTCTTAGCGGTCGCACGTGACGTTTCTGCACAAACTGCTATCAAACCCAAAATTAGAAATACTCTCTTTGTACTCTCTGTCCTTTTGGGCCCTTTATTCAAAAACCGTGAGGCCTATTTCAATGGAATTAACATTGGATGAAAGAGGACAAAAATGCCTTTGGGCCTGTATAGTGGAAGGGTGTGGGACTAAGATGCTAATGTTTGGAAGATTTTTTTTTTTTTAAATGCCAGATTCCATTTAACATTGGAGTGAATGGAGTGGAATGTTCACAGCTAGAGTGGGTGACGTCACAATGGCCTCTGGCTTGACCAGGTGCAAATTTGATCCAAAATCTCCAAAACATTATCGTATAACTCCCACACCTTACACTCTACAGGCACAATTTATACACCAAAACAGAGGCATTTTTGTCCTCTCTCGTCCAATGTTCCATTGAAATAGGACGCACGGTGTCTGAAAAAATCGCCAAAAAGTACAGAGAATGCTCCCATTCCCTGCCATGTTAGGTAAAAAAAAAAACGTCAAAAAATAAGACAGGGCGATTTATATTTGATCACAGCTCCTTCATTTTACATCATACCGACACCATTTAAACTTTAAATGGGACAGGACTACCTATATTAAGACGCCTTTTTTACACAAAGTTTATACATGCTGTACTTTTCAAACGAGAGCAGTTTATATTTTGAAATTGGCTTGAAAAATAAGACAGGGCGATTTATATTTTCTCACATCTCCTTCATTTTAAATCATACCGACACCATTCAAACTTTAAACGGGAGAGGACTACCTATATTAAGACGCATTTTTGACAGAATGTTTATATATGCTGTACTTTTTTAACCAATGCCGTTTATGTTTTGAAATCGGCTTGATATGCATTGCAGACGAACCGGTTGCTAAGCAACGGCTTAACTTAACAGAAAAAAGTCAAACCACTTCGTTACGACATGTTTTACACAACTTTCTGGACCGATTTGAACTGGGAAAAAGACCTGGTTATTGAGGCGGGTATCAAAGCGAATACCTAGCGAAGTTTTACACTGGTTAAACCGCTAGATTTTCCGCTACGTTAAAAAATGTCACTCCAATGCTATCGCGACCATTGTCGCTATACCGACACCATTCAAACTTTAAACGGGAGAGGACTACCTATATTAAGACGCCTTTTTTACAGAATGTTTATATATGCTGTACTTTGTAAACCAGAGCAGTTTATATTTTGAAATCGGCTTGAAAAATAAGACAGGACGATTTATATGTTATCACATCTGATTTATTTTACATCATTCCGACACCATTCAAACTTTAAACGGGAGAGGACTACCTATATTAAGACGCCTTTTTTACAGAATGTTTATATATGCTTTACTTTTTAAAACAGAGCAGTTTCTATTTTCAAATCGGCTTGATATGCATTGGAGACGAACCCGTTGCTAATCAACAGCTTAACTTCGCAGAAAAAAGTCAAACCACTTCGTTCCGACTTGTTTTACACAACTTTCTGGACCGATTTGAACTGGGAAAAAGGCCTGGTTATTGAGGCGGGTATGAAAGCGAATACCTAGCAAAGTTTTACACTGGTTAAACCGTTAGATTTTCCGCTACGTTAAAAAATGTCACAGCAATGCTATCGTGACCATTGAAAGGACTGGATAGCCACTTATCATGATTCCGACTTGTTTTACACAACTTTCTGGACTGATTTGAACTGGGAAAAAGGCCTGGTTATTGAGGCGGGTATCAAATCGAATACCTAGCAAAGTTTTACACTGGTTAAACCGTTAGATTTTCCGCTACATTAAAATCATTTTTCCAACTTGTTTTAAAAACACAAGTTTTTAAAACCAAACACATTTTTTAACAAACCACACCACACACTCAAACACAGACACTCACACGCACACTCACACACACTCGCTCACACGCGTGCACACACACACACACATGAGTATCAAGGTCCAGATCTCCCACACCTTTGCTCTTGCAATGTATGTCCAGACAAACCCAGCACTATGCATATATGTGGAACACTGGAAATAAAACTTGTTTTATTTTGACCATATGTGTTGGTGTTACTGATCCATTTTTTGTTGCCAGTTCTGCATTATTTGATCTATTCCAGTACAAAACACTGCGATGGATTGGTCTAAATGTGACTAATACCAAGAAGATGGACGGCTGTCTGCTTCAGTGATAACTGTTTGCAATCTGAGTTTGTCACAAAACAAAAGTACAGTTTTAGCGAATACCTAGCGAAGTCTTACACTGATTAAACCGCTAGATTTGCCACTGCATTAAAATCATTTTTCCAACTTGTTTTAAAAACACACATTTTTAAAACCAAACAAACAAATTTTTTAACAAACCACATCACGCACTCAAACACACACACTCACACGCACACACACACTCTCTCACACGCGTGCACGCACATGTGACCGGTGTCTTTCTGCGTTGTGTATTTTTAATGATTTGTCCAAGGAGGAGGCGGACAACTTATTTCTTTCGTCTCTGATCGTTTATTCATGCGATATTGGGAGCTAGCGAGTTAAACCGCAGCTCCAGCTCTTTTCACTTTTGACTTCCCCGGAAAGAGACAGGGGGGGGGGGAACCCAAAGTTATATAGGGCGACATGACAGGAAATCGGGTCACAGAAGGAGGGACTCCGAGTTTCCCGGTGAATATACAGTAGCCCATTAAAATAAATTAATAAAACGCATGTACATAGAAAATAACAAATAAAAGAATACAGATTCTGTGTAATTATAGCAAGTCAAAACAGCAATGTTACATTCACCCCCCTAGAATTACACAAAAATCTGAATCATACCAAAAACATTAATTACCCACCCACAAACAAACCAATACCCACAATTTGCACATAGTCAGCAATATCTGCTACCTACTAAGGTTAGGAGGGCTACAAAACTGGCCCGGCGCCAAGCCTTATCTGAAAGCCACTCCATAGACAAAATAAGGTGCCATTTACACCTCACAGAAACGGGCATAAAGGAGGGTGGGCAACCCGCAAAAAAAAAAATCTAACAAAAAGGAGAGAGTATCAGGTCTCCATATCTAAGCATATCATGCCTAGAACAAAAGGGAGAAGGACTGAGGAGCAACACTAAACCGTGGCGTAAACTGTACCATGGTTTCAATGAACCTACGAACTGGCCTCACTACCCTGCCATACCTAGAGCGAACACTATTCTCTGGGCCCTGAGGTAGGATGCCAGTGAGGGGAAGGGCATGGGACAAGGGAACGGGTGGCAGTGAGGGAAGAGCAGCAGCATCGGTGGAGGGGACACTCACTGTCGGGGAGGAAGCACGCCCGACAGATACACCATTGACACTCTCCACCTCTGCAGTGCAGGACTGGTCACAGACCCATGAAGCTGTGCTTGATTCACGTTCACTCACGTTCAGCCAAGAGGATGAGTCAACCACAGAGTGCTCGGCCACACTTTCTGGCTCTGACACCGCCGCTTCAGGATCAGGTACGTTACTGGGGTCATGGGATACTGTGTCAACACTCCGAAGGTCATCCTCTGCAAACAGCGTATTGTCAAGAGGGAGGAAGTTGACTGCAAGCAGAAGGTTTCTGTGGACGGTCCTCACCTGACCATCGCGGTCTCTGATCTTGTAGATGTGGAACTGTGGCTTGGAAGCAACGACAGTGTAAACAGCCGGTTCCCACCTGTTGGCTAGCTTGCGTTTTCCTCTACCGCTTTTGTTTGCCACGAGGACCCGGTCACCAACAGAAAGAGGTAAGCCCTTGACTTTCTTGTTGTATTGGTCAGACTGATGTTTCTGTTCCACAGACGAGTGTCTCTGAGCCAGCAGCATAGCAGATTGGAGATCGGTCGCCAGGGACTTCACGTATGCATTGTAGTCACAGACTGAGTCATCACGCAGGACGTTCCTGAACAACAGATCAACTGGCAGGCGCGGGACCCTCCCAAACATCAAATAGAAAGGGGCAAAGCCAGTCGTCTCATGCTGCGTGCAGTTATAGGTAAAGGTCATGGTTTGGATCATCTGGGCCATTTGTGCTTCGACCTTGGCGGCAGGGAGCGCAACATCCCACCCAGAGTGCGATTGAACCTTTCGGTGCCACCATTCCCCATAGGGTGGTAAGGGGAGGTCCGGGACTGTCCGACTCCTGCCAACTCCAGGAGCTCTGCGATCAGCTCGCTCTGGAAGTTAGCCCCCTGGTCAGAATGGAGGCGCTGTGGGAAGCCATACACGCAGAAAAAGTTGTCCCGCAGCTTTTTGGCCACTTTCTTCGCAGTTTCTTGACAGGGGAAGGCATGTGCTAACTTTGTGAAATGGTCAGTTATCACAAGGACATCCACAGACTTGTTGTTGTTGTCCTCAGCAGACCAAAAGTCGATGCAAACCAGTTCCAGCGGAGCTGAGGTTGTAATGCTCTCCAATGGGGCTCTGGCTGCTGGCTCTGGAGTCTTGCTGAGGATGCACCTGACACAGTTCCTGACATAGCTCCGCACATCCTTCTCCACATCATACCAGAAAAAGCGCTGACGGACAAGAGACAGCGTACGAGGCTGACCCTGGTGACCAGCCAGGTCGTGAACGCCAGCCAAGGCCTGCGATTTCAGGGAGTCTGGCAGAACAAACTGGAACCTCTTGTGCTTGGTCACTGGGTCCCTCCTGACCCTGTACAGGATTCCATCCAGAACGGTAAGTTTGTCCCATTGCTTCAGAATCCGCAGCACCATCTGGTTCTCCTTGTCTCGCTCACGTCTAGAAGGCCTCCGCTTCCTCTCAACAAAGTGTAAAACTCTGTTGATGGTTGGATCTTGTCTTTGGTGGCTCTGCAGGTCCGCCGACGAGAGAGAGGAGAACATGTCTAGGCCAGGAGGAACTAATTGGCTAAGGTGACCAGCCAGAGAAGCAGCCCTCTGTTTCAGGCCGGAGTCCCAGTCGCCACAGGAGGAAAGGAGAGACGACACTTCCTCCTCGGACAAGGACATGCCACCAGTAGCACACAGGGAGGGATTCTCAGCTGACTGAGGCAGACATGTCACATGGAATGCATCCTGCACACAACTGTCGTTGACACTGCACACCTGCTCCAGCAATCTTGAGTAGGGCTCTGACAGGAGACGCCGGCCTAGAGGTTTGACAAAGCGAGTTCAGCTGAGAGCATCAGCCACCACATTCAATCGCCCTGGGACATGTTTGATCTCAAACGAGTACGGGGACAGTTTAGAGACCCATCGCTGCTCACAGGCGTCCAACTTCGGCTTCGTCATGATGTATGTGAGCGGATTGTTGTCAGTCCAGACCGTAAACTTGTGGCCCTTGAGCCAGTGGCTGAACTTGTCACACACGGCCCATTTCAAAGCGAGGAACTCCAGCCTGTGGGCAGGGTACTTTGCTTGGCTGCAACTGAGGGACTTGCTAGCAAATGCTATGGGTCGGGCCTTGTCTTCGCCGGCAGGGACCTGGGATAACACTGCTCCCAGCCCATCCAGAGACGCGTCAGTAGAGAGGATAAACGGCCTGTTAAAATCTGGATGAGCCAGAACTGCACAGTGAAGCAGTGCAGACCCCAAGTCCTCAAAAGCCCTATCACAAGCCGGATCCCAATCCTGCGGAGTCAGCGTGCGGAACGTTCCCGCCCTCCTGTTCCCTCTAGAGCCCTTCAACTTGCGCTTCTGTCCACCCGTCAAGGCAAAGAGTGGTTTCGCGATAGTTGAGCAACCAGGGATGAAGTGCAGATAGTATAGCACCATGCCGAGAAAAGATCTTTTTGCTGAGAGGGTGTGCAGCCATCAGCATCCATTAGATCCTCTTTCCGGAAGCCAGAGATGACAGCAACCTTCTCCTGGTCAACAGAGACTCCACTAGCATCAACTATGTGACCAAGAAATCTCACCGACTTCCGTAAGAAGTTACACTTCTTCTGTGAGAGCTTCAGGTTGTTGGCTCTGAGTCTGGAAAAGACCACCTCCAGCCGCCTCAGTGCTTCCTCCTCCGACGGAGCAAACACCAGTAGGTCATCCAAGTAGCAGAGGAGACTGGAAAAGTTCAGGTCGCCGAAGATGCTGAGCATCATGCACATGAAGGACGCTGGACTGTTGCACAGACCTTGGGGAAGCCAATTATATTCATACAAGCCCATGGGTGTTGTGAAGGCTGTGAACTTCCTGTCAGACTCATGGAGCGGGACGTTGTAGAACTCTGATGTCAAGTCCATGGTACTAAACAGGGCGTTTCCTCCAAGGGCAGCAAGGCAGTCCGCCTGATGGGGCAACGGGTGAGCGTCCTTGATGGTTTTGGCGTTGAGCCATCGAAAGTCTGTGCAGATCCTCAGGTCTCCGTTCTTTTCCAGACCATCACCAGAGGGGAGGCATACTCACTGAGCGATTTACTGATGATGCCTTTCATCTCCATGTCCGACAGCACCTCTCTCAGCTGTTGGTAGTGGCCGGGAGGAACACGGCGATAAAGCAGACGGAAGGGGCGGTCATCAGAGGCGGATACGGTGGACGAACTCCTTCGCCTCTCCACAGTCAAGCTTATCTCTGAGAAGACATCTTGGTAAGAAAGCACAAGCTCAGCCAACTTCCTCCTACAACTCTCAGACACTTCACAGCCATCAACATTGATGTCCGCCAAGCCACAGTCCTTCAGTAGCTGCACGGGGTCTCCAGCTGACCGTGGAGACGCAGTAGGTGGGTCGGAGAGGCCGCACTGTGACCTGCACAGCCCCTGAGTGATCGGCAAATCCTCCACAGCCAGGCAGGGGAAAACATCGGCTATTTTGGCATTTCGGGCGCAGTGTTATGGCTCTCTGTGTTGGGTTCAACACCTTGACAGGTATCCAGCGGTCCCCCACATGGGTGTCACAACACGTCCCACCAGAATATTTCTGGGTGTCGAGCGTGCCGGTTGGCTCCACCATAACGGTACTCCTGGCGAGATAGGAGACCTGCTCGGCAACTTCCCCAAACCACATACTCGCTGAGGAAGGAGAATGACAGCCTGTTTCAGTTGCATGGTCCCCACAACATCTGGCAGTTCTGGACCCGACCACCGGGAGATACAGCTCAGCAGCTGGAGGAACTGCTCACAATCAGGATCAGAGTTACTTGAGGAGACAAGTTCCCAATACTTGTCAGTTGATTTCATCTTCTGAATGATAGGTCTGATTACATTGCTACCTACAATAAGCTCATCTCTTTGCCCTGGGACAACAAAGGTTGGAACAGCGAACTTAAAGCCGTAAACATCAATATCCAGTTCATAAATGCACTTTGGTTTTGTCATAAGACCACCACAGACAACGAGGACAACATTACTCGGCACTGGCTGGGGACAGGGCAGAACACTAGCATCTCTGAGCTTACCCTCCGCTCCTTCACTGAGCGTACAAGACATGCTGCCTGAATCTAGCATACCCCTTAACACAGACTGGCCACTAACTGTAACTGGGGCATAAAACAACTCACTAGCCCCCTCTACCCTCTGAGAGCCTGTCAGTATGACTGTCTTATCTCCAGGGAACGCACTACAGGTCTGAGCATAAATCGAATGCATGTTTGGTCCTTCACTGAGGGTGGAATCACTATTGCCCCTGCTACCCCTCTCATCACACGGGCACTCTAGTTTAAAGCCGCATCAGAAGGAGAGCGCGCCGACGTAACTGGGTGCTGGGGGGACAAAGGGCATTCATTTCTGAAGTGTCCAGGCTTATGGCAGTTAAGACAAAGCCTGTATAGCCTGCAGTGCGCAGAAGTTGTGTGGCTACTGTCACCACACACTGTGCACGGAGAGCTGGGCTGGACGCGGGTATGTTGAGGCCCTCTGGAATAGCCTCCTGGCCAGCAAGAAGAGTCCCAGGCCTGGCGGGAGTAGGTCTGGGACTGGTGAGGTGCTTGGCCTGCATTAGCCAGTGATGCAGTGCAAAGAGACAGAACCTTGTCAAACAGAGCGGCAACCTGCTGGACATCTTAGTCCCACACCCTTCCACACCCTTCCACTCATCCAATGTTAATTCCATTGAAATAGGCCTCACGGTTTTTGAATAAAGGGCCCAAAAGGACAGAGAGTACAAAGAGAGTATTTCTAATTTTGTACTTTTTCCCAATTTCCCATGCATTGTCAATGGGGCCAACGAGGACGACATTACTCGGCACTGATGCTACATCAGCAGTAGGCACAAGGGGAGATGAGAGAGACTGAGCGGCCCACCCAGGGAGTTACAGGAGCACAGGCAGTGGCAGGTGTGGGAGAGACAAGTGGAGGGGTTACCACGACAGGAAGCTGGTGCTGCATGCCACAGTGGGGAGCCGGGACCGTCGATTCATGCGTGCACGTTGAGATGTTAACTGCATGCTGGGCAAGGGCAGCTGTGCTCCTCAGACTCCTCACATGACCATCCAATCTCTCCTGAACTTCAGCTGCTGTCCACAACTCCACAGGCTTAAACTGAAAATACACTGCTAGGCTGGGATCAGGGCAGTGACAGATAAACATCATGACAACCTCAGCACTGGGATCCTCAACACCTTTGCCACGCCTGCGGAGGCACTCATCTGCAACATCGATGGCTTTGTTCAGTCTAATCCAATAATCCATTACACTCTCAGTCACGTGGCATAGTTGCATAAAAGTCCTTCATAGGCATGCTGGAGAATGTGATCTGACTGAAGTTGCGCTTGAGAATGTCGACTATGGTGGTGGGAAGCTCAGCTGGACTGACCCGAGGACAACTGCGGAGTGATACTTTCACCACATCCCTTGCTCTACCAGCCAGCCTACTCATTATTAGCTCAGATCTCTCACTATCAGAGCTGCAGGCCACCCTGTTCATGTAGCTCTTCATCATGTCTTCCCACTCATGAATGGAGAACGGCTTAGATTGGTCACCTCTGTAAAGAGGGGGGGGCCTGGATTCTGGTTGTACTACAACTTTAAGCTGTGTGGGATCAACAGTCACATTCTGGCTGCTTGGGGACTGGGGCTGGGGACTGCTGGGCAGGTGCATGGTGTGAAAAGTGGCAGCAATATTGTCGCTAATATGCTTAGCTAAATCATTAATAACACTGCCTAGCATGTCTGTAGTAACAACCTGGGGGGGGTGTCTGTGGAATCGGGTGGGGCGGGTGTGCGATAGGTGTTGAACTGGCAGAGGGACCTGACACTGACTCATCAGTCCCACGGCCATAGGTAACCTCAACAGGACACACAGGCCTACCCCTCCCATATCCAAATGACAAGACTGACTGTCCCCTCCCGACACCATAAATTACATTATGCCCACTAGAGGAAGGACTGGGAGCTATGCTGAAAATATCCCCACTAGACATGTCTCAACCATAACAGTGTAATCACAAAAAAAAGAAATAAAAGTAATTAAATCACAGTGTCAAAACATCTATGGCTCTAAATTCCCTTTACCAAGATCACAGAAAGTAATACTTAATATACAAATAATTAAGTAATAATTAATAATAATAATTAATTATACAAATAAACAGTACAATTCGTAATTTATCAAAACAAACTCCCTTCCCCCCGCACACAATTGTCACAACTCCACGAGGTAGGCTATTAGCTAGCTAGCACATGTAGCACAATTAGCCCATCAAGCTAACGTTGATACCCAGGTTGGCGCGTGGCAGGCTGAAGAAGGCGGCAGCAACAGGCTGGTGTCCACGGCGGCCAGGCGACGACGGATCGGACAAGTCGAACGGCATCAACCCTTCCCCCAGAACACAATTGTCACAACTCAACGAGGTAGGCTGTTAGCTAGCTAGCACATGTAGCACAACTAGCCAAGCAAACTAACGTTGATACCCAGGTTGGCGCGGGGCAGGCTGAAGACGGCGGCAGCAACAAGCGACGACGGATCGAACGAGTCGAACGGCACCAAGTGTGACCGGTGTCTTTCTGCGTTGTGTATTTTTTTTATGATTTGTCCAAGGAGGAGGCGGACAACTTATTTCTTTCCTCTCTGATCGTTTATTCATGCAATATTGGGAGCTAGCGAGTTAAACCGCAGCTCCAGCTCTTTTCACTTTTGACATCCCCGGAAAGAGACAGGGGGGGGAAACCCAAAGTTATATAGGGCGACATGACAGGAAATCGGGTCACAGAAGGAGGGACTCCGAGTTTCCCGGTGAATATACAGTAGCCCATTAAAATAAATTAATAAAACGCATGTACATAAGAAAATAACAAATAAAAGAATACAGATTCTGTGTAATTATAGCAAGTCAAAACAGCAATGTTACACACACACACACACATGAGTATCAAGGAATTTTTTCTAGTTGGGGTGCCTTTGCATAGCAAAAGGCACTCTATTGTTCTTCGCTGCCATACTTATTATGGTGCCGTTTGCAATGCAAGGAGGCCACACTGCAGTGCAGAGGACTGCAGTGTGGCCTTTTGCATAGCAAAAGGCACTCTATTGTTCTTCGCCGCCATACTTATATATTTTTTTTCTTCCATACAAAACTTTGGTTCGCTACTAGTCTCGCACCGTTGCCAGCACAGACGCACAAAATACATCAAAACGTGTGCCTCGGGCGGGAATCGTGTGCTATTACTTTTCTTAGCAATCGCAAGTGACGTTTTCGACTCTTTGGCCCCATTGACAATGCATGGGAAATTGGGAAAAAGTACAAAATTAGAAATACTCTCTTTGTACTCTCTGTCCTTTTGGGCCCTTTATTCAAAAACCGTGAGGCCTATTTCAATGGAATTAACATTGGATGAAAGAGGACAAAAATGCCTACATTAGTGGAAGGGTGTGGGACTAAGATGCTAATGTTTGGAAGATTTATTTATTAAAAAATGCCAGATTCCATTTAACATAGGAGTGAATGGAGTGGAATGTTCACAGCTAGAGTGGGTGACGTCACAATAGCCTCTGGCTTGACCAGGTGCAAATTTGATCCAAAATCTCCAAAACATTATCGTCTAACTCCCACACCTTACAATGTAAAGGCACAATTTATACACCAAAATGTAGGCATTTTTGCCCTCTCTCATCCAATGTTACTTCCATTGAAATAGAACGCAGGGTGTTTGAATAAATCGCCCAAAAGGACAGAGAACGCTGTGTACAACTCGCATTCAATCCCATGTTAGGTAAAAAAAAAATATTACAAAAATAAGACAGGGCTATTTATATTTGATCACAACTCCTTCATTTTACATCATACCGACACCATTCAAACTTTAAACGGGAGAGGACTACCTATATTAAGACGCCTTTTTTACAGAATGTTTATATATGCTGTACTTTGTAAACCAGAGCAGTTTATATTTTGAAATCGGCTTGAAAAATAAGACAGAACGATTTATATGTTATCACATCTGATTTATTTTACATCATTCCGACACCATTCAAACTTTAAACGGGACAGGACTACCTATATTAAGACGCCTTTTTTACAGAATGTTTATATATGCTTTACTTTTTAAAACAGAGCAGTTTCTATTTTCAAATCGGCTTGATATGCATTGGAGACGAACCCGTTGCTAAGCAACGACTTAACTTCGCAGAAAAAAGTCAAACCACTTCGTTCCAACTTGTTTTACACAACTTTCTGGACCGATTTGAACTGGGAAAAAGGCCTGGTTATTGAGGCGGGTATGAAAGCGAATACCTAGCGAAGTTTTACACTGGTTAAACCGTTAGATTTACCGCTATGTTAAAAAATGTCACAGCAATGCTATCATGACCATTGTTTTCAATGGGTAGCATCCTAGCATGTTTCCGACTTCATTTACACAACTTTCTCGACTGATTTGAACTGGGAAAATGGCCTGGTTATTGAGGCGGAGTATCAAAGAGAATACCTAGCGAAGTCTTACACTGATTAAACCGCTAGATTTTCCGCTACATTAAAATCATTTTTCCAACTTGTTTTAAAAACACAAATTTTGACCATATGTGTTGGTGTTACTGATCCATTTTTTGTTGCCAGTTCTGCATTATTTGATCTATTCCAGTACAAAACACTGCGATGGATTGGTCTAAATGTGACTAATACCAAGAAGATGGACGGCTGTCTGCTTCAGTGATAACTGTTTGCAATCTGAATTTGTCACAAAACAAAAGTACAGTTTTATTTTAGGTATTGTTAGTATGCTAATGAAACATTACTTCAAAGGGATGAAGTGTGTGACGCTGTGTGTGAAAATAAATCTTCAAAACATTTTCATCTTACTCCCACACCTTCCACTGAACATACGCGTATCTCTCTACTCCTCTCCTACACATCTGCGTGTGTGTGTGCGTTACTGCTTGTGTGTGGGGAGAAGGCACCCTCAAAATTTCAGCGGAATTTTTTCTAGTTATTATTCTTAGATATTATTATTCTTCCGTACAAAACTTCGGTTCGCTACTAGTCTCGCAGTGTTGCCAGCACACATGCAAAAAATACACCAAAACGTGCGCCTCGGACGGGAATCGTGTGCTATTACTTTTCTTAGCGATCGCATGTCACGTTTTCGCGTAAAGTGCAAAAACATTGGGCCCATTCAAATGAATGGAGCGGAATGTTCACAATGCCCCTGCTGAAGGACTCTAATTATGAACATTCCGCTCCAGCTGTGAACATGTTCAGTGACATCTCAACACTCTCTCTAACACACTGAGCCAACCTTACCAAACCACACCACACACACACACACTCTCCACACTCGCACACGCACTCTCTCTGTCACGCGCACACTCACACACATGCGTATCTCTCTACTCCTCTCCTACACATCTGTGGGTGTTTGTGTGTGCGTTACTGCTTGTGTGTGGGGACAGGCACTCTTAAAATTTCTGTGGAATTTTTTCTAGTTCTATATTATAATTCATATATTATGTTCATAGCAAGGCAGCTAATTTAACTGTACAGCTTATTCGTAGCTAAATGATATCACCCAGACACCCGGACACATTCTTCTGCGTTTTCTCACTCAGGAATGCGAGCACGTCATGTTGGCATAGCAACTACAGTCCAAAATTCCGATGACATCACCCGATTACATCACCCCGGACTGATATTCACCTGGATTACATCACCCCAGGCTCATATTGGCACCCGGACAGCAATTGCCGTGACAGCACCACTATGGTGAACTCCCCACTGATATCAGGACAGGTGAATCACTGCCCATCTTCTGCTGCAGGCTGAACACACCTCTTCAGCCTGCACCTCGGACCTTAACCCACCCACGACTAAATTAAAAATATATATAATTTGTTGCAATTATTGTTAATTTCCCTGTAATTAGCAGTTGTATTGTTTATGTGGCATAATTGACAAATGATGTGCTTAAGACATTGTAGCATCAAGTGGTTTTTAATTTACTCAAGCCGAATGCACTTTTTCTAAGTCACTTTGGATAAGTGTTAACATGGGTGGTTACCTCAGTCAGTCGCTATGCAACTTATGCTAGCTAGATAATAAAGTTAGCATTAACTTTGCCATGTTTGTAAGTAGCCCAACTGCTTTGACATATTAGTTAACAGGAAACTTGGAGGTAGGGGTGGGCGGTATGAGCTAAAATTCATATCACGATATTTTCCACTGTCCAGACGATATCGATATGATATCACGATATATGAGAAAAAAAATTGGAATCACATTTTAATAGCCCTTCTTAGTTAAATGACATTAGTTAAGGCAAAATATGTATTTTAACCTTATATAACCAGAAAAAGTTATAGCGAGTACCGGCAGCGAATGATGACTTGATTGATTGCTGAGTGGGAGTCTGGCTTGTCTTCGGGCGAGCTCCTGGACTAACTGTTTCACGCATTCGGTACATTCCTCATATTCACGGACATGCATGGTTTTCAGGTGGGTAAACAGGTTGCTGGTGTTTCCACCTTTGGCTAAAACAACACGGCGACACAACTTGCATAGTATTGTTTGTTGGTCGAGGTCGGAGATTTTGAACCCAAACCAGTTCCAAACGACAGAGGAGCCCCCTTTCTTTTTAACCAATTCATCATCATCCTGCTCTTGAGCAACATCACTTTCTGCGTGTTCGCTCATTTTCGATTCTTCACTTTTGCACTTGTAATAGGCTATAAATATTAGTACGTAGTCTGCCTACTAACTGCAGCTGCCTGCACGCTTGTTTGTTGCTACATGCGCGCAACAAATGCATAAAACGTCCGCTCAAAAAAATAGGTCAACATATTAACATGCTTTTTTTCGTAGGAACCTGGAGGTTAGATTAAAATAAAAAATAGATGTAGCTACTAACTACTATCACTCAATTGAAATTTTGAACAAAGCAATATGAATGCCAAATTAGAATTTATGAATATATAACGGTATAGCAAAATCCATATCGTGGCGCAGCATAATACCGGTAGTCACTTTCAGACCGGTATAGCGCCCACTCCTACTTGGAGGTAAATAAAATCCTGAGTCCCCTCCAAAGTAGCTATGCATATTCAATGTGTATTTAGTCAATATACAGGTGCATTTCAATAAATTTGAATTTCGTGGAAAAGTTAATTTATTTCAGTAATTCAATTCAAAAAGTGAAACTCATATATTATATAGATTCATTACACACAGAGTGAAATATTTCAAACCTTTATTTCTTTACATTTTGATGATTATGGCTTAGAGCTAATGAAAACCCAAAATTCTGTATCTCAGAAATTTTAATATTACATAAGACCAATTTAAAAAAAGATTTTTAATACAGAAATGTTGGCCTTCTGAAAAGTATGTTCATGTATATGCACTCAATACTTGGTCGGGGCTCCTTTTGCATGAATTACTGCATCAATGTGACGTGGCATGGAGGCGATCAGCCTGTGGCACTGCTGATGTGTTATGGAAGCCCAGATTGCTTTGATAGTGTCCTTCAGCTCGTCTGCATTGTTGGGTCTGGTGTCTCTCATCTTCCTCTTGACAATACCCCATAGATTCTCCATGGGGTTCAGGTCAGGCGAGTTTGCTGGCCAATCAAGCACAGTAATGCCATGGTCATTAAACCAGATATTGGTACTTTTGGCAGTGTGGGCAGGTGCCAAGTCCTGCTGGAAAATGAAATCAGCATCTCCATAAAGCTTGTGAGCAGAAGGAAGCATGAAGTGCTCTAAAATTTCCTGGTAGACAGCTGCGTTGACTTTGGACTTGAGAAAACACAGTGGACCAACACCAGCAGATGACATGGCACCCCAAATCATCACTGACTGTGGAAACTTCACACTGGACTTCAAGCAACTTGGATTCTGTACCTGTCCACTCTTCCTCCAGACTCTGGGACCTTGATTTCCAAATGAAATGCAAAATTTACTTTAATCTGAAAAGAGGACTTTGGACCACTGAGCAACAGTCCAGTTATTTTTCTACTTAGCCCAGGTAAGACACTTCTGACGTTCTCTGGTTCAGGAGTGGCTTGAAACGAGGAATGCGACAGTTGTAGCCCATGTCCTGGATAAGTCTGTGCGTGGTGACTCTTGGTGCACTGACTCCACTCCTTGTCAAGCTCCCCCAAATTCTTGAATGTGCTTTGTTTGACAATCCTCTCAAGGCTGCGGTTATCCCTGTTGCTTGTGCACCTTTTCCTACCACACCTTTTCCTTCCACTCAACTTTCTATGAATATGCTTGGATACAGCACTCTGTGAACAGCCAGCTTCTTTAGCAATTACCTTTTGTGGCTTACCTCCTTGTGGAGGGTGTAAATGACTGTCTTCTGGACAACTATCAAGTCAGCAGTCTTCCCCATGATTGTGTAGCCTACTGAACCAACCAGATTAATTCACGTTGTGTGTAATGAATCTATATAATGTATGAGTTTCACTTTTTTAATTGAATTACTGAAATAAATTAACTTTTCCACGATATACTAATTTATTGAGATGCACCTGTAATGTAATGCGAAGGTCAGATTGGTAGCACGATCACCCGTCCATAAACTAACATAGCCGGTTCTTTTTTTAAATATCTTCTGGGTAACGCAACGGAATCCTGTCAAATGTGTAGCCTACATATAAATTAAAAACAATTTATCTTTCTACTGAAATAAACAAAATTATATTTACCTCAAGATAACATCAAGAAAAAATTAAAAGCGACTAATTGTGCCTACAACGAATTACATAAACAGGCATTATGCCGCGTTTAGGTTTGTGGACACTTTAACATTAGACCATGAAACTGCAGGAATATTTCAACTAAATAAAGATCATTATACTGGCTGAATTTCAGAACCATTGCTTTATTCTACTTCGTAGAAATAATACAACTACTAGTATAGTAGTATAGTAGTACTATACTAAATATTACTTGATGTAACGCTCGCTATATCGTTAAACACCATTTGTCCAGTTTCCCCTCGATGTAAACGCTGTTTTCTAACATTTTATATCAAGACACAGCCCACACTAAATCTGGATTCAAAACGGACAGTGAAATTGGGTAACCAAGGGGATTTATCTTAATGCTGGCTAGCAACAAATGATCGTATTTCCGTGACTAAGTGCATTCAACGTAGCACTACCCAACTACCACTGCACCAATCATCTGCAAATATAATGAAACGCCTCAACTAGCTAGCCAGATACCTATGATTAAAAAGCTGCAGCCAGATAACGTACATTGGATTGGACATAAAACAATATACTTCGCTAATGGTAGCTACTAGCTAGCTAAATCTGCTTGCTAGGCCAACTAAATTGGTTTACTAAACGGTTGGGTCGTAAGTAACGTGTCTAGCAATCTATGCACGTAGCTACATAAATCAAGGCGGACTGGCGACGATGACGTAATTAACTTGGCTAGCGCTAGCTTCGACAGTAATTAGCCAAGTAGCTAGCTTGACCGGTATGGCCATTTAGCATTAGCAAGTAAATGTTACCGATTGTAATACATTCAATTATTTCAACATTGCCTGCCTAACAGCAAGCAAGAAAATAATACTCTCGTAAATTCAGGATACAAATCGAGTGGAAACGGGGGATTTCCACATATCTCCGTCCCCCCTCCCCTGGCATCATTCCAATACTGTGTTCGCCAGCTAATTTACTCCTACCAATGTGAAGGTCCTCTTATAATTTACCACCCCCTCATTATCTTGTGAACTACCTGGCCATCCCCATTGTTATTATTCTAATCCTCTAAATCAAACGTGTA
Source organism: Aldrovandia affinis (assembly GCA_029706075.1). Classification (NCBI taxonomy): domain Eukaryota; kingdom Metazoa; phylum Chordata; class Actinopteri; order Notacanthiformes; family Halosauridae; genus Aldrovandia; species Aldrovandia affinis. Next base: position 37,270 of record JAINUG010000771.1, read on the forward strand.
CCAACAAGTAAAACATGCAGCATGTGGATGATTAAAACTCACGTTAGATTTTGGGAGCTACTCAAATGCAAACGGGCTCAACACAATCCCATCAGTGAACCAATGACTACCACATCCAGTCTGGGATTGTATTACTGCTTCTAAGGCTGCCTTGGATGAATGTGTAGCCATATTTTTATTTTAGTGCACCACTGCTAATGGAAGTGTGTCGTTTTTCGTAACCACTGGGAACCGTTAAATATAAACGGAATACAAGCTGCCTATCTAGTTAGCCAGCTTGGAAATGGATGCCATAAGGATAGCTTTCGATAGCGAACTAACCATCCCACACTGCAAAGATCACTGTTACCAAATGGGTGTGCTAAAACAAGAAATGACCACCTTTACACTCGAATAAATCTATATGTAGTTTAACAGAATATGGTAGCAGTAAGGCATGTTTTGTTGATTCATAACGTGCATGCAAAACTATTATGAAAACGTTCAACATACCTCACGGGTCTTGACATTTTGGAGAAATAGCCTACTGTAGAGGTAAAAAAATGTAAAAAGACAAATCCAAGGACAATAAAAATAAAACCGTTCAGTTTTGAAATTTGAGACGTAATGTATAACTCCACAATATTTAATAAATTCCACGCGTAAAACAAAAAATAAAAATAAGAAATGTGCTTTAAAAGGGATTTTAGTGTATTTTTAACCTCAACTACACAAAATGGTGAATAAAACAAACTGAAACTGCAGGTTTTGCACAACCTACACATTTAGCGGTAGGCGGACACTCTGCTGAATAGACCGCCCATAATTATAGCTCAATGGAGAACCCTGAAACACAAATGCTGCAATTGGATCATTTGAATCATCATATACCTTTACATTGGAGTTAGTAATTGCCTGTCAGGAACACTGTCCCCACCCACAATCACCCTCCTCCTACTCGGATAGGTTGAGTTTACACGGTTAAGAAAACAAAAAGCGGCCCGTATTGGATACAGCTGCAGCAATTATGTCACAAATTTGTTAAAAATGAACAAAATGTACGTTTTCCAATACTGTAACCATGGCATTTTACAATTGACGACAGCTTCACATGTCAATAATGAATATGCATTCATAACCATTTTAAATACAGAGCATTTTGGTATGGGAGGGCTTACTAAAAATGATTTCCCCCAAAGGAGCATTAGATTGCCTGTGTGTTTGAAATTAGCTATATACTTTCAGCAGGTATTGTGTGTTTCAGGAAGACAACATTGTACATTATGAAGCACAAAATACTGAGCGGTTATGATGGCTGCCATACTTTCTGAAGTCCTGCAATAAAATTTAAATCATTTGGAAAATGTAACCTATTAAGCCATTATCTTATTGATTATTTATATTTGAATGCTATTCAGTCTAATTTAAACAAATTGGACTTGTTAAATATGTAAAGGCAGCTAAATATAGAAGTTGAGAGTAACTTCTACCTATATATTTAAAATGATAAAATATATTTTTAAAACAAAAGCATAATCTCTTATACCCTATTCAAGTATCTTATTTACTGTAAAAAGCTGATTAATAGTTTGAGAGATATAATACTGATGCAGTTACTACTGTAGAGATGTTTAATTGTTTACTCTGCATCTGTAGCTTTCTTTCACCTAAGAAACATAGCTAAAATTCGGCACTTTCTGTCATTAGAGGATGCTAAAACCTTGATGCATGCTTTTGTGGCATCGAGGCTAGACTATTGTAATGCCTTATTATCCGGCTCCTCTAGTAGCTCTCTAAAGAGTCTTCAACTAGTACAGAATACAGCAGCACGTATTTTGACTAGATCCAAAAAGTATGAGCACATTACTCCAGTGTTAGCATCACTACATTGGCTTCCTATTAAATATCGGGCTGATTATAAAGTACTGTTGCTAACTTTTAAAGCAGTAAACGGACTTGCACCTTTATATCTGACCCGAAATGATTGCCCCCTATAAGCCGACACACGACTGCTTCGTTCACAAGAAGCCGGCCATCTATTACTCCCCTAGAATTTTGAAAAGCACAGCTGGTGGTAGATCCCTTCTCTTTTAGAGCTCCTCTGTTGTGGAACGGTTTACCAAGGCATGTTAGGGATTCAGACACAGTTTCAATTTTTAAGTGTAGATTAAAAACATATCTTTTCAGCCTAGCCTACTGCCAAACATAGTCTAGGTTGAGAGATGGAGAAGGCCGTGCCTTAGTGTCTTATGGAGTGAGAAACTTTCCATACTGTCACCTCCTCAATGTGTTACCACCACTGTTATGCTGGTTATCCTTGATCAGGTGTGGATTGTTTGGAACTCTCTCATGGCTGCGTGTTTTCTCTGTCCCTCTCCTAATAGGTATGCTGCCATAGCTTACACCTGTTGGGGCTAACTGTATATTTCCTATGCTTGTGCTCCCCTGCTCTTACATAATGCTACTGGCTATAGCACTGCTTTTTTTTCTGACTCCATGTTCCCTTCTCTGCCTCGGCCTCTGACTCGGGGGCAGGTGCCCCCGAGCCCTAGATCCTGCGAGAAGTGTGAGCTGCCCCCATCAACCCTCACCCCCACGCCAACCCCAGTTCCTGGATCTGGACCCTCTCCGCATGGTTTAGCCCCCCCACACTGACTACCTAACTCAGGAGGGGCAAAGTCTTTCAGCCCTGAGCCACCTTGGACTGACCATGGTCTTTTTTGGACATACCCTGTGCCGGCCAGAAGAGGATGGGCTCCCCCCCTTTTTAGTCTGGTTCCTCCCAAGGTTTGAGTATGAGTGGTAAAGCAACATGTAACATAAGTATAAATAGTGTTGTAACATGCAGAGTGATAATCCCAAACCCAGTATATAGACTATGTCTTCCCCTTCAGAACATGTGTTCATAATAGCTTGCTTGCTATCACTGCAATTTTCTATCTGAAAAGGTAGTGTGGTTCTGTGTGGCTCAGCAGGTAGAGCATAGCACTGAACACTCTTAGGTTGTGGGTTTGATTCCCATTGGGGCCACATGTACCAAAAAATGTATTCATTCATTACTGTAAGTTGCTTTGTATAAAAGTCTGGGTCTGCATCTGCTAAATGGCATATATATATATACTGTAGGCTATATATATAATGGCATACTATATAGATACCCCGAGTGGCTTGGTTGATAAAAGCGATTGCCAATAGCCGGGTATAGCCTGATAGTTATAACCAAGATTATATTCTGTCACTTTTAATGAAATGGGAAAAATAATTGGATATTTTAGTGTAGTCAGAACATCTGAGATGGGCACTTTTTGGACCATTTTGGGCGCACTGCTTCATTCTGAAAGCTACCATATTTATGAATTTGAGCTCACTCTATGTGTATTCACCCAAAAGCTGCCCCTTTTTGCTGGCTTGCCACAATAATAGAATTGCTTTCACTTCAGTGTTAAAGTGTCCTACTGCAACCTCCCCAACACATAGCCACAATTTAGGACCTGTGCTTATATTGGAGCATAAAACAATGTATCTCATGCTTCACAGAAAAACTCAAATCACAGAAAAAATATTTTTGTGCTTTCTTAGCTACCAATACTGTTCATTTGTCTGCTAAACATCCCTAGTAACAACATATATATTATATGTATACTGCTTAATTGCCCCTGATTGCAGCTTAATTTAGCCTCACTCCTTCATAACCATATTGTCTTTGGTTTCAGCATTTCCTGCCCTCATAATGTTAACTGTTGTTCTAAGCTTATTAATATGGCACTGGCAAAACATCATGAAAACATGATCAAAGAATAGCCCATGTGCTAAAAGGAAATATCAATATTGTATCTTACCACCTATGGGTCATAACAATATACCAAATATTTATTTATTTCTGTACCATATTTAATGTGTTTTGGTCCACGGTAGCTAGCTAGCTAACTTATACAGTTGCCTCTGATAATTAACTACATCTGATATCCACCACAAGCAAAAGCTCATGTTAGTATAATTAACAGAGTATCTACCACATACAGGTAGTGAACACAAAATGAAAACACCAATTTAAAGTTACTTAATATTGTATTATATGCAGGGTTGGGAGGGTTACTTTGTAAATGTAATTAGTGCCTGAATACTGATTACACAGCTCTGAAAGTAATCAGATACGAATACAGTTACATGTCTAAAAAAAGTAACGTATTCAGATTACTTTTAGAATACTTTTGGAATACTTACTTTTTCCATCACAGATGGGTATGTTTTGGGGTACAGGCGACATTTGGAAGCTGTTATATAGCCAAAGGTGGTGCTACTTAGTACTAAAAGGGTGCTCAAACCTTTGCACAGGCCATGTTCACTTTTTTTATTTTATCAGTAATACATTTAAAGTTATTATGCATTACACTTTGAAAAAGGATGTCATGTTCAACTTTCCACTGTGTAGAGGTCAGGTCAGCTTCTGTTCATTTAATAATAAATACTAATAAATTTGAGATGTCAATTTAGCTAAATATATGCAACATTGTATCTGCATTTGTTGTTTTAGTCATCATCATTAACATGTTATGGAATTAGAATGGACAGATTAAAAATGAATCATAATAAAAAGCAATGGGAAACTGAAAGGTAAATTATTTTACTGTTTTACATTAAAACAGTAAAATAATTTACCTTTCAGTTTCCCATTGCTTTTTATTATGATTCATTTTTAATCTGTCCATTCTAATTCCATAACATGTTCATGATGATGACTAAAACAAAAAATGCAGATAGTTTTTATGATCATAACTCAAACACAACATCTGAAACAATGTAATAACTTTTGAAACTTTTTGGCACTGGAATAACAGCGACTTGTGAGGGATATGGCTTAGAAAAGTGAGTGCTGGTGGGCTGTGTACCGGCGAATGCTCGGCAGTGCATAACGTAATTGACGTATAATAGGGTACAATTGGCTACCAAATAGGGAGAAAACTGGGAAAAAGAAAAAGAATAAAAGTAAATTTTAAAAATAAAATTAAAATTTTAAAATAAAATGTAATCGTTTCAACAATAGATAAAGCAGTATAAAATTAGCAGAGCAGTTATTGCGATGCCTCAAACCGTAGGCTAAGGTCAGGTAACAGCAAATTACTGCAGAACTGTGTTCATTAAGCTGAAGGTTAGCTAACGTTGACTTACCCCAAGTGCTTTTTAAGATTCAAAGTCGAGTCCTTTGATGCCAACAGCATCTTTATTCCTGGAAGACACAAGGTACACTGGACCGACATATTTTTCCCATGGTCTTCATGGTCTTGTTTAAACTGGAAATGGTGTCAATAACGCCACGAACTGAAAGCGGACTTTTCTTGTCGCTGTCAATGTTTCTCTGAGTGTGGGCGCGCGCTTTTTTTTTTGAACACATTTTTTTGGGTTCTGTGCAGCGGCGGTAGTTTTTGTGAGCTGTGTGATGATAATCATGTAGGCGTGAGAATTTCATGCTGTAGCTTTAGTAATGAATATCAGCTCATTAATGTTTGTAAGGAAAACGTTCCACCAAGAATTCCAATAAGTATTCCAAAATGTATTCACTTCAGGTTTATTAAAGTAACTGTATTCAGATTACTTGTTTTTCAAATATAACGCGAGCTGAATACAGTTACTTGATTTTTGTATTCTGATTATGTAAGCCTATTCCGTTACAACCCAACCCTGATTATATGTTACTTCTTTCATTTGTGCTCAGACTCTTTCAGTCTTGTTTCTTGTCTTTACATTTAAGTTGCACCAAAGGGAGAGAAATTGAAAGGCAGCATAAAATAAAGAGTATAAACCATTTTGTTCACAAGATTGGTATCCAAAAATGACTGTTAACTGTTTTGCATTGTTGTCAACCATAGTTGATGAAAAATCAAAATCTCAATTCAAACAACAAATAATACAAATCAATACAAAATCGTAATTTTCCTTCAGTAATCCTAAAGAACATAATGGCTAAATAATTAGTCGTATGTATTATTTCTCATTAGATTTGTGAAATATTACAGTCAGGTACAATATCAGAGTATTGAAATTTATCTTTTGAAAGTTGTACTCATATCTTCTGACCAAGGCTGTATTTCTGTAGTGGTGATTTTCGACTGGCAAATCAGCCAGTCCCAGCAAATTAGCAAATCAAATTATATAATAAATTTCTCATCAAATAAATGCAGAATGGGGCATGCTGTCCCAGTGACTGTTTAACACTCATAGGTATTGTGGATTCAGTTTCTTCCATTTTTTTGTTTTTCAAAACATTACAACATATGACCTAAATATGTTGTAGTATCCTCTACAAAATCTTTTTCAGAGTTGCATTCCTGTATTTTAGAGATTATGATCTTGAAAAAATGAAAGTAACATGTTTTGGACCATGGCACTTGCTAAATGTGTGAAAACTCATACTCATTTAGTTTAAATTGCTATGATCATTCTATCTTGTGCAATATGATAAATCGTAGAGTTATCTTGAATCCTGTGGTGGTGGTCTGCTGTGCCCCTATCTTGACTCATTGTTGGAGAATGGCTCCACACCTGGCATTGACTGAGGAGTGTTATGTGACTTAGCTTGGTCTAGAAGATGCTCCTTTGTGCATTGTGCAGGGTCAGGTGGAGTAGGGTCCAGTTTGAAACTGCAACTGTCTTTCACTGATTGAGTCAGCAGCTGCCTCCAAGGCTTCTGCTTTGGCTAAGGCTGCAGCTGTTTCCTTTTCGAGTGTCAACATGTCTAAAGATGCTTCCAAATGTGCTTCCTCTATTTTAATTGGCATTTCTCTCTATGCAAAGGAGAGATGTGCGTTTGCAGCTTCTGCATTCGCCCGAGCCATGGCAGTAGCAGCACCTGTAGATGAGCTGCTTGAACTCCATGGTAAGCTTGGAGCGTAAGACCTCGTCTTGAATGTAGGTGTCTTCTCCTCTGCCATGTTAAGATGCAGAGGTGGAATATTACCTGAATAGACACTGCTGTATCTGTGGCCAACTCAACCTATGAAGATTTTAACCCATGCCGTCATTTCACTGTACTGTCCTCTATACACCACTGAGTATATTTAGACAGGCAGCTAAACACCATCCAACGTCAAGACTCTGAAGACAGTTATCAATTTGCCCACAGGTTTATTTATGAATAAAGGCGTGAAACTGAGAAGAGACAAAATAAATGCCTTAACTAGGCTGTCTCATATTCCAGCCGGCAGCCACTCCTCACGGTCTCTCCTCTTCTCTGTCCTGACCCTTCGGTGTTGGAATGACCTTCCGCAATCAGTCAGGACCGCGGAATCACTTATGATCTTCCGCAAGAGACTCAAAACCCACCTTTTCAGACTCCACTACCACTGAATTCTGTACGTCTAGCCAATTGTCATCAACACTGCCTACTTGTTCAATATTTCTTGTATGCATCCCTGCTTACTCATAAAAAAAACCAAAAAAACATGCCTGTTGTAAATAAAACCAGGAATTTGTTTAACAAGCTAGGTCAATTATATAGACAGCAAATATAATAACATGGTGGCGATACATACGTTTGTATTCACTGGATCTGTTAGGTTCACGAATTCAGAAGACCTTCAAAGAGGATAGAGAACACTTGCATCAGATGAGAAAACAGAACATTCAACCAAAGTTCAAGCAGAGTTTATTTAACCAAATGCATTCAGGGTTCATTGCCTCCCTGTCAGGCAAAAGAACAACTCTTTTACAGCAAATCACTTTCTTATACATAAGATTAGACAAAAACTATAGCCCCGCCCATATATCAGTCATGAGACAGTTATTTTCCCCATCTCTGAGAGAACCTCGTACGAGTCTAATCTTTTTGGCAGGCACGCTCTGACCTTGACTGACGGTTTAGCTAGCTCTCTGCAAAACAGTCCTAAGAAACAGACAGCTTGCCGCCTATCTCTTTTGACACAGCTCCACACCTTGTGCAAGCGTGAGAAGCGACTCAAAAACAATTCCCAGACACAGAATTTCTCTATCAATCCCTCCTTTTTATGATTTATCCCATATAGTCATAAAACATAATACAATTTAGAATATCTTCTATCATCTATCCCTAGCCATTCTATAGTATAGTGTTTAGGCTAGAGACTTCATTGGTGAAGTTATTCAAAATATTTTCACATTTTGAACAGCATACCAAGTTTTTTTTTTTTCAATGCAGAAGCTTAAACATCTTTAAACAAGTTTTGCAAGGCCATGGCAGTATCGTCCTAGTCTGGAGGATCAATTATCTCTTCATTCCCAGAGTCAGATTGTCCTTCTTCAGCATCTAGGTTGTCATACTCATCAGTTTCCTTCTCCTCCAGGGCCAAAACCTGATACGCCGGGTACTTTGCATCATTTGTGTGATCATCCGCTGGATCATTGGGACACTGCAACAACTGCAAAACATTAGTAACAACAAGAATCCCAGAATCGCCACTGCCAATGAGGTGAGGGACTGTTTCCAGCCTCCACCCGTTATCCAGGACCACCAGTCATCATCATCAGTCATCAGGTCTTTTTGTTGGGCCAGGGCTAATTTCTTAAGACCTTCCATAGCTTGATATATTGTTTTTTTATCCGCATCGTTATCAGGTATGTAGGTACAACACGCAGTTCCAATTATGTGGCATACTCCTCCCTTGGAGGCAGTCATGAGGTCCAGGACGATTTTGAATTGTCATTAATCTAAGTGCAGTTAACTCGTTTTTTATACTCTCGGTTGCATTCAGTGTAAAATTGATCAATGCACTCAGGCGGTAGTTTATTGTCTCTACCCTTAACATTAATTTGCCCGCCCCCTTTTGGGGAAAAAGACTAAGAACCACTTTGTTCCCTGTACTCCAAAGTTTGTGATCTTTTGGAACATTACTTCCCCATATGGCATCATGCTTATCCTCTAAGGACCTTTTTGCACGACGCTGTGTTTCAGCACTTATTACCCATGTATAGTCAGTCAGCATCACATATGCACAAGTTCCATGCCACTTCTTAGGCAGAGCTATGTACACATTGTGTCCGCAAAGCCAGTACCACCCATCCACTGCCCTAGTGCCGTTTTCTGTAGGCGCTAACGTGGAACGTGGGGCGTTCTGGTGGTTCTATTCTTACAGTAGGAGTACACTGTCCCATTGCATTGGGATATGTCCCCCACCAGAACTGTTACATTCCCTCGTACACAATTTACAAAGGTCTTATGCGGGGTATATGGTACTACCATAATGGGCGTAATCAAATTTTGTGGTGAGGTTTGTAATAAACCTTGTCGATCAGTGCAATTCCTTCCCGTCAGTATATTCGTAGCAGTTAGAATGGTTGTGATTTTGTGGGCTGGGTCAAAATATTTAAGTGTTCCTGTATGAGTTGAGAGCCCTATGGCACATGCTACAGTCCAGGACGCATTTATTCCAATTCCCGGGGGTTGGTACACAGTCACCCTTGGTGCTACGGATGATGCCGGTAGATGTGTGCATACGTAGCAGTTGGTCTTGTTTATGCTATGTGCTGTGTGATTAGCATACCGCCACCATGCATTAGTTGCATATGCATGTGGTGGGTTGTCATTAGCATCTTCATATTCATCACGGGGCTGGGGAAATTTTCTGATTCGGTTTCCCCGTAAGCTGGCGCACAGGGCAAGTTTGGCAGTATCAGGCAACGTCCTTTTTCAACCCAGGCCAAAAGAAGTGCTTCAGCACACGGTCATAGGTCTTGTTCACGCCTAAATGTCCAGCAACGCAGCTATCATGAGCCAGGCCAAGTATCTCCTTGCGGTAAGCAGACGGAACTACAATTTGATGGACAGTGCGCCAGTCATCGTGAACTGAAGCGTCAACTGGTCTTCATTTACGCATCAGTACTCTGCCCCTGACAAAATACCCAGTGCACACTGATGAAACTTCCACCTCCGGAATTGCACTCTCAAAGAGAGAGGAAATATCTATGTCTCTCTTCTGCTCCACTATCAACTGTTCCTGCGCCAGAGACAGCTTCTCAAGCTCGTCGACACAATCAGCCTTCCTGTCTACATCTGCAAGCGCTTTGTCATCCCCGTCTGCCCCAGTAGGGGTTGTCTGCACTCCATGCTCCAGCTTCCCAAAGAATGAGTCACTTCTAAGCGTCATAAGCGTCTTCTAACACGGCAACATCATGAGACTTCTCATTGTCATTCTCAGATCACTTAGACATGGCACGGGTGACAGCACAAGAGGGGAAAACGTCGGGAAATTTCTGTGCAAGTTCATCAGGGTCATTGACAAGCGGGACAGGAGTTACCTCAGCACTAGCCAAAACTCTGCCTCCTGCTAAATCGTTCCCCAGAATGAATTGACACTCCCTCCACAGGAAGACTGGGTCTCACACCTACAACAACGCGACCAGTCACGAGATCCGATTTGAGCAGAATGCCATGTAATGGCACGTTAAGGTAACCCATTTCAAGACCCTGCACAAGGACACTTGTGCCTATGGATGACTTCTCAGACAGGGGCAAAATATCCTCCAAAATAAACGATTGTCCCGCTCCGGTGTCTCTCAGTATCCTAACTGGCTTTGAAACCCCAGAAACGTCAGCCAATGACAGAGAACCATCTGTAATGAACAGTGCAAAATCCTTAAGAGAACTATCGTTATTAAGGGGTAATATACCGCCAAGTTCAAGCTCAGGCAAAGATGTGTTCACAAGAGCAACCCCTTTTTAAGATTCTTTTTTTCTCCTCAGGGCATAACAATCAGCCACGACGTGACCTGGCTTCTTGCAATAATTGCACACAACCTTCGATTTACCCTCAGAATCCTCCATCTTTCTACCAGAGGCGGGAGAACTGGGTTTCGACGGACAGGCATAGCCATCTGGGGAATTCCCCCGGGGAGTGACGTAGTTATTACGCGGTGGAGATTTTTCCCCAAACCCTAATGGTAAACTCATCCGCGAGTATCGCACCCTGAGTGATCTGAGTTACTCTCTGTTCACTCAGATAGAGGGCAACACGCTCAGGCACACAATTCCTAAACTCCTCCATGATAATTAAATCACGGATTTGCCCAAACGTCTCAACTCCCTGTGCAGTACACCAGCAATCAAATAAGTTCTCCTTCTCACGGGCGAACTCAACAAAAGTCTGACGGTCGGTTTTACGATACTGCCTAAACTTCTGACGATAAGCTTCCGGTACCAACTCGTAAGCCCTCAATACTGCAGCTTTCACCAGGTCATAATCGAGACTCTGCTCCAACGACAGCGACGACAATGCAGCCTGAGCCTTACCCACGAGCACACCCTGTAACATCAGTGGCCAGGCTTCCCTGGGCCAATTCAACAAGATGGCAGCGCGTTCAAACATGGGTAAATACCTATCCATGTCCGCCTCACGAAAGGGACGAACCAAGCTAGCGTTCCTGCTGACGCTAAACTCAGTCGGCTGTGCTCTGATACCAGCCCACATAGCTTCCACCTCTAACTCCTTCAGCCGCACCTGGGCATCCAACTCTTTCTCCTTCAGCCGCACCTGGGCATCCACCTCTTTCTCCTTCAGCCACACCTGGGCATCCACCTCTTTCTCCTTCAGCACTAACCATTTGAACTCCAGCTCGAATTGTCGAGCTTGAAGAGTAGGGTCAGGGCTCTCGACCTTAACGCTAGATACTCTAGGGACAGCGTCCTCAGACAGTACTTTCTGCTCAAGTAGGCCGGCCGTAACTTTGGTTTTAAGGACCAGTTTGGTGTCCGAGCGGAGCACCTCGATTTGAAAATGATCCGCAATCAATAGAAGGTCAGCTTTCCTGCAGCTGTTGGAACTGTTCGATCGTTGGGTCATCAAGGAACCTGCCAAGTTCGAACTCCATGGCAACGTATCAAAACGTTCGATTCAAAAGAGAACACGTTTTACCACTGCTGCCAACGGCAACGAAATACCGAAAATAAACTGGTACGGGTATATGGTAAATGGCAATACAAACGCTACTAAGAAAAGTAGCGTAATTCAAAATGAATACAACAAACTATTTACTACAACCGGGACACAATGTTGCATAAAGCAAAATAACACTATTACTAAATTCAAAGCTGGCACCACTGTAATCCCCACGGGACATACCAAGCAAAGTAACACTGTTAATTCCCAAAGTAGCCTAATAGCATGAAGAAAAACAAAACGAAATATGCGACTTATGATTCAAATCGGACGAGCCCCCAACTGTTACGGATAGAAATCAACCTGCGTTGTAATAACCAGGCGTACAATATCGGACGTAACACTAAGCCACTTAATCAATAACCACAACCTGTAAGGAGTACCAGTGAAACAGTGATATAGAAAAGTTAGACATATATTTATTAATATGAATACATTTGATGATTGTTCTCTCTGTTTATAACATGAAAGTCCTTTAAAAGACAAAAGCAGGTTGCAAGGTCTCACCGGGCAGCCAGCTAGCGGTTCCAGACCTTCGAAGATGATAGGGGAGGTCTTCTCCTCGGAGTTCCCAAAATGGTATTACGAATAGCAATATTTAGTAATTAGCAACTAGGCGGATAATCAGAGTAACGCAATCACCAAGCTGTAATTAACAATGTCGTAAAGGGAACTGATGGCATTCAGGTGGCAACCACTATATATAGTCCCGCATATTTTTAAAAGTCTACTCCGTGATGTAGCCCAGCGATGTCCAGCCGCATCTTCTCTTGTCACATTGCTTGGAGGGTTCCCCTGGAAACCATGTGCGTCCTCAAGCAGGTCCCAGCAGGGTAGTGACGCCATCTCCACCTAACGGGGAGAAATCAAGGAAACACAGCAGCAGGCAAATCCAAAAGGAAACACGAAGTAGTGCTAATACAAAGTAAAGGGACGTAACACCGACTACCGTGATTATCATCAATATGGTCAAAGACCCCACTGCCTGCCACTGGAGGTTCGCCATAGCTGTGTCTAAATCTCAGTAAGAGGGTTGTTTGCTTCACCGGTTTTGAGACAGGTGTGTTCTATATTTCACACCTCCCTTTGTAGCCAGACTTCTCCCTTCTGAGCACAACTCTTTTAGGTACCTACTCACCTTTTGTTACCCTTTTACAGTGGGACAGATGCACCCAGGTGGATCGCTCAGCAATCTTTACTGCTGTTGGAGTTGTTAGTAGCACCTGATACGGACCTTTCCACTTTAGTTGATGCCACGCCTTGTGCCTTGGATCTTTAATCAGTACCCAGTCCCCAACCTGCAGCTTTTCTTCTGGTATTTCAGCTGTTTCCTGGGGAGGTAAGAGTTTACACATTTATTGTTTATTAGATAACATTTTCTTCATATAGTCTGCCAATGTGGGATTATCCTCTAATGTTTTATCTCCAAATTGTGGTAGGTGATAGGCTTTTCCCATCACTATTTCATGGGGTGAGAGTCCCCTTGACCCCCTGGTTATGCGCATACTAGTGAGGGCTAGGGGCAGACATGCCATCCAGCCTCTTCCTGTCGCATAGCCTTTTTCAATTTTAATTTTAATGTACCATTAGTTCGCTCTACCAGTCCTGCAGACTGTGGGTGATACGCACAATGTTTTCTCATGTCGATTCCCAGTATTTTTCCCATTTTGTCCAAGGTTTGGTTATTGAACTCTGGTCCGTTGTCACTATATAATTTTTTAGGTATTCCCCACCTAGGTATTATTTCTCTACAAATTATTTTTGCCACAGTTTGTGCATCAATTTTTGAGGTAGGGTATGCTTCTACCCAACCTGAGAATAGGTCAATCATTACTAAGCAGCTCTTTTTCCCCTCACTTGGTGTGAGGTGGATGAAATCCATCATCCAAGATTCAAATGGTCCTGAGGGAAGAGGTATTTTCCCTGGTGTTGGTTTAAGACCCCCCTGGGGGTTGTTTCGTAAGCATGTTAAACACCTTTAAAAAAAAATAATTGTGAAGGTTGTAAACCCAAACGTTGTATAACGTTTTGTTTATCATATCTACCATCCCTCCTTTTGAGACATGGCATATGCCATGACTCAACTCTGCAGCTATGGTAAACAAAGATCTCGGTAATACGGGTAATACTGGCCCACCCACAGGCCAGTTTCGTTCTCAGTACATTTTTGGTTGCCCCACATCCTTTTCTCTGGTACCCCTGCTTCATGTTGCATGTCTCTCAAGAGAGTGTAATCGAGAGTGACGCAATCAATCTCTTTGAACACTCCCTGAGTGTCTGCAGCTGCCTCTTTTGCAGCAGAGTCTGCGAATGCATTCCCAAGGGACACCTCATCTGTTCCTTTCGTATGTGCTGCACATTTACATATAGCCAATGTTTTGGGTTTCTGTAATGCTGCAATCAGTTCCAGTATCAATGGTGCATGTGTTATTGGTTTACCTGTTGAAGTAACCATACCTCTATTTCTCCAATGTCCAGCAAATATATGGCATGTGGAAAAGGCATACTGTGAATCTGTATAGATTGCTAGCTGACTGCTTCATGCTAGATAGCTTAAAGTGGTTTCTCTCGGTTTCTCTAGGGCTTTTCGCAGTTACTGTAAATCTTACCCCCTACTCTCTCCTAAATAAAACACATTAGAGAGAAGATATTTGTCCACATGACAAAGGATGCCTTTAATGTTGCAAGAATGATTATGACTCATTTTCGACGAAAAATGAAGTTACTGCCTTTTTCCTTTGTAGGGCATTACAGTCTAGCAGTATGGACGTAGACGTTATTCCTGCACCTCCGCTCAATTGCTTCATCTGTGAAGGCCCGGAGACGGCAGCTCAGAAGCTCGCACAGGCAACTACTAAAGGCTACCCTACTCTGTTAGTGTATGCAGAAGCAGTTAAAGATGCTACAATTTTGGAGCGCATGAAAAACGTGACGTGTGATCGCTAAGAAAAGTAATAGCACACGATTCCCGTCTGAGGCGCACGTTTTGATGTATTTTTTGCGTGTGTGCTGGCAACGCTGCGAGAGTAGTAACGCGCCGAACTATTGAACGGGAGAATAATAAATACTCACTAGAAAAAATTCCACAGAAATTTTGAGGGTGCCTTCTCCCCACACGCAAGCAGTAACGCACACACACACAAACACAGATGTGTAGGAGAGTAGTAGAGAGATACGCGTATGTTCAGTGGAAGGTGTGGGAGTAAGATGAAAATGTTTTGAAGCTTTCTTTTCACACACAGCGTCACACACTTCATCACTTTGAAGTAATGTTTCATTAGCATACTAACAATACCTAAAATAAAACTGTACTTTTGTTTTGTGACAAACTCAGATTGCAAACAGTTATCACTGAAGCAGACAGCCGTCCATCTTCTTGGTAGTAGTCACATTTAGACCAATCCATCGCAGTGTTTTGTACTGGAATAGATCAAATAAGCAGAACTGGCAACAAAAAATGGATCAGTAACACCAACACATATGGTCAAAATAAAATAAGTTTTATTTCCAGTGTTCCACATATATGCATAGTGCTGGGTTTATCTGGACATACATTGCAAGAGCAAAAGATCTGGACCTTGATACTCGTGTGTGTGTGTGTGTGTGCACACGTGTGAGCGAGTGTGTGTGAGTGTGTGCGTGTGAGTGTGTGTGTTTGAGTGTGTGGTGTGGTTTGTTAAAAAATGTGTTTGTTTGGTATTAAAAACTTGTGTTTTTAAAACAAGTTGGAAAAATGATTTTAATGCAGCGGAAAATCTAACGGTTTAATGAGTGTAAGACTTCGCTAGGTATTCGCTTTGATACCCCGCCTCAATAACCAGGCCATCTTTCCCATTCAAATCAGTCGAGAAAGTTGTGTAAATGAAGTCGTAAACATGCTAGGATGCTACTCATTGAAAACAATGGTCGCGCTAGCATTGCTGTGACATTTTTTAACATAGCGGTAAATCTAACGGTTTAACCATTGTAAAACTTCGCTATTTATTCGCTGTGATACCCACCTCAATAACTAGGCCTTTTTCCCCGTTCAAATCGGTCGAGAAATTTGTGTAAATGAACTCGGAAAACATGCTAGGATGCTACCCATTGAAAACCATGGTCGCGCTAGCATTGCGGTGACATTTTGTAACGTAGCGATAAATCTAGCGGTTAAACCAGTGTAAAACTTCGCAATGTATTCGCTGTGATACCCGCCTCAATAACTAGGCTTTTTTCCCCGTTCAAATCGGTCCAGAAAGTTGTGTAAAACATGTCGGAACGAAGCGGTTTGACTTTTTTCTGTAAAGTTAAGCCGTTGCTTAGCAACCGGTTCTTCTGCAATGCATATCAAGCCGATTTGAAAATAGAAACGGCTCTGTTTTAAAAAGTAAAGCATATATAAACATTCTGTAAAAAAGGCGTCTTAATAGAGGTAGTCCTCTCCCGTTTAGAGTTTGAATGGTGTCAGTATGATTTAAAATGAAGGAGTTGTAAGGACATCGAAATTGCCTGGTAAACTCTTAAAAAGAAAAGTTTTTTGCGATTAGACGCTTTCAAAACATAAACGGCTCCTGTTTCAAAATTACAGCATGTATAAACATTCTGTAAAAAAGGCGTGTTAATAGAGGTAGTCCTCTCCCGTTTAGAGTTTGAATGGTGTCAGTATGATTTAAAATGAAGGAGTTGTAAGGACATCGAAATCGCCTGGTAAACTCTTTAAAAAAAATGTTTTTTGCGATTAGACGCTTTCAAAACATAAACGGCTCTGGTTTCCAAAGTACAGCATGTATAAACATTCTGTAAAAAAGGCGTCTTAATAGAGGTAGTCCTCTCCCGTTTAAAGTTTGAATGGTGTCGGTGTGATTTAAAATGAATGAGCTGTGATCAAATATAAATCGGCAGGTCTTATTTTTGTAATATATTTTTTTGACCTAACATGGGATTGAATGCGAGTTTGACACAGCGTTCTCTGTCCTTCTGGGCGATTTTTCAGAAACCGTGCGTCCTATTTCAATGGAAGTAACATTGGAAGAGAGAGGACAAAAATGCCTACGTTTTGGTGTATAAATTGTGCCGGTAGAGTGTAAGGTGTGGGAGTTAGACGATAATGTTTGGGAGATTTTTGATAAAATTTGCACCTGGTCAAGCTAGAGGCCATTGTGACGTCACCCACTCTAGCTGTGTCCATTGACTTCAATGTAAAGTGGAATCTGACATTTTTTAATAAAGAAATCTTCCAAACATTATCATGTAACTCCCACACCCTTCCATTGTACAGCCCAATTTATGCACCAAAATGTAGGCATTTTTGTCCTCTCTCATCCAATGTAAATTCCATTGAAATAGGCCTCACGGTTTTTTGAATAAAGGGCCCAAAAGGCCAGAGAGTACAAAGACAGTATTTCTAATTTGGCCCTTTTTCCCAGTTTCCCATGCATTGTCAATGGGCCCAAAGAGTCGACGTTTTCGCACTTTGTGCGAAAACGTCAGGCGCGATCGCTAAGAAAAGTAATAGCACACGATTCCCGCCCGAGCCGCACGTTTTGATGTATTTCGTGCGTCTGTGCTGCGAGCCAAAGCGGTGCGAGACTAGTAGCGAACCAAAGTTTTGTACGGAAGAAAAAAAAAAATAAATAACTAGAAAAAATTCCACAGAAATTTTGAGGGTGCCTTCTCCCCACACACAAGCAATAACGCACACACACACACACACACACAGATGTGTAGGAGAGGAGTAGAGAGATATGCGTGTGTGTGAGAGAGAGTGTGAGTGTGCACGTGAGAGAGAGAGTGCGTGTGCGTGTGAGTGTGTGTGTGTGTGTGAGTGTGGAGAGTGCGTGTGTGCGTGTGTGTGTGTGGTGTGGTTTGGTAAGGTTGGCTCAGTGTGTTAGAAAGAGTGTGTGTGTGAGTGTGAGTGTGTGTGTGAGTGTGTGTGTTTGAGTGTGTGGTGTGGCTTGTTAAAAGGAGTAGAGAGATACATTTGTGTGAGAGGGAGTGAGAGAGTGCGTGTTGTGAGTGTGTGTGTGTGTGTGTGTGTGTGTGGTGTGGTTTGGTAAGGTTGGCTCAGTGTGTTAGAAAGAGTGTTGAGATGTCACTGAACATGTTCACAGCTGGAGCGGAATGTTCATAATTAGAGTCCTTCAGCAGGGGCATTGTGACATCACTCACTCTTGCTGTGAACATTCTTCTCCATTCAATTGAATGGGCCCCCCAAAAAGTCATGTTTTTGCCCTTTATGCGAAAACGTTATGTGCGATCGCTAAGAAAAGTAATAGCACACGATTCCCGCCCGAGGCGCACGTTTTGATGTATTTTGTGCGTCTGTGCTGCCAACGGTGCGAGATTAGTAGCGCGCCAAAGTTTTGAACGGGAGAATAATAAATATTCACTAGAAAAAATTCCACAGAAATTTTGAGGGTGCCTTCTCCCCACACACAAGCAGTAACGCACACACACACACACACAGATGTGTAGGAGAGGAGTAGAGAGAGATACGCGTATGTTCAGTGGAAGGTGTGGGAGTAAGATGAAAATGTTTTGAAGATTTATTTTCACACACAGCGTCACACACTTCATCCCTTTGAAGTAATGTTTCATTAGCATACTAACAATACCTAAAATAAAACTGTACTTTTGTTTTGTGGCAAACTCAGATTGCAAACAGTTATCACTGAAGCAGACAGCCGTCCATCTTCTTGGTATTAGTCACATTTAGACCAATCCATCGCAGTGTTTTGTACTGGAATAGATCAAATAATGCAGAACTGGCAACAAAAAATGGATCAGTAACACCAACACATATGGTCAAAATAAAACAAGTTTTATTTCCAGTGTTCCACATATATGCATAGTGCTGGGTTTATCTGGACATACATTGCAAGAGCAAAGGTGCGGCAGATCTGGACCTTGATACTCATGTGTGTGTGTGTGTGCACGCGTGTGAGCGAGTGCGTGTGAGTGTGTGTTTGAGTGTGTGGTGTGGTTTGTTAAAAATTCTGTTTGTTTGGTTTTAAAAACTTGTGTTTTTAAAACAAGTTGGAAAAATGATTTTAATGCAGCGGAAAATCTAGCGGTTTAATCAGTGTAAGACTTCGCTAGGTATTCGCTAAAACTGTACTTTTGTTTTGTGACAAACTCAGATTGCAAACAGTTATCACTGAAGCAGACAGCCATCCATCTTCTTGGTATTAGTCACATTTAGACCAATCCATCGCAGTGTTTTGTACTGGAATAGATCAAATAATGCAGAACTGGCAACAAAAAATGGATCAGTAACACGAACACATATGGTCAAAATAAAACAAGTTTTATTTCCAGTGTTCCACATATATGCATAGTGCTGGGTTTATCTGGACATACATTGCAAGAGCAAAGGTGCGGCAGATCTGGACCTTGATACTCACGTGTGTGTGTGTGTGTGCACGCGTGTGAGCGAGTGTGTGTGAGTGTGTGCGTGTGAGTGTGTGTTTGAGTGTGTGGTGTGGTTTGTTAAAAAATGTGTTTGTTTGGTTTTAAAAACTTGTGTTTTTAAAACAAGTTGGAAAAATGATTTTAATGCAGCGGAAAATCTAACGGTTTAATGAGTGTAAGACTTCGCTAGGTATTCGCTTTGATACCCCGCCTCAATAACCAGGCCATCTTTCCCATTCAAATCAGTCGAGAAAGTTGTGTAAATGAAGTCGTAAACATGCTAGGATGCTACTCATTGAAAACAATGTTCGCGCTAGCATTGCTGTGACCTTTTTTAACATAGCGGTAAATCTAACGGTTTAACCATTGTAAAACTTCGCTATTTATTCGCTGTGATACCCACCTCAATAACTAGGCCTTTTTCCCCGTTCAAATCGGTCGAGAAATTTGTGTAAATGAACTCGGAAAACATGCTAGGATGCTACCCATTGAAAACCATGGTCGCGCTAGCATTGCGGTGACATTTTGTAACGTAGCGATAAATCTAGCGGTTAAACCATTGTAAAACTTCGCTAGGTATTCGCTGTGATAGCCGCCTCAATAACTAGGCCTTTTTCCCCGTTCAAATCGGTCGAGACATTTGTGTAAATGAACTCGGAAAACATGCTAGGATGCTACCCATTGAAAACCATGGTCGCGCTAGCATTGCGGTGACATTTTGTAACGTAGCGATAAATCTAGCGGTGTAACCATTGTAAAACTTCGCTAGGTATTCGCTGTGATCCCCGCCTCAATAACTAGGCCCTTTTCCTCGTTCAAATCGGTCCAGAAAGTTGTGTAAAACATGTCGGAACGAAGCAGTTTGATTTTTTTCTGTAAAGTTACATACCAAGCAAAGTAACACTGTTAATTCCCAAAGTAGCCTAATAGCATGAAGAAAAACAAAACGAAATATGCGACTTATGATTCAAATCGGACGAGCCCCCAACTGTTACGGATAGAAATCAACCTGCGTTGTAATAACCAGGCGTACAATATCGGACGTAACACTAAGCCATGTCGTAAAGGGAACTGATGGCATTCAGGTGGCAACCACTATATATAGTCCCGCATATTTTTAAAAGTCTACTCCGTGATGTAGCCCAGCGATGTCCAGCCGCATCTTCTCTTGTCACATTGCTTGGAGGTTCCCCTGGAAACCATGTGCGTCCTCAAGCAGGTCCCAGCAGGGTAGTGACGCCATCTCCACCTAACGGGAGAAATCAAGGAAACACAGCAGCAGGCAAATCCAAAAGGAAACACGAAGTAGTGCTAATACAAAGTAAAGGGACGTAACACCGACTACCGTGATTATCATCAATATGGTCAAAGACCCCACTGCCTGCCACTGGAGGTTCGCCATAGCTGTGTCTAAATCTCAGTAAGAGGGTTGTTTGCTTCACCGGTTTTGAGACAGGTGTGTTCTATATTTCACACCTCCCTTTGTAGCCAGACTTCTCCCTTCTGAGCACAACTCTTTTAGGTACCTACTCACCTTTTGTTACCCTTTTACAGTGGGACAGATGCACCCAGGTGGATCGCTCAGCAATCTTTACTGCTGTTGGAGTTGTTAGTAGCACCTGATACGGACCTTTCCACTTTAGTTGATGCCACGCCTTGTGCCTTGGATCTTTAATCAGTACCCAGTCCCCAACCTGCAGCTTTTCTTCTGGTATTTCAGCTGTTTCCTGGGGAGGTAAGAGTTTACACATTTATTGTTTATTAGATAACATTTTCTTCATATAGTCTGCCAATGTGGGATTATCCTCTAATGTTTTATCTCCAAATTGTGGTAGGTGATAGGCTTTTCCCATCACTATTTCATGGGGTGAGAGTCCCCTTGACCCCCTGGTTATGCGCATACTAGTGAGGGCTAGGGGCAGACATGCCATCCAGCCTCTTCCTGTCGCATAGCCTTTTTCAATTTTAATTTTAATGTACCATTAGTTCGCTCTACCAGTCCTGCAGACTGTGGGTGATACGCACAATGTTTTCTCATGTCGATTCCCAGTATTTTTCCCATTTTGTCCAAGGTTTGGTTATTGAACTCTGGTCCGTTGTCACTATATAATTTTTTAGGTATTCCCACCAGGTATTATTTCTCTACAAATTATTTTTGCCACAGTTTGTGCATCAATTTTTGAGGTAGGGTATGCTTCTACCCAACCTGAGAATAGGTCAATCATTACTAAGCAGCTCTTTTTCCCCTCACTTGGTGTGAGGTGGATGAAATCCATCATCCAAGATTCAAATGGTCCTGAGGGAAGAGGTATTTTCCTGGTGTTGGTTTAAGACCCCCTGGGGGTTGTTTCGTAAGCATGTTAAACACCTTTAAAAAAAAATAATTGTGAAGGTTGTAAACCCAAACGTTGTATAACGTTTTGTTTATCATATCTACCATCCCTCCTTTTGAGACATGGCATATGCCATGACTCAACTCTGCAGCTATGGTAAACAAAGATCTCGGTAATACGGGTAATACTGGCCCACCCACAGGCCAGTTTCGTTCTCAGTACATTTTTGGTTGCCCCACATCCTTTTCTCTGGTACCCCTGCTTCATGTTGCATGTCTCTCAAGAGAGTGTAATCGAGAGTGACGCAATCAATCTCTTTGAACACTCCCTGAGTGTCTGCAGCTGCCTCTTTTGCAGCAGAGTCTGCGAATGCATTCCCAAGGGACACCTCATCTGTTCCTTTCGTATGTGCTGCACATTTACATATAGCCAATGTTTTGGGTTTCTGTAATGCTGCAATCAGTTCCAGTATCAATGGTGCATGTGTTATTGGTTTACCTGTTGAAGTAACCATACCTCTATTTCTCCAATGTCCAGCAAATATATGGCATGTGGAAAAGGCATACTGTGAATCTGTATAGATTGCTAGCTGACTGCTTCATGCTAGATAGCTTAAAGTGGTTTCTCTCGGTTTCTCTAGGGCTTTTCGCAGTTACTGTAAATCTTACCCCTACTCTCTCCTAAATAAAACACATTAGAGAGAAGATATTTGTCCACATGACAAAGGATGCCTTTAATGTTGCAAGAATGATTATGACTCATTTTC
>JAINUG010000772.1:0-59520 GCA_029706075.1 Aldrovandia affinis
AATACGTTTGTGCTGGTTTTAGGCAGGAAGGTTTTGATCCTTATTTTCCACCAGCACCTTTTGGAACTTCACTCATCCTTAGATGCTCTGCTGTTGCACTTTCTCTTGGCAGTGACTCTGTTTGGTACGCTGTGTGGTTTTGTGACTTATTTGTAACAATTTCAGGATTTACATTAATATAGTTTGAAATTAGTATAATATAATTTTCCCCCCCAATTACAAGGTAAAGGTCATGCAAAAACCCTGCTCATCAAACCTCTTATAATCTCACTCTGTAATAAAATGTGGATTTACCTTCTGTCATTTGTAATTAGCCACAGTACAGTGTTCACTAATATAATTTGTGAAAATACCAATATCAGAAAATGTATGAGGGACATTGTTAATATAAGAACAATGAATGTTGATTTTTCATGATTTTTAGGGTTTGGACAGGTAGGTGCATTTAGAATTTGTGTGAAATTTACATAATCACAGTAATTCTTTAGGTCATCAGCAGCCGGTGACAGCCAGTCCCAATTAAGATCACCAATTAAAATAATTTACTTGCGCTTCAAATCTGATAGTTGGGCAGAGAATGATATCAGAGTCTCTTCAACAGCAGCAGTGGCGTGTCCAGGATTTTCTGCAGGGGGTGGCAAAGTGGGGGGCCAGAGCCCAATAAGGGGTGACACCAGCTGGTTATGTATGTATGGGATGAAATAACATTGGATATGTGATTAGATACACACAGGATATGTGATTAGATACACACAGGATATGTGATTAGATACACACAGGATATGTGATTAGATACACACAGGATATGTGATTAGATACACACAGGATATGTGATTGGATACACACAGGATATGTGATTGGATACACACAGGATATGTGATTAGATACACACAGGATATGTGATTAGATATACACAGGATATGTGATTGGATACACACAGGATATGTGATTGGATACACACAGGATATGTGATTAGATACACACAGGATATGTGATTAGATATACACAGGATATGTGATTAGATACACACAGGATATGTGATTAGATACACACAGGATATGTGATTAGATACACACAGGATATGTGATTGGATACACACAGGATATGTGATTGGATACACACAGGATATGTGATTAGATACACACAGGATATGTGATTAGATATACACAGGATATGTGATTAGATACACACAGGATATGTGATTAGATACACACAGGATATGTGATTAGATACACACAGGATATGTGATTGGATACACACAGGATATGTGATTGGATACACACAGGATATGTGATTAGATACACACAGAATATGTGATTTACAATTCTGTGCAAAATGAATGGCCAGATAATGACATAATGTTGTACTGGCCATCTACTAGTTCTATAGTCTGTGTAGGAGCCTAGGCACCTTTAGACATGTGCGTGTTTAATTATGTATTCTAATGTTGTTGTTTACATTCACTTTATATGCAGAGTTCATAAGGAACAGTAGCATTATTATATACAATAATAATTCATTGCATACGTTTTGCAAAAATAATGTTTACATAGATGACACGGGTTAAAAACTGTATTGGTAATGATGTTTACAATAGACGAGCATAGGAAGCATTTTGTTTTACGTTGCATTTACGTTCGTAATATTCTGGCTACCGTCACTTTAAGACAGGTCGGCTTCACCTTGTGACGTACACCGAGTCATTTACGTCTTCTTTAATGTGGCAGCGGGGCGCCGGCTGTTTAGTTACAAAGCAACACCGTTTTCTTACCGTAGTTGTATTAGCGTGATTTAGGGAATTACTTAACTTTGGTTTTGCTCTTGTGAAAGAAGATTTCGTTGTGGACATATTTTGTTACCTGTGGAACTTGGAATAAACACTTTTGTTCATATATTTTACATCGGAGTCCTGTGGAAGTATTTCCTAATAAGAGCGCAATACACACGAGTAACGAGCCGTTTCAAATACCACCTAAACTCCCGTCAGCCCTCACAGTCTGTAACAGGCTGCTTGAGAGATTTAGTCACAGTAATGTATGAACACAAATTACTCTGGAATAATGATGAATTTAAACATGAAGAGCTTGATATGATTCAGTTAGCCTATATGAGGTGTGTTACAGGCCTCTCAGTTGAGATTTACAATCTGCATGACCCATATAGAATTGATCCGAGTTACAAACTTTATTGAAAATATAGGCTATCATCCATTTGCACATAAAAAATGCACTGAACTCAAAATAATGTTTATCCTTTTGCAAATAAAAAATGTGTTCCAGTTCAGAAGAGCTGAATATGGCCGTTGCTATGCTGTACAGCAAAGCGTTTGAACAAATTCATCCAATTTTGCATTCTGGGATTAAATGCTAAATATTGCTAAATTACTCGCACACAGAGGCAGAGCTAACTAGGTAGGCGGCTAACTTATTTGTAGCCACTTTCATGGCATGTTCATCATTTTATTTTTGCAGCATACCGACAGCCTTGAATGTGCTTAAATGTGCTATTCGAGCAATGAACAGGCTGTGCAAACAGCAGTTGGAATGGTCTCAGTACAGCTAGCTAGCTTCACGTGAGCATCAGTAGAATAAAGGACATGTCTGTCTAGTAGTGTTTACTAACGTTTACATATCGTGAGAAAAGTTCCATTGTGAACAAAGTTATTGTACTCATTCACAAATAAACTTATATGGTGGCAAATGAAGGCACATCATGTCAGATAACTTAATTATATAACCCTCCTCTGTGCAAGCAGAAACCAAGGAAGGAGAACATTCAGAGCTGATCGGGGAACCGAGTGTCTGAGCGAATCTGAGCGAACAGAATTTTGCGCATGGAAGTTTTGCGCATAGAAGTTTGGCGGATTCCGTGTCTTATTACGATAAGATGTATAACCGAAAATACTCAAAATAGAATTGTACTAATATTTGAATCAACAACATTGTGAGGTAGAACACAGATTGGGGGTTTTAGCTTGGAGTTGGAGTGGCGAGCGGGATAGCAGAGCTCATTTCAAGGGTGGCAGCTGGCTGGATTTCTTAAATGGTAGCAATTGATTTTAATTTTAATTTTGTGGGCATAATAAATAAAAAAACGACTTATCAGTCTGTGTAATCGTTTGATAATCTTAAAATAAACTAGATTCTATGACTATTATATTTATATTTTAATTTGATGGCGCTTGTTTTGTATTGTTGCGTCATTTTTTATTTAATTGACCGATACCTGGGTTCAAAAAGGTTGAGTTTCCTATATTTAAAAAAATGATCTCTTTGAGTTGTACTATGACATTTCATATTGTTAAGACCTAACGTATGCATGACAACTATGCATAACAATACGTTATTCCACTATAACGACTCACTTTTCGGCCATGAACGTAGAAAACCCTTTTTTCCAGAGAAACATTATAAACGAAATCCCTACTGACATCTAGTTCATATTTCGATTGACGAAGTTTGAAATATGATTTCAGATCTACTAAATACATTATATCACTTACATAACAAACAGGGTTAGCCTATTACATACATAGCCAGGGTTACTTACATAGCCTACGTTGGTTCTTAACAATATGAAATGTAATTCTACAACTCAAAGAGATCATTTTTTTAAATATAGAAAACTCAACCTTTTTGAACCCAGTTGTCGGTCAATTAAATAAGAAATGACGCAACAATAAAAAACAAGCGCCATTTAAAAACATCAAATTAAAATATCAATATAATAGTCATAGAATCTAGTTTATTTTAAGATTATCAAACGACTAGAGACACTGATAAGTAGTTTTATTTATTTATTTTGCCCACAAAATTAAAATTAAAATCAATTGCTACCATTTAAGAAATCCAGCCAGCTGCCACCCTTGAAATGAGCTCTGCTATCCCGCTCGCCACTCCAACTCCGAGCTAAAAAAATAACAAATTAATGTAAGCCTTGTTTTCCCCCTCTGATTCGTGTGGCACCTCCCGCATAAGCAAATCGCTCTCCTCTTTTGAGAAGCGCTCCTGGCGCAGCCGCGCAAAACTGTCAAAAATTGCCAATTTGCTATAACGTTGGCGCACTGTTATTTAATGAGATAGAAAATAGGTGTTCTGATTGGCCATTATGAAATCAAACCCCCACCACAACCAAGTGTATTTTTTAAAAGTTAATCCAACCTCTTTTACAACTGCGCCGGAGGTGCGCTATCGTCCTAAATCACGAAATTACCGAAATTGCGTTAGACACGCTCTAAAGCACCACCATCTTCGCTTTGCATCTGCGTTACCGACACCGTCCTGATTCACCAAATTAAGGCCCAGAGTGTGTTTCATTTATTATGTGTGTGTGTGTGTGTGTGTGTGTGTGTGTGTGTGTGTGTGTGTGTGTGTGTGTGTGTGTGTGTGTGTGTGTGTGTGTGAACAAGGAAGCACAACCTCCTTGGTGTTTGTTGTGTGTGCGCATGTTTTTTGTGCGTTTTGTTACGTTCTGAGTGTCTGTTCGGTTTGTTTTTGTACTTTGTTTATTTTTCATTCTTCGAGTCATGTTTCTTTCACGTTCTGTTCCCTGTCTGTTATTGTTCCTGTTCTAGATCCACTCCTTGTCTTTGTCATTTGCACTTCGGGAAATTCTATGTTTTGGTTTTTCCGTCTTCGTTTCTAATCTCGTTTTACTTCCTTCTTACTTTCTAATTACACTTTGTATATATTAGTTAGATGTATATAGTACTAATCTACTAACATTAGGGATTTAGATTAAGTTACTAACACTACTAATCACGAATTATCTCACGCTTCTAACTATCGCTATCATTCTCTCGATTGTCCTATCCCTGTACGCTTCTCGCATTTTCACTTCAGTCGCACGCAGATTCTCTTTGCATTCCTCCCATTCTAACTATGCACGTGTCTGCCTGTTCTTCCAGGTCGTTTATTGTCTGTGTTTGTGTTATTCCCTGTAAGGGTTGGTGGTGATAGGCGCCACTCGCAGAACCCTAGGGGATCAAAAAGTTAGACGGAACCCGTCTAACCACTAGCTCTGTAAAACAGAGAATAGGGAAGATAATAAGGATGAACGTAAACCACACCACCGGGTGGTAACCAAGTGTCTGAAAACGAAAAGGCACTGATAGCCAAACGAACAAGTTAGTAACCTGACTCAAAGCCCGCCTAGCGGGCAAGGTTCTTTATAATAGTTACAACTAAAAGTTCGTAAAATAAAGACACGAGTATCCCAAAATAAAGGCTAGGAGAGCCGAGAGAACATGGTTGAAACCCAGAAACAGCCCAACAGGCTGAACAACCAGAACCCGAACTAAAAGCGCTTAATAGCGAGCAGGGTTTTTACATTGGGTACAATAAACATGTTACACAGTTTGCATAATACCTAAAAGTTCCGAGCGTCCGAAACGCGAAAAGCCAGGAGAGCCACAGAACCACATTGCAACCCGAAACAGTCGAAGTGACTGAACAAACGAAACCCAACAGAAAGCCCATAACAAATGAGCAAGGTTTCTAATAAGGGTACAATTTAAATAAGTATTATGTAAATACCGAACCAATAATACTGAACATCCCAAAATGTGAAAGGCTAGGAAGCCAACAGAACCAGGTTATCACCTGAAAAACAGTCTAGACGACTGAACCTACGAAAAACAAAATGAAAACGCTTTAATAGCGAGCAAATGGTTTTAGAAAGACACGAGTAATAAATGTATTAAGACTGGACATAACCAAAAATACTGAGCGTCCGGAAACGCAGAAGAGCTAGGAGAGCCCACAAGATCACATGGTAAAACCTGACCCACTAGTTCTGAACGTCTGAAAACTAGAAACGGTTAGGAGGACCGCAGAACAGCAGGACGACTGGACCCACATCCGACATCTTCGTCAGACAGCAGGGCCCACAAGTTGACCTGCTATCTGGCATCCGCAAAAACTGCAAAGCCACCAAAACAACATTGAAAACCCGAAGACAGCCTCAGCGACCAGGAGGTACAATTTACACACGAGAGAAGTACAATAGTGGGTACAATTAAATGGTGGCGAAAAGGTCTGAGCGTATGGAAACGCAAGAGCCTAAGAGACAGTTAGGTGGGGATGACAGACAGCGGGAACAACAAGACCCACATCTGACGTCCGCCAAAACTCGAAACGGGTTAAGGGGACCGACAGAACCACAGAGTAAAACCTATACCGGGAGATCTGCTGAACAAGAATGAAACCAAAATAAAAGCGCATTTTTAGCGAACAAGGTTTCTAATACGTAAGTGACAAAGAATTTGGTTATCAAAAGTTCTGAGCGTATGTAAACGCAGGGGGCTAGGAGAACCGCCAGAACAATAAGTAACCCGTAAACAGCCTATCAGACTGAACAAATGAAACTGTGAAACACTCCTAACCACGAGTGAGTTTCAAATGTAAGAAATAAGGTTAGGAAATAGAACCCCATAAACAGCCTAGACGACTGAACAAATGAAACTAGAGGAACACTCCTAACCACGAGTGAGTTTCAAATGTAGGCACTAAAGGTTATAAATTAGAACCCATAAACAGCCTAGACGACTGAACAAATGAAACTAGAGGAACACCTAACCACGAGTGAGTTTCAAATGTAGGAACTAATGGTTATAAAATAGAACCCATAAACAGCCTAGACGACTGAACAAATGAAACTAGAGGAACACTCCTAACCACGAGTGAGTTTCAAAATGTAGGAACTATAGGTTAATAAATAGCACTGAGCGTAAGAAAACGCAGGAGGCTAGCAAAGCCGCCAGAACAAAATTGAAACCCGAAACAGCCTCAGCGACCCAACAAAAGAAACTTTAACCACCGCTCCTACACACGAGCCGAAGTTTCAAAGGGTACAATTTACACATGAGAGAAGTTTCAAATGTGGGTACAATTAAATGGATAATGAACCCACCTTAACTCAAAACTCTTTATGTCCAAAACGTGAAAGGCAGTTAGCCAAAAGAACCAGTAGTAACCCACGAACCAGTCGACCGTGGGCTGGATAAAACGAAACCAAAAGAAAAGCGCATTTTAGCGAACAAGGTTTTTAAAGCAGGAAACTAAAAATGAGTTCTTTCGTTAGGACCAGAGTACTCCCCAAAAACGAACGGCTAGAAGAGCCAAAAGAACAAGTTAGCAACCCAAAACAGCCGAACAGACTGACGAACGGAAACCAACCGAAAACCCCCATTTAGAGAGAAAGGTTTTTAAAAGGTACAACTAACTAAGTTCTTGCGTTTTTGAAAGGGATTGAAATGGAGATAGTGATTTTCTAAAGAAAAGTCTTGTGTGAAGTCTCTTAGAACGTCTTGAAAAAGACATTCTTACCTTACCGGCTAAAAATCGTAAAGATGGCTTACGATTTCGCCGAATGAAGTTAGGTGCGGGTATTTATAGGGAAGAGATAATTGGTCATTCCAGCCAGCTGAGCTTTAAGGAAAAGGCACACCGCCATCTGGTGGTGAATCTGGGGAACAACTGTGACAGGACCCCCCTTAAGGGCGACTCTTGACGACCCTACGACCCACACGGGTGTTTAAGAAGAGAAAAAAAAAAAAATTTGTTTAAACAGATAAGCTAGTTAGCGAAACGTAGGGGACTCCGCTGACGCCAAGATATGGCGAAATCGTACTGTAAGGGTTGGTGGTGATAGGCGCCACTCGCAGAACCCTAGGGGATCAAAAAGTTAGACGGAACCCGTCTAACCACTAGCTCTGTAAAACAGAGAATAGGAAGATAATAAGGGATGAACGTAAACCACACCCACCGGGTGGTAACTCCAAGTGTCTGAAAACGAAAAGGCACTGATAGCCAAACGAACAAGTTAGTAACCTGACTCAAAGCCCGCCTAGCGGGCAAGGTTCTTTATAATAGTTACAACTAAAAGTTCAGAAATAAAGACACGAGTATCCCAAAATAAAGGCTAGGAGAGCCGAGAGAACATGGTTGAAACCCAGAAACAGCCCAACAGGCTGAACAACCAGAACCCGAACGAAAAAGCGCTTAATAGCGAGCAGGGTTTTTACATTGGGTACAATAAACATGTTACACAGTTTGCATAATACCTAAAAGTTCCGAGCGTCCGAAAAACGTAAAAGCCAGGAGAGCCACAGAACCACATTGCAACCCGAAACAGTCGAAGTGACTGAACAAACGAACCCAACAGAAAGCCCATAACAAATGAGCAAGGTTTCTAATAAGGGTACAATTTAAATAAGTATTATGTAAATACCCGAACCAATAATACTGAACATCCCAAAATGTGAAAGGCTAGGGAAGCCAACAGAACCAGGTTATCACCTGAAAACAGTCTAGACGACTGAACCCACGAAAACAAAATGAAAACGCTTAATAGCGAGCAAATGGTTTTTTTAGAAAGACACGAGTAATAAATGTATTAAGACTGGACATAACCAAAAAATACTGAGCGTCCGGAAACGCAGAAGAGCTAGGAGAGCCCACAAGATCACATGGTAAAACCTGACCCACTAGTTCTGAACGTCCAAAACTAGAAACGGTTAGGGAGGACCGGCAGAACAGCAGGACGACTGGACCCACATCCGACATCTTCGTCAGACAGCAGGGCCCACAAGTTGACCTGCTATCTGGCATCCGCAAAAACTGCAAAGCCACCAAAACAACATTGAAACCCGAAGACAGCCTCAGCGACCAGGAGGGTACAATTTACACACGAGAGAAGTACAATAGTGGGTACAATTAAATGGTGGCGAAAAGGTCTGAGCGTATGGAAACGCAAGAGCCTAAGAGACAGTTAGGTGGGGATGACAGACAGCGGGGAACAACAAGACCCACATCTGACGTCCGCCAAAACTCGAAACGGTTAAGGGGGACCGACAGAACCACAGAGTAAAACCTATACCGGGAGATCTGCTGAACAAGAATGAAACCAAAATAAAAGCGCATTTTTAGCGAACAAGGTTTCTAATACGTAAGTGACAAAGAATTTGGTTATCAAAAGTTCTGAGCGTATGTAAACGCAGGGGGGCTAGGAGAACCGCCAGAACAATAAGTAACCCGTAAACAGCCTATCAGACTGAACAAATGAAACTGTGAAACACTCCTAACCACGAGTGAGTTTCAAATGTAAGAAATAAGGTTAGGAAATAGAACCCATAAACAGCCTAGACGACTGAACAAATGAAACTAGAGGAACACTCCTAACCACGAGTGAGTTTCAAATGTAGGCACTAAAGGTTATAAATTAGAACCCATAAACAGCCTAGACGACTGAACAAATGAAACTAGAGGAACACTCCTAACCACGAGTGAGTTTCAAATGTAGGAACTAATGGTTATAAAATAGAACCCATAAACAGCCTAGACGACTGAACAAATGAAACTAGAGGAACACTCCTAACCACGAGTGAGTTTCAAATGTAGGAACTATAGGTTAATAAATAGCACTGAGCGTAAGAAAACGCAGGAGGCTAGCAAAGCCGCCAGAACAAAATTGAAACCCGAAAACAGCCTCAGCGACCCAACAAAAGAAACTTTAACCAATCGCTCCTACACACGAGCGAAGTTTCAAATGCGGGTACAATTTACACATGAGAGAAGTTTCAAATGTGGGTACAATTAAATGGATAATGAACCGACCTTAACTCAAAACTCTTTATGTCCAAAACGTGAAAGGCAGTTAGCCAAAAGAACCAGTAGTAACCCACGAACCAGTCGACCCGGCTGGATAAAACGAAACCAAAAGAAAAGCGCATTTTAGCGAACAAGGTTTCTTAAAGCAGGAAACTAAAATGAGTTCTTTCGTTAGGACCAGAGTACTCCCCAAAAACGTAAACGGCTAGAAGAGCCAAAAGAACAAGTTAGCAACCCAAAACAGCCGAACAGACTGACGAACGGAAACCAACCGAAAACCCCCATTTAGAGAGAAAGGTTTCCTTAAAAGGTACAACTAACTAAGTTCTTGCGTTTTTGAAAGGGATTGAAATGGAGATAGTCGTTTCTAAAGAAAAGTCTTGTGTAGTCTTTGTGAACGTCTTGAAAAAGACATTCTTACCTTACCGGCTAAAAATCGTAAAGATGGCTTACGATTTCGCCCCGAATGAAGTTAGGTGCGGGTATTTATAGGGAAGAGATAATTGGTCATTCAAGCCAGCTGAGCGC
Organism: Aldrovandia affinis; assembly: GCA_029706075.1. Lineage (NCBI taxonomy): Eukaryota > Metazoa > Chordata > Actinopteri > Notacanthiformes > Halosauridae > Aldrovandia > Aldrovandia affinis. Next base: position 10,137 of record JAINUG010000772.1, read on the forward strand.
CTTAAGGAAAAAGGCGCACACCGCCATCTGGTGGTGAATCTGGGGAACAACCGTGACAGGACCCCCCCCTTAAGGGCGACTCTTAACGACCCTACGACCCACACGGGTGTTTAAAGAAGAAAAAAAAAAAAATTTGTTTAAACAGATAAGCTAGTTAGCGAAACCGTAGGGGACCGCTGACGCCAAGATATGGCGAAATCGTACTGTAAGGGTTGGTGGTGATAGGCGCCACTCGCAGAACCCTAGGGGATCAAAAAGTTAGACGGAACCCGTCTAACCACTAGCTCTGTAAAACAGAGAATAGGGAAGATAATAAGGGATGAACGTAAACCACACCCACCGGGTGGTAACTCCAAGTGTCTGAAAACGAAAAGGCACTGATAGCCAAACGAACAAGTTAGTAACCTGACTCAAAGCCCGCCTAGCGGGCAAGGTTCTTTATAATAGTTACAACTAAAAGTTCAGAAAATAAAGACACGAGTATCCCAAAATAAAGGCTAGGAGAGCCGAGAGAACATGGTTGAAACCCAGAAACAGCCCAGCAGGCTGAACAACCAGAACCCGAACGAAAAGCGCTTAATAGCGAGCAGGGTTTTTACATTGGGTACAATAAACATGTTACACAGTTTGCATAATACCTAAAGTTCCGAGCGTCAAAACGAAAAGCCAGGAGAGCCACAGAACCACATTGCAACCCGAAACAGTCGAAGTGACTGAACAAACGAAACCCAACAGAAAGCCCATAACAAATGAGCAAGGTTTCTAATAAGGGTACAATTTAAATAAGTATTATGTAAATACCCGAACCAATAATACTGAACATCCCAAAATGTGAAAGGCTAGGGAAGCCAACAGAACCAGGTTATCACCTGAAAACAGTCTAGACGACTGAACCCACGAAAACAAAATGAAAACGCTTAATAGCGAGCAAAGGGTTTTTTTAGAAAGACACGAGTAATAAATGTATTAAGACTGGACATAACCAAAAAATACTGAGCGTCCGGAAACGCAGAAGAGCTAGGAGAGCCCACAAGATCACATGGTAAAACCTGACCCACTAGTTCTGAACGTCCGAAAACTAGAAACGGTTAGGGAGGACCGGCAGAACAGCAGGACGACTGGACCCACATCCGACATCTTCGTCAGACAGCAGGGCCCACAAGTTGACCTGCTATCTGGCATCCGCAAAACTGCAAAGCCACCAAAACAACATTGAAACCGAAGACAGCCTCAGCGACCAGGAGGGGTACAATTTACACACGAGAGAAGTACAATAGTGGGTACAATTAAATGGTGGCGAAAAGGTCTGAGCGTATGGAAACGCAAGAGCCTAAGAGACAGTTAGGTGGGGATGACAGACAGCGGGGAACAACAAGACCCACATCTGACGTCCGCCAAAACTCGAAACGGTTAAGGGGGACCGACAGAACCACAGAGTAAAACCTATACCAGGAGATCTGCTGAACAAGAATGAAACCAAAATAAAAGCGCATTTTTAGCGAACAAGGTTTCTAATACGTAAGTGACAAAGAATTTGGTTATCAAAAGTTCTGAGCGTATGTAAACGAGGGGGCTAGGAGAACCGCCAGAACAATAAGTAACCCGTAAACAGCCTATCAGACTGAACAAATGAAACTGTGAAACACTCCTAACCACGAGTGAGTTTCAAATGTAAGAAATAAGGTTAGGAAATAGAACCCATAAACAGCCTAGACGACTGAACAAATGAAACTAGAGGAACACTCCTAACCACGAGTGAGTTTCAAATGTAGGCACTAAAGGTTATAAATTAGAACCCATAAACAGCCTAGACGACTGAACAAATGAAACTAGAGGAACACTCCTAACCACGAGTGAGTTTCAAATGTAGGAACTAATGGTTATAAAATAGAACCCATAAACAGCCTAGACGACTGAACAAATGAAACTAGAGGAACACTCCTAACCACGAGTGAGTTTCAAATGTAGGAACTATAGGTTAATAAATAGCACTGAGCGTAAGAAACGCAGGAGGCTAGCAAAGCCGCCAGAACAAAATTGAAACCCGAAAACAGCCTCAGCGACCCAACAAAAAGAAACTTTAACCAATCGCTCCTACACACGAGCGAAGTTTCAAATGCGGGTACAATTTACACATGAGAGAAGTTTCAAATGTGGGTACAATTAAATGGATAATGAACCGACCTTAACTCAAAACTCTTTATGTCCAAAACGTGAAAGGCAGTTAGCCAAAAGAACCAGTAGTAACCCACGAACCAGTCGACCCGGCTGGATAAAACGAAACCAAAAGAAAAGCGCATTTTAGCGAACAAGGTTTCTTAAAGCAGGAAACTAAAATGAGTTCTTTCGTTAGGACCAGAGTACTCCCCAAAACGTAAACGGCTAGAAGAGCCAAAAGAACAAGTTAGCAACCCAAAACAGCCGAACAGACTGACGAACGGAAACCAACCGAAAAACCCCCATTTAGAGAGAAAGGTTTCCTTAAAAGGTACAACTAACTAAGTTCTTGCGTTTTTGAAAGGGATTGAAATGGAGATAGTCGTTTCTAAAGAAAAGTCTTGTGTAGTCTTTGTGAACGTCTTGAAAAAGACATTCTTACCTTACCGGCTAAAAATCGTAAAGATGGCTTACGATTTCGCCCCGAATGAAGTTAGGTGCGGGTATTTATAGGGAAGAGATAATTGGTCATTCAAGCCAGCTGAGCGCCTTAAGGAAAAAGGCGCACACCGCCATCTGGTGGTGAATCTGGGGAACAACCGTGACAATTCCCAGTCCGTGTCTTTCGTTTCCCCTCGTTATTCTATTAGCGAATCCCCTCGTTATTAGATTAACGATTCCAATTGTTTACACCTGTGTTCCTCCCCTCTCTCCTCCCAGTCACACCTGATTCCCATTGTGTTTCCTGTCTCTGCCTGTATATATGTTTAGTGTTTTCATTCACCCGTTGTCAGTACGTTGATCCTTATTCTCTGAGCCTACCTTTCCGAAGCCATTGATTATTGATATTGAGTCCTATTGTGTTCCCTTCCCTGCTTGTATATAGTTCCGTGTCTATGTTCTTTCCTGTTCTGTACTGATCCTTATTCCCTGTGCCTACTCTTATTCAGCCAGTGTTTATAGATTTTTCCGAGACATCCCTTCTGTTTACGACTCCGAGCCTGCCTAGCGATTCTGTCTGTTTGCCTTTCTGCCTTCCTATTTTTTGACTTTTTGGACTGCCTTTTTGTGACTACTCTCTGCTCATTGATTCTGTACCTTCGCAACATCTGATTCCTGGTTTTGACTCCTGCTTCCTAATAAACGACTCTTTTGCCTTATCCTGATTTGCGTCTGGGTCCTTATCCTGATCGTCACACGTTTGTTCTTATGTTTCGTTTTTTTGTGTGTTCGGGGTAGGGGGTGGTGCTGCCCGATCCCACCCCCTCCGCCCTGACACGCCTGTTGTCGACCATGTTATTCTGTGTGTGTCTGGTTTGTTTGTTTTGTGTGTTAAAGTGCTTGCTGGATTGTTTGGGTGTGTTGTGCATGCTGTAGTTTTTTAGGGTAGGGCTGTGTATTTTGCTGTGTTTTGCTGTGGGGAAACTATATCCACTTTGTGACCCCCGCACTCAGAGCAGACACAAACCCTATTGTTTTAACTGTGAGATTACAGATAAATACAAACCACTAAGCTTTATTTCACATTTCAGACATGACCTTCTAATCTCTGTTCTAAGCAGACTCTCACAGCCAATCAGAATGAACTTGGTGCCTCTTCTGAAGCACTGGTTTAAGGTTTCTTATCCAGTACCGCAGTGGTGTCCTGCAAACAAAGTCATTGAAGAAAAGTATTCGTTTTTCACGTCTGAATATATTTAATCTAATAAGTAGTATTTACTGTATGTATTGTATAATTTTATTTTTGAAATTATTGTCCTATTTAACCATAAATCCTACATTGGCAACCATGTTAGCAACCACACAAGGGCTCTGTCTTTGACCAGATACCAGCCAGGAGTTTCAGAATTGCATCGGCCAGTATTGTAAGCACAACTCTATTCAGACACAACACAAAAATACACATATTTAGTTATGGTAGTGCCACAACAACCACCACAACATAGGAAACGCACGTCTGACCCAGGATGACATGGGATCAATGAAGTTTCAGTTTAGTTCAGTTTAGATTTCTCTCTGATAAAGTGCTGGTTGACTTTAGAAGTCGTTCCTGCGTCCCTGACCTCCAGGGCATTTATTCTGCTGAATGTTACTGGAGCTGAGTGTCTGAACACATACAGTTATAATGAACACATCAGAATAAATTCAGTTATAATTATTAGATCAGAATAAATGTAAATAAATGTAAATACGAGGGTTTATATCGCTTACAGGATTTCCAACAAAATTACTTGCAATTGGCTGTACTATGATTATGTATGTAGGGTGATATCAGCTAAACTGGGCCATCAGGTAAAATGAGCCATTTAAGGTTTGAGCGTCTCAGCTCTTAAAATTTTAACAGACAATGACTGCAAATGATATTAAACTGTTGCCACAACTGTACTTGATATGTAACAATTGACTTGATTGGTCTATGGTTGCTATGGTGGTCGGGGCAATGCCTCACATCGAGACTGCTGAGAGAACTTCAAGGTGAGTGGCCTGACATATGAACATTTACTTGTCAATAATAAGGTTGATAAATCAATAAAAAACAAATGTACATCTATAAATGATTATGTATACTACATGCTCTGATGGCCTCCATCGGATATAATGCTGATAGTTTGTTAATAAACTTATTTATTTATAAAAAAGCATTTTTTGTTAGTGGCTCAATTTACCTTAATGTGTTAAGGTAAATTGAGCCATGCATTTCAGCCAAAATGAGCCACCTTCTGAATTGAGTTTTAGCGGATATTTTGATGGTTCCTCTTATTAAAAGTAGGCTATTAATAGATTATTATATTATATTATTGTATATATTACATGCCTCTTTTCACATTTTCCCTTCTAATTATGTATGTGTGTGTGCTAGTGTTGTGCTAGCTTATGCTAGTGTTGTAATGATTAGTGATGGTAGTATTGTAATGTAACAATGTGAAGATGGTTAGTGTTGTAATGTAACAATGTGAAGATGGTTCATGAACAGTATGGAGATGGTTAGTACTGTAATGTAACAGTGTGATGCCTATGCTAGTGTTGTAATGAATTCCCTGTTGTAAAGCACTTTGAGCTGCATTTAAATGTATGAAAGGCGCTATATAAATACAATTTTACTTTACTTTACTTTTACTTTAACTCTGGTCCAGGGCGCATCGTGAGCTAGCTCTCACTATCTAGCGCTCTGTCACACACACACACACACACACACACACACACACACACACACACACACACACACACACACACACACACACACACACACACACACACTGTGATGAATGAGTGATTTACTGAAGCATCAGTCTAAAAGAGTAGCCTTGTCTCCGTTTTAATATGACTTTCTTTACAGTTCCGAGTATTTTTAATTCCAGATATGCATGTGTAAGCCTGCATAGTTAGGCACACACACACCACACACCACACACACACACGCACACACACACACATGCACAGACACATTCATGTTCCAAAATGAGTTCCTAAAGTAATTGGTACTTCATGAATTAATTTTAATGTTATTCTTTATGAATTCTTAATGCTTTAATGTTATTCTTCATGAGTTCATTTAATGTTATTTAAATGCAATGTTTTAGTGTGTTGAGATTAAAGATGATTCGATTATTTTATGAGAAATGACTCTGTTTTGCTTTACAGTTTGAGTGGCTCATTTTAGCTGATCAGCCAGCCCATTTTACCTGAACACTGCTCATCTAAAGAAATGTGACAGCTGATGTTTTCAAAATATTAAAAACAGTCCTTATTAACCATAAAAACACAATTCAATGTCATACATTGCTTTTTTCTTAGTTTCCGAAGCAATTAACCAAAAAGTAGCCCAATTTAGCTGATATCACCCTACATCATTTAAAAATTCATAATCATTGTCAGATATAGTTGTCATTAAATAGCATTAAATAAACCTAGTGTAAATGATGCGATGTTATACTTTGTATTATTTTACAAGTTTACATTTAATTCCGTTGTACTAGGGCTTTAATGGCTCACTAACCACAGGGACTCAAGTACTTCTTAAGCTTTTTTAAAAATTCAGATTTTTCCCTCCCATCTCTCCCAATTCGGTAGCCATCTCTACCCTCTATTGAATCAACTCTCCTCCCCCTTTCGGGACCAGCCGCTACTCTGGGACCGGCAGTTACAAAAACGCAGAACCACCTCCCAGGAGACGGAGCTCGCCAAGCCGTCGACTGTGATTCTGATACACACCCACAGAGAAGCTTCCTGTGCACACTGCAAGCTCCTGCCGGCTTCTCTCCCCTCCCCTCCCCTCCCTCCCTCCCTCCCGGGGCAGACAGCCAGGTGCCACCGCCAAACGGGACTCCCGGCCAGAGCCGGGCTGGCACAGCCGGGGATCAAACCCAGGCTGCAGTGGGTCACCTGCACTTAGAACAAGTGCCTTTACCGGTGGCGCCCTTTTGCTAAACTGACAGCGTGTCATCTCAGAAGCTCATGTCACAGTACAGTACGCTCTGGGTATTGTGATATTGTGATACAGTAGAGGTGCACATTGGATCAAAGGCTTGTACCAAATGGTTCGGTCCGAGTACATAAACCAGGACACCACTGTTGTGTACTATAACGTGCATTATCAATATTAATACTCATGTTCATATGCTTGTGTGATTGGCTCTTATAATCCTGTAGGAATGTGGAAGTGAGTTTGTGGAAAACACTGGAAACGGAACGTTTGTAGTTTGTGATTTAGTGTGTATTGGTGCTGCTTAGAAATTCTGAGTAGATTATTTTACAATATTTTGAAATTGTGAGTAGATTATTTTATGATATTTAGAAATTGTGAGTAGGCTCGGGGTAGTCAACAGAAGGGTAGTCTCGGAAAAATCAATAATCAATGGCTTCGGAAAGGTAGGCTCAGAGAATAAGGATCAACGTACTGACAACGGGTGAATGAAAACACTAAACATATATACAGGCAGAGACAGGAAACACAATGGGAATCAGGTGTGACTGGGAGGAGAGAGAGGTAGGAACACAGGTGAAAACAATGGGAATCGTAATCTAATAACGAGGGGATTCGCTAATAGAATAACGAGGGGAAACGAAAGACACGGACTGGGAAACATACAAACATATATACAATAAACGACCTGGGAGATCAGGCAGACACGTGCATAGCTAGAAGGGGAGGAACGCAAAGAGAGAATCTGCGTGCGTATGAAAAGAAAAGTGAAAAGCTAATCAGGGATACGATAATGAGAGAGAATGAGCGAAAGTTAGAAGCGTGAGATAATTAGTGATTAGTAGTGTTAGTAACTAAGTCTAAATCCCTAACGTTAGTAGATTAGTTAGTTAGTACTGTACACATCTAACTAATATATACAAAGTGTAATCTAGAAAGTGAGAATTGGAAGAAAACGAGATAATAAGCGAAGGCGGAGGAAACCCGAAAATTATATACTCCCGAAGTGCATGACAAGACAAGGAGTGGATCTCGAAATAAGCGGAACAGGAACAATAACAGACAGGGAGCAGAACTTGACAGAACAGTGAAAATGCAATGCAGAATAAAGAATAATGAAATATGACCGATAAGAAATAAACAAAGTACAAAAACAACAGAACAGATACTCAGAATATAACAGGACCCCCCCCCCTAAGAAACGCCTCTTGGCGTTTTAACAGGAGGGATACAAAAACAGATGAACAACCAAGAAGCAGGGCAAGCCAGGCAGACAAGGGGCAACGCAAGTGGCGGGATCTCAGACAGGCAGGGTAAAGGCACGGGACAGAATCTCAGACAGGCAGGGTCAAAACACTAGACAGGATCTCAGACAGGGCAGGGTCAGAACACTAGACAGAATCTCAGACAGGTCTAGACAGTCTCTTATCAGTGTCTTGTCCAAAATGAAACGGGAAGGGACCCAACTTCTTTCTTCGGGACCGTAGCCCTCCCAATCCACGAGATATTGGAGACCACGGCCCCGACGACAAATGTCCAGAAGCTTGCTCACAGTATAAGCCTCTCCCCCATCAATAAGACGGGGGGGAGGGGGTGGCTCAGGGACGGGACACAAAGGGTGGGTAACCAGGGGTTTGAGGCGGGAAACATGGAAAGTGGGGTGAATTCTTCTCATAGAGTGAGGTAACTTTAACCTAACTGCAGTGGGACTGATGATTCTAATTATGGGGAAGGGACCAATAAATCGGGGTGCGAGCTTGCGATGGTCCATCTTAAGGGGAATGTCTCTGGTGGTCAACCAGACCCGCTGCCCAATGTGGTACCGGGGAGCCTTGGAGCGTCTCTTGTCCGCAGTCTCCTTCATACGGGCACTGGCTCGGAGAAGGTTGCGGCGTGTGAGGTTCCAGGTGCGGCGACAACGACGGATGAAGAACTGAGCAGAGGGGACTCCCACCTCCTCCTCCTGGCTGGGAAACAAAGGTGGTTGGTAACCCTGGGAACATTCAAAAGGGGACATACGAGATGAGGAGGAGGTTTGGGAGTTGATGGCATACTCTGCCCAGGGAAGTTGTTGGCTCCACGAGGAGGGGTTCCGAGAACACAAGCAGCGCAGAACCGTCTCAATGATCTGATTCGCCCGCTCTGTCTGGCCATTAGATTGGGGATGGAAACCTGAGGAAAGACTGACAGATGAACCAATGAGTAAACAAAAAGCCTTCCAAAACTTGGCGATAAACTGGGGACCTCTGTCGGAAACAATATTACTAGGGATACCATGTAAACGAAAAACATGTTGGATAATGAGTGTGGCTGTCTCCTTAGCAGAGGGAAGTTTGGGTAAGGGAATAAAATGTACAGTTTTAGAAAATCGATCAATTACAGTCATAATGGTAGTGTTGCTGTTGGAGGAGGGTAAACCAGTAATAAAGTCAAGTGCTATGTGGGACCAAGGGCGGTGAGGGATGGGTAGGGGCTGTAATAAACCAGAGGGATGCTGATGGGAATTCTTATTCTGGGCACAGACAGAGCAGGCAGAAATAAACCTCCTAACATCTTGGGCCATGGCAGGCCACCAAAAACGTCTCTGGATAAAAGTCACAGTTCTGTTTATGCCCGGATGACATGACAGGCGAGAGGAGTGACCCCACTGAAGCACCTGGGATCGGACAGAACTAGGCACGAAGAGGCGGTTAGAGGGACAGCGACTGGGACCGGCCTCTCCCTCCAAAGCGGAACGTACCGTAGCCTCAATGCGAAGTTGAACGTTGTTGATCGAGCACTGTAGTGGCAAGATGGTGTCCGGAACGGAAACCCTGGATATAGGTTCGAATCGGCGAGAAAGGGCATCAGGCTTAGTATTCTTAGATCCCGGTCGATAAGACAGGACAAAATTAAATCTCGAAAAGAAGAGACCAACGAGCCTGACGGGAATTAAGTCTCATGGCAGTCTGTAGGTACTCCAAGTTCTTATGGTCAGTCCAAACCAGAAAAGGAACTTCAGCCCCCTCCAGCCAGTGCCTCCACTCCTCTAAAGCGAGCTTGACCGCGAGCAGTTCCCTATTGCCAATGTCGTAGTTCTGCTCCGTAGGGCTGAGACGATGGGAATAGAAGGCGCAAGGATGAACCTTCTTATCCTCAGCAGAGCGTTGGGAAAGGATGGCTCCTGCCCCAATGTTGGAGGCGTCGACCTCGACGATAAACTGGGCGGTGGGATCAGGGTGAATGAGAATAGGGTCAGATGTGAAGCGTTGTTTGAGTAACCGAAAGCTACTTCTGCTTGAGGGTTCCAGTGAAACCGGATCTTAATGGAAGTGAGGGCGGTGAGTGGAGCAGCAATGGTACTGTAACTCCTGATGAACCTCCTATAAAAATTAGCGAAACCCAAAAAGCGTTGTAACTCCTTACGGGTCTCTGGCTGGGGCCAGTCCAAGACAGCCTTGATCTTCTGTGGATCCATTTGGATGCTCCCAGCCGAGATGACGTAGCCCAGGAAGGTGGTGGTGTGACAATGAAAATCACATTTCTCAGGCTTCACATAGAGCCTGTTCTCGAGAAGACGCTGGAGAACTCTGCGGACCTGAGTGACATGTTCATCCATATTCTTGGAAAAATAAGGATATCATCCAGGTACACGAACACAAACTGGTTGATGAAATCCCTGAGAACATCGTTGATTAATGCCTGGAAAACGGCAGGGGCATTGGTTAACCCGAACGGCATTACAAGGTACTCCCAGTGACCTGTAGGAGTATTGAACGCAGTCTTCCACTCATCCCCCTCACGAATGCGCACCAGGTGGTAGGCGTTGCGCAGGTCCAACTTAGTGAAGACAGTGGCTCCTTGAAGTTGTTCGAATGCTGATGTCATGAGGGGGAGAGGGTAGCGATTCTTAATGGTAATGTCGTTGAGAGACCGGTAGTCAATGCAGGGACGAAGAGAACCGTCCTTCTTGCCCACGAAGAAGAACCCCGCTCCAGCGGGTGATGAAGATGGCCGAATGATGCCAGCGGTCAATGACTCCTGAAGGTAGGTATTCATAGCCTCAGTCTCGGGACGGGACAAGGAAAACAGACGCCCCCTAGGAGGGGTAGCGCCAGACAGGAGTTCGATGGCGCAATCATAGGGACGGTGGGGGGGCAGGCAGGTGGCTCGGGACTTGGAGAAGACCTCCTTGAGGTCCAGGTACTCGGAAGGGAAGACAGACAGGTCAGGATTCTTCTCGGAAATCAGGGGACTCGGGACAGAAGACAGGGGACTCGGAACAGACGAATGGGCTTGCTGCAGGCATTGGGAAAGACATTGTGGGCTCCAACCCACAATCCTGTGACTGCTCCATTCCAAGGACGGATTATGCTTCACGAGCCAGGGATGGCCAAGGACAATAGGTGAGTGAGGAGAATCGATGATGTGCAGCTTTATCCTCTCCTGATGGTTGCCGGAGATGAGCAAAGTCAAGGGAGAGCTGGTATGCGTTATGTGGGCGAGAGTTTGCCCGTTAAGTGAGTTGGCCACCAGTGGACGTGACAGCATGGAGACCGGAACACCCCACTTCTTAGCCACACCAGCGTCCAGGAAGCTCTCCTCAGCGCCCGAGTCAATGAGCGCGGTGGTCTCTCGCCTCTGACCCTCCCACTCGATGGTCACCGGCAGGCAGGTCCGTTGTTTGGAGGAGCGTTCGATCGGAATGACACCCACTAGTGCTCCTCTCTCAACTAGTGGGTGTTGGCCTTTTACCGGGCAGCCGGAAATGAAATGCCCAGACTCCCCGCAGTATAGACAGGATCCAGTAGCCATCCTGCGGTCACGCTCCTGACGGGAAAGTCGAGCCCGATCCAACTGCATGGGTTCCGGATCCGGGATAGCTGAAGGAGCTGCTTTGGGATGGTTGTAGGCTCTGACCGGCGACCTGACCCCGGCCGTCCCAGGCCCGGGAACAACTCCGGAACTACGCCAACGGCGACGCTCCTGAAGCCTGGAGTCAACGCGGATGGCCAGGCTGATAAGATCGTCGAAGGACTCAGGTAGGTCACGTGTCAGGATCTCGTCCTTGAGATGTTCGGAAAGCCCAAAGATAAATGCGTCGTAAAGCGCTTTCTTTCCCCAGCCACAGGAGTTAGCCAAAGTCTGGAAGTGGATGGCGTAGTCAGACACCGACCTTCCCTCCTGGCGTAGGTAGAGCATCTCCCGAGCAGCTTCGTGACCCTGTTTGGACCGATCGAAGACCCTCCTCATCTCCTCGGAAAACAGACCAAAACCTTGGCAGTAGAGGAAAGAACCCTCCCACGCGGTGGTAGCCCAGGTCTTGGCACGACCGGTCAGTTGAGTGATGACGTAGGCGACCCGGGAGATCTCGCTGGGAAACGTGGATGGCTGTAGTTGGAAAATCAGCTGGCACTGCGTCAGGAACGCTCGACAACCACCCGGTTCACCTGCGTACCTCTCCGGAGGAGGCAGGCGTGGTTCGCGCACCGGCGCAGAGGAAGACTCGGGTTGAGGTGGCGCAGCGGCATGCTGAGGTGCGGGGTTATGAACTGGAGCTCGCAGCGTAAGGGTAAGTTCCGCCAAACCGGAGGTGAGAGACTGCAGATGTTGAGTCACCCTCTCCAGATGGTCCTGATGTCGTCCGAGCATGGCACCTTGCTGCTCGAGAGCGAAGCGGAGCTGGTCTGGATCTGCTGGGTCCATCTTGGTCAGTACGTCCTGTGACGTTCGTGATAAGGACCCAGACGCAGATCAGGAATATGGCAAAAGAGGAGTTTATTGGAAAGCAGGGGTCAAAAACCAGGAATCCGATAATGGCAAAGGTACAAAATCACAAGGCAAAAGGGAGATCCGGAAAACAGTAATAAGGTCAAAAACGGGCAGGCAGAAAGGCAAACAAACAGAATCGCAAGGCAGGCTCGGGGTAGTCAACAGAAGGGTAGTCTCGGAAAAATCAATAATCAATGGCTTCGGAAAGGTAGGCTCAGAGAATAAGGATCAACGTACTGACAACGGGTGAATGAAAACACTAAACATATATACAGGCAGAGACAGGAAACACAATGGGAATCAGGTGTGACTGGGAGGAGAGAGAGGTAGGAACACAGGTGAAAACAATGGGAATCGTAATCTAATAACGAGGGGATTCGCTAATAGAATAACGAGGGGAAACGAAAGACACGGACTGGGAAACATACAAACATATATACAATAAACGACCTGGGAGATCAGGCAGACACGTGCATAGCTAGAAGGGGAGGAACGCAAAGAGAGAAGCTGCGTGCGTATGAAAAGAAAAGTGAAAAGCTAATCAGGGATACGATAATGAGAGAGAATGAGCGAAAGTTAGAAGCGTGAGATAATTAGTGATTAGTAGTGTTAGTAACTAAATCTAAATCCCTAACGTTAGTAGATTAGTTAGTTAGTACTGTACACATCTAACTAATATATACAAAGTGTAATCTAGAAAGTGAGAAGGAAGAAAACGAGATAATAAGCGAAGGCGGAGGAAACCCGAAAATTATAAACTCCCGAAGTGCATGACAAGACAAGGAGTGGATCTCGAAATAAAGCGGAACAGGAACAATAACAGACAGGGAGCAGAACGTGACAGAACAGTGAAAATGCAATGCAGAATAAAGAATAATGAAATATGACCGATAAGAAATAAACAAAGTACAACAGAACAGATACTCAGAATATAACAAGCTTCATGTCTGAAAAGTTGCTTTAGCCTTCATGTTGTATTTGACACTTTGCAGTTCTAACAAACGTGTTTCTGTCCACAGCCACTCACTCTCTGAAGTACTTTGACACTGGTGTCACAGCAGGTATAGACTTCCCAGAGTACACTGCTGTGGGTCTGGTGGATGATGAGCCGTTTGTGTACTACGACAGCGAAATCAAGAAGATGATCCCCAAGACTGAGTGGATGGAGAAATCAGAGGAGCAGCAGTACTGGGGTAGAGAGACTCAGAGAGCGCGTGGTGCACAGCAGGCCTTCAAAGCCAATGTTGGAATCGCAATGCAGCGCTTCAACCAGACTCAGGGTGAGTAAACGCACTTTCACATGCATACGCATTCACACAGTTACACACACACACACACACACACACACACACACACACACACACACACACACACTTGGTTGTTCTCTAAGTTTTATTTTCCTCCTAAAATACTCTTAAGATTTCTCCTCTTATGGTATATGACATTTTAAGTTTTCTTCCCCGTACGGCTTGTCACTGTAAGATATGTATTTCTGCAATATTATGATTGGTCACACACACAACCCCACCCACACCCACACGCACACACACAGGCCTGGTGACCCACCACCTGTCATTATCCACACTGAGTAGCAGCTCAGCTGAGTTTAAATCCTGCACTGTCCACTTGGAGGACGTTAGCATCCCCCTGCTCCTGGGCACTGGTGTGAAGGTGTCCCTGCTGAAACACCTGTGGAAGCTTTTGTTCCCACCTGTCTCTCCAGCCCCCATCCCCAGGGTTATACAGGTGTGGTCACGCTACGATTGTCCAATAGAGACGCTGCGTGTGCTGGCCCCTCCCTTCCACAGCGAGCAGCAGGGCACTAACCTCCTGGGCCTTGCCCACTCACTGGGGCTTGGGCTCTCTCTGACGGGCAACCGAGGGCCCGAGATTCTACAGGGGTCTTCCTCGCGGAGCCACAAATGTCCAGCTCTGTTCAGTGGCTCTGGCTGCCTGACCGCCTTTACCCACAGGCCCCTGCTAGACCCGACCAGAGCCCCCGTCATCCAATCACTGAGCCGCATTCCCACCCGCAGGAAACACCACAGCCGTGCGATCCCAATTGATATCGTTATTAAGCCGGACAAGAATATTTCAGGCCACAGCTTGTCCTTTGTTATTTGTATTAACTGCATAGGCCCATCCATCGGCAGTTGAAGGAGTTCTATGTTGTGTTGTGTGAGTTTGCATTTTCAATTTGAAATCATGGCACAGAGATTGTGTACCCCGTATCCTGATATCTTTCTAAATAATTTGTTTCAGATTTTATCCCATTTTCTCCCAATTTATTAGCCAATTACACCCTCTATTTTTCCTGTTAATCCCCCCCTCATATTGTGAGTTCGCTGTCGTAGCCCTGTGACTGGCAGTGACATAGACGAAGTATCGTCTCCTCCTCCGAGACGGCACTCACCAAGCTGTCGACCGCAACCGCCCCCTAGTGGCACTCCTGGCCAGAGCCGACGCTGGTGCGGCCGGTGGAATCGAACCGCGGTCCCAGTGGAACGTTGTAACCACTAGACCACTGGTTAGGCCGCGTGTTTTTACTCTTGTCGTTTGGTCACCCTGGTCATCTGTATCAGAGATATTGTGATGCACGGTTACGTCTGTGGAGACACTCACAGCCCAGGAGCTGAGCACCACCTTTTCCAGCGCCTCTGTCTGCTCCAAACCTGCCCTGTGACAGGGCCTCTCGCAGGGGCAGCTCAGCCCTGACAGTAGGAGCCTCAGGGCCTTTTCCACACGTGCCGGCGTGTTCCGTTACGCACGCGTGACGTTCGGTCTGAGCTCTGCACACGGCTGATTTCAGGAGATGATGTCATCTGTCCTCGCCAGCGTCCCAGCGTGGCTGTATGCTCAGATGACATCATTGTACCTGGGCCTGTCTCCTCCTCCCATGAAGAACACCTGTACAGTGTGTTTGAGGCCCTCAGCCTTAGTGAAGGAAAGTGTGTCTCGCTTCACTGCTGGCTGCTGAAGGAGCCGTCCTCCTGTGTCAGGGCGGAGCTGGAAGGACGCCTGTGCTGCGTTTCTGGGTTTGCGCACAGCGGCTCCCAGCTCACCGGACGCGGCTCGTGAAGGCCCGCTGGGAATCGTTAAACTCAAACAGCGGCGCTGAGACTCAGTGTGGTGGCCGGACGCTGACTGTCACATCAAGGGGCTGGACTGCAACTTTAGCGGTAGAAAATTTCACCAAGCTTTCTGACGGGATCCTCCCCCTCCCACCCTCACCAGACTCTGAGCTCCAATCCTATTGGCCTGGCCCAGCTTCATTTGAGCTGGAGGAAGGGTCCCGATTGGTTAGTTGGCTGTGAAGAGTGTGCCCAGCAGCAGCGCTGAACAGGCCGAACCCCAGCTCACTGCGGCCCCAGCTGAGCCTCCTCTCTCTCCCAGCTCTGGGCCCCCAGCTGAGCCTCCTGCCCCAGGGCCTGACTGAGGGGCTCCTTATCGCCCTGTTCCTTTACGGGACCTTATTACCCCCTACCCCACCGGGACATTCCACATCTGTTCCCATAAGCTGCACTCACACAGGAGTTGTAGTGTTTTGTGGGGTGTAAACTGCCTTGTGATTTCTGCTGTGAAGATTAGGGACTGATGGGCTTATGAATATTGATATATAGATTTAAATTTGTATTTATGAATATTCATTTCAACATTACTGAACTTCTCTGTAAAAAGTGTTTTTAAAAATGTGTGCTCCAGTGTGTGAGTGTGTAAGAGTGTTCCAGTCTCAGTGGTGTCAGAGCTGTGTAAGTGAGTGTGTAAGTGAGTGTGTAAACGTGCTCCAGTCTCAGTGGTGTCAGAGCTGTGTGAGTGTGTAAGTGAGTGTGTAAACGTGCTCCAGTCTCAGTGGTGTCAGAGCTGTGTGAGTGTGTAAGTGAGTGTGTAAGAGTGCTCCAGTCTCAGTGGTGTCAGAGCTCTGTAAGTGAGTGTGTAAGTGAGTGTGTAAGAGTGCTCCAGTCTCAGTGGTGTCAGAGCTGTGTGAGTGAGTGTGTAAGTGAGTGTGTAAAGTGCTCCAGTCTCAGTGGTGTCAGAGCTGTGTAAGTGAGTGTGTGAGTGTGTGAGTGTGTAAAAGTCCAGTCTCAGTGGTGTCAGAGCAGTGCTCCAGTCTCAGTGGTGTCAGAGCTGTGTAAGTGAGTGTGTAAAAGTGCTCCAGTCTCAGTGGTGTCAGAGCTGTGTGAGTGAGTGTGTAAGAGTGCTCCAGTCTCAGTGGTGTCAGAGCTGTGTGAGTGTGTAAGTGAGTGTGTAAACGTGCTCCAGTCTCAGTGGTGTCAGAGCTGTGTAAGTGAGTGTGTAAGTGAGTGTGTAAGAGTGCTCCAGTCTCAGTGGTGTCAGAGCTGTGTAAGTGAGTGTGTAAGTGAGTGTGTAAAAGTGCTCCAGTCTCAGTGGTGTCAGAGCTGTGTAAGTGAGTGTGTAAGTGAGTGTGTAAAAGTGCTCCAGTCTCAGTGGTGTCAGAGCTGTGTGAGTGAGTGTGTAAGTGAGTGTGTAAAAGTGCTCCAGTCTCAGTGGTGTCAGAGCTGTGTAAGTGAGTGTGTAAAAGTCCTCCAGTCTCAGTGGGGTCAGAGCTGTTTGAGTGAGTGTGTAAGTGAGTGTGTAAGTGAGTGTGTAAGAGTGCTCCAGTCTCAGTGGTGTCAGAGCTGTGTGAGTGAGTGTGTGAGTGAGTGTAAAAGTGCTCCAGTCTCAGTGGTGTCAGAGCTGTGTGAGTGAGTGAGTGTGTAAGTGAGTGTGTAAAAGTGCTCCAGTCTCAGTGGTGTCAGGGCTGTGTGAGTGAGTGTGTAAGTGAGTGTGTAAGTGAGTGTGTAAGAGTGCTCCAGTCTCAGTGGTGTCAGAGCTGTGTGAGTGAGTGTGTAAGTGAGTGTGTAAGAGTGCTCCAGGTGCAGAGTGGTGAGGGAGGTGCTCAGTGTGTGTTTCTCTCTCCAGGTGTCCATGTTCTCCAGAGGATGTTCGGCTGTGAGTGGGATGATGAGACCGGGATCACAGACGGGTTTAATAATTATGGATACGACGGGGAAGACTTCCTTGTGTTTGATTTGAAGAACACCAGATGGATTTCTCCTTCACCACAGGGACTCATCACAACACACAGGTGGAATAATGACCGAGCTGGTCTTGAGTACATGAAGAGCTACCTGACCCAGATCTGCATTGAGTCACTGAAGAGGTACGTGAGCTACGGGAGGAGCACTCTGGAGAGAACAGGTACAGCAGCACTGAGAGCTCAACTACACTACAAACATCCTGCACTCTGCTCAACACTCAACACTCTGCTCAACACCGTTCACCCTTCAAATACACAGCAGCACTGACAGCATTAACACAACCACCATGTTAAACATGTTCAACTGGATGTCTTTATAACAGCCCTTTGATGATTATCACACACGTGATGTTCACAGTTACAGAACAGTGTTGTTTGTGATGGGAATGTGTTGAATGAGTGCTAAAGGATAACGATGCTTATCTTGCACTGGTGCATTCTGTTTAAATGCTGTGGTGTGTCAGGTCCTGACTCAGTCTAACCTCTGCGCACTGTGTTTTTAAAATATTTAAAATAAGCAAGTATAACGTTTTCATTACTAACACAACATTACAGTTCAGCAGTGGCATATTATATAAGTGCTTTAATAGTATTTTCATAATATAGATTTTTATGTGGATGAAAATAAGGTTTATTTACTTATTTTACACTTCACTCCTGAATCAAAATACATGTTATCAGCTAAAGTCTGTCTTTCTCTCCCTCTCCCTACCCACCCCTCTCTCTCCCTCTCTCTCTCCTCCTACCTCTCCCTCTCCCTACTTCTCTCTCTCTCTCTTCCTCTCATTCTCCTCTCTCTCCCTACCCCCTCTCTCTCTCTCCTTTGCTTTCCCTACCTCTTTCTCTCTTCCTCTCATTCTGTCTCTCTCTCCCTTCCCTATCCCTCCCCTCTCTCTCTCTCTCTCTCTTTCTCAGTTGCTCCTGAGGTCTCTCTGCTCCAGAAGGACCCCTCCTCTCCTATTGTCTGTCATGTGACCGGATTCTTCCCCCGTGGCATCATGGTAACCTGGCAGAAGAAGGGAGAGGATCATTATGATGACGTGGATCAGGGGGAGACGGTGCCCAACGAGGACGGAACTTTCCAGACAACATCTCGCCTCACAGTGAAGGACTGGCAGACTGAGGACTACACACGTCGTGCAGCAAGAGTGCAGCACAAGAGTCTGGAGGAGGAGATCGTTAAGAGAGTGATCGAGCGGGAGATAAGGAGGAACCAGGACATTGAGAGTGAGTGACATAAGTTGAAGATTGAAGATGTCAGAGATTAAAAATATTAATATTAATGTATTAACAGTAACAGTCATGTAATGTTGTGTGTGTGTGTGTGTTTAATGTGACTCCCCCTGCCTACAGCGCGTGGCCCCTCCATGAGCGTCATCGGTTGTGTGGTGGGTGTCCTCCTCGCCCTCGGGGTCGTCGGGGTCATGGTGTGGAAGAAGAGAGGCGCAGGTGAGAGAGACACACCGACACACAGAGAAACTGACACACTACAACTCTGAGTAACTGACACAAACACACGTACACCTTATCTGAGAGACTAAGACACCAACGCAGTGACACTCTGAAACATTCCACTCAGACACTCCATAAAGTACAGAGTCTATATAATGAGACGGGTACGTGAGGGTTGGACCCGAAATGCATGACTCAGACAAAATGACATAAAATAAAGACCCGCAAGGGCTTTATTAGAGGAATGTTCAGGAGACGTAGTCAAAACAAAAGCAAAGTCTGATAACCAAAAAATCAAGCCAATAACCAAAATACAGTACCGAGGGAGAAGGCAGTCTCGAACTCGGTAAACCATGCAAAGAATCAAAATAAACCAGAGTAGCTGTCAGCGGGGCAGAGGTACAGGAAGACGGTAGGCAGGCTCGTAGTCAGGGACGGTGCAAGAGACAAGACCGAAGTCTGCTCCAGAGCAAAGGCACAAAAGACAGCAGGCAAAAACTTGTGGTCTAAACAGGCAGTGGTAACAAAACGGCAGGCAGGAACAATGGTCAGAAAACAGGCTTGGATCGTAACAAAGAATCAGACAAAGAAAACGCTCAATTTCGCAAAGACGTGACAAAAACACTGAGCTTATATGCAGGTGTAGACAGGTGCAGACACTTAGCTTGAGAACAGAGCGAAACAGAAAACAGCTGAGGAGAGCATAACAAGGTAACAAGATAATTAGTCGTTGTTAGTAATTATCCTATCCTGACCTAGCGTTAGTAGATTAGTAAATTGACATGAACTAGAAACGAACGGAAACATGAATACACATGGTTAGTGAGTTAGTAATGAGTAAATCTCCAGCACGTCGGCAATTAGAGTTACTAAATTGCCAATCGTGCTAGCAGAAACAATTCTGAGTAACTGACACAAACACACGTACACCTTATCTGAGAGACTAAGATGCCAACGCAGTGACACTCTGAAACATTCCACTCACACACTCCATGAGGGAGGGGGGGAGGGAGGGAGAGGAGGGAGAGGGAGAGAGGGAGAGAGGGAGAGAGATCACACTGCCCACTGATGCACTGTCACTAAACAGGTCAACTAGTAAGGGGCAACAATAATTTAGTCATAAGTTGAAGATGTCAAAGATTAAAAATATTAATATGAATGTATTTCCAGACAACATAATGTAACAGTAACAGTCATGTAATGTTTGTGTGTGTGTGTGTGTGTGTGTGTGTGTGTGTGTGTGTGTGTGTGTGTGTGTGTGTGTTTAATGTGACTCCCCCTGCCTACAGCGCGTGGCCCCAGGGCCTTCATCATGTTGGGGTGTTCTCCTCCTCCTCCTCCTCCTCCTCCTCACCCGGGGGGGCACCGGGGTTGTGGTGTGGAAGAAGAAGAGAGGCGCAGGTGAGAGAGACACACTGACACACAGAGAAACTGAGAGACTAAGACCTTATCTGAGAGACTAAGACGCCAACGCAGAGACACTCTGAAACATTCCACTCAGACACTCCATAAAGGAGGGAGGGAGGGAGGTAGTTGAAGATTGAAGATGTCAGAGATTAAAAATATGAATATTAATGTATTAACAGTAACAGTCATGTAATGTTGTGTTTTGTGTGTGTGTGTGTGTTTGGTGTGACTCCCCCTGCCTACAGCGCATGGCTCCTCCATGGGCGTCATCATCGTGGTGGGTGTTCTCCTCCTCCTCGCCCTCGCGGTCGTCAGGGTCGTGGTGTGGAAGGTGTGGAAGGTGTGGGAGAAGAAAAGCAACGAGGATTTAGTGCAATCATTGAAGACTGAAGATGTCAAAGATGAAAAATATTAATATTCAGTCCTGTAATGTTGTGTTTTGTGTGTGTGTTTAATGTGTGGTGTGGAAGGTGTGGAAGGTGTGGGAGAAGAAAAGCAACGAGGATTTAGTGCAATCATTGAAGACTGAAGATGTCAAAGATGAAAAATATTAATATTCAGTCCTGTAATGTTGTGTTTTGTGTGTGTGTTTAATGTGACTCCCCCTGCCTACAGCGCGTGGCCCCTCCATGGGCGTCATCATCGGTTGTGTGGTGGGTGTTCTCCTCCTCGCCCTCGCGGTCGTTGGGGTCTTGGTGTGGAAGAAGAGAGGCGCAGGTGAGAGAGACACACCGACACACAGAGAAACTGACACACTACAACTCTGAGTAACTGACACAAACACACGTACACCTTATCTGAGAGACTAAGATGCCAACGCAGTGACACTCTGAAACATTCCACTCAGACACTCCATAAAGTACAGAGTCTATATGAAGTAGAACTTATGTGACATGTTGGTGGTTATTGGTAGAATTATTTACAGTGACAGACTTGTTTCTAACTCTGTGTCTGTCTCTGTTTCAGGCTACAGGAAGACGAACAGTGAGTATATTTACTCTCATGCTTTTACCCAATGCCATGAATTGAATGTGACTTAGAGCTCATTCAGTCAGGTCACAGATGAGCAGGTTTCACACTGTAATCACTGTCTTGAGGTTTCAATCCTGAAAGCCAACCTTCAGGTGTGCGTGAGGTAATTTAATATTGAATGATTTGATCGCTGTGAATGAGCTGGTGCCAGTTTAGTGTGAATATGAAGGGCCCAGACCCTGGGATATGAACTACACTGGGCCTTGCTGAACTGCTGTTCTAACTTTGTGTTTCTCATTGTAGCCTCTGACACCAGTCTGAGAACTCTGAACTCAAACCTGCAGTCAAAGCCTGAGATCACTCTGCCGAATGCACAGTAAGTCACTTTACTGTGTAGCTTATCTACTGTACAGAGGGATTGCGGTCACTAACACACAGTATTGAACTTTTTATGGATCTCACCAGTAGAGATATCACTCTCCTTAACGCACAGTAAGTCACTTTACTGAACGTCTCACCTGTAGAGAGATCACTTTCACTCACATACAGTGAGTTACTTTATTTTTGTATGTGAATATTAGCGGGTTGGAGAGTTGTGGTGTGCACAGATAAACTCAGAGTGTCCTGTTCTCCACCGGCTCCTGGAGGTCCGGCTCCACCCTGCGGACCTGCAGCTCTGCACTGAGGCCTGGAGCCAGAGGAGCCTTTTAATCCCTGTGTCCTGCTGTCTCTACAGGGGAAGAGCTGGAGGAGAGCTGCAGCAAGAGGATCTCACACACACACACACACACACACACACACACACACACACACTCATACACACTCACACACATACACATACACACACACACACACACACTTACACTCTCACACACACACACACACACACACACACACACACACACACACACACACACACACACACACACACTCAGACACACACACACACACACACACACACACACACACACACACACACACACACATACACACACACTTGCCATTTTTGCTTTAAATCAAGCTAAAATAATTGTATTGAGTATAAATATAAGAATGGATACTCATTGGTAAACGCAACAAGATCAGCGTGACCACCCAGTGTGCTGGAAGCCCTCACAATTTAAACAACGAAAAACGATGATGATGATAAATTACATTTACAGTGGGAAAATAAGTATTTAGTCAGCCACCAATTGTGCAAGTTCTCCCACTTAAAAAGTGAGAGAACCTGTAATTTTCATCATAGGTATACCTCAACTATGAGAGACAAAATAAGAAAAAAAAATCCAGAAAATCAGATTGTCTGATTTTTAAAGAATTTATTTGCAAATTATGGTGGAAAATAAGTATTTGGTCAATAACAAAAGTTCATCTCAATACTTTGTTATATACTCTTTGTTGGCAATGACAGAGGTCAAACGTTTTCTGTAAGTCTTCACAAGGTTTCCACACACTGTTGCTGGTATGTTGGCCCATTCCTCCATGCAGATCTCCTCTAGAGCAGTGATGTTTTGGGGCTGTCGCTGGGCAACACGGACTTTCAACTCCCTCCAAAGATTTTCTATGGGGTTGAGATCTGGAGACTGGCTAGGCCACTCCAGGGCCTTGAAATGCTTCTTACGAAGCCACTCCTTCGTTGCCCGGGCGGTGTGTTTGGGATCATTGTCATGCTGAAAGACCCAGCCACGTTTCATCTTCAATGCCCTTGCTGATGGAAGGAGGTTTTCACTCAAAATCTCACGATACATGGCCCCATTCATTCTTTCCTTTACACGGATCAGTCGCCCTGGTCCCTTTGCGGAAAAACAGCCCCAAAGCATGATGTTTCCACCCCCATGCTTCACAGTAGGTATGGTGTTCTTTGGATGCAACTCAGCATTCTTTCTCCTCCAAACACGAGAAGTTGAGTTTCTACCAAAAGTTCTATTTTGGTTTCATCTGACCACATGACATTCTCCCAATCCTCTTCTGGATCATCCAAATGCTCTCTAGCAAACCTCAGACGGGCCTGGACATGTACTGGCTTAAGCAGGGGGACACGTCTGGCACTGCAGGATTTGAGTCCCTGGCGGCGTAGTGTGTTACTGATGGTAGCCTTTGTTACTTTGGTCCCAGCTCTCTGCAGGTCATTCACTAGGTCCCCCGTGTGGTTCTGGGATTTTTGCTCACCGTTCTTGTGATCATTTTGACCCCACGGGGTAAGATCTTGCGTGGAGCCCCAGATCGAGGGAGATTACCAGTGGTCTTGTATGTCTTCCATTTTCTAAGAATTGCTCCCACAGTTGATTTCTTCACAACAAGCTGCTTACCTATTGCAGATTCAGTCTTCCCAGCCCGGTGCAGGTCTACAATTTTGTTTCTGGTGTCCTTTGACAGCTCTTTGGTCTTGGCCATAGTGGAGTTTGGAGTGTGACTGTTTGAGGTTGTGGACAGGTGTCTTTTATACTGATAACGAGTTCAAACAGGTTCCATTAATACCGGTAACGAGTGGAGGACAGAGGAGCCTCTTAAAGAAGAAGTTACAGGTCTGTGAGAGCCAGAAATCTTGCTTGTTTGTAGGTGACCAAATACTTATTTTCCACCATAATTTGCAAATAAATTCTTTAAAAATCAGACAATGTGATTTTCTGGATTTTTTTCTCTCATTTTGTCTCTCATAGTTGAGGTATACCTATGATGAAAATTACAGGCCTCTCTCATCTTTTTAAGTGGGAGAACTTGCACAATTGGTGGCTGACTAAATACTTATTTTCCCCACTGTATATAGCGTCTCTCATCTCATGATCTCAAAGTGGTCTAAGGCTTCATTTGTTTTTATCACTGTTCTTCGTTCTCTTTTAAAACACTGTACAGATTAGATAGATGAGAGAGCTTGTTTTTCCCTGTGTGTGAGGTGCACACACAGCCCATTACAGTGAGCTTATTGTACACAACAGACTGAGGAATGGAGAATAGCAATTGATACAAAACTCAATTAATAACAAGTGCTCATTTCAGCATGTCAGAGTCAGTGGCATCTTTAGCCCCAAAACATGTTTTTTTGACAAGCCCGATATCTTTTTAATGGCTTTTTTGGGGGCGGGGGAGTAAACCCAATGCCTGTTGCTTGCTCCCCAGACTAGCATTTCTCACACATCTAACATGAAAGCGAATCAACAGACTGTCTGACACCCAGTTTGTTTCCCCCGCCCCTTGGGCTGGGTGCCAAATTCGACACGTCTGAGGTGTAATGTTCCATAATGAAGTTAGTATCATTCACCTGTCAGTACTGCACCCTAAATTGAAATGTGTATTTCCAAGTAAACCACATGTAGCGTTGTGCATATACTGGATGTGACCTGACTGTCATACTGTCATATCTTGACTTTAATCCATTTCAGTGATTTAAAGGCAGCATGCTTAGTTTTTCTCCAAAGGTGTTATAATATAGTAATAAGTGGTTATAACAGGGTGTAGTTTCAGTATTGGAGATGAGTCATGGCATTAGAGGAATGCCGTCCTTCAGTCACAGAATTTATGATTTAATCTGCAGAATTATTCCCCCACAATATCCTCCACAGGTAACACAAGCTCTGCATTATATATTCTGCAATTACCTTTTAAGCTTTTTTAGTTTTTTATATTTTAACTTTATATTGTATATATTTTTTTTTACAATAGAGACTTTTATTTAAGATTAAAATATGTGTAAATGATTTTTAAATATAATTCAGTGGTGTGTTATTGTATGGCATATTTCAGTTTAATTTGAGGAAGGTTAAAGTAAGACTTTGAAGCAGGTTTCTCTTAATAAAAATCAGGTCAGAATTTAATTTGTTCGTTAGACTCAAACTCTGTATCGGGAATTTGATTATGTAAAAACCAAAATAACAAAAAAGTTTGCTTGATGAAATTGTTTGAATTTGTCTTCATAAGTGTGACCAGTTGAAGCATTTTTTATGATGCAATGACTGGATTAAATACAAATAAAACACTGCATTTAAAGTGTGTTTGTACTTTTTTTTAACTGCTCAAAACCCACTCCCACTCACAAAAAATACTCACTGATATTCATATCCTACTTTTATATTTAGTGTTTTTAACTCACAATACTGTACATATTTCAAATGTATTTGTTAATTGATTGCATTTTGTATGCATGTTTTTTTAAATATGTACAGTGTTTTTAATATTTATATTGATTTCTGTTCATACCTTGTAAGTATTCATACTTGTCCCTGTTGTAGTAACTGTTGAAGTTAACCTGTTTTAATGTACAGGCTATTCTGCCCTCTAGCAGTAAAAAGTTAAATAAATATCCTAAGCCTAAACAAGTGTCCCTCTGCTTCATTTAATTACACAGTTTTTGAATCGCCAGTGAATTATGCAGGTATTGAGTTGTAAGTTAACGACCTAAACGAATAAATACACTGTGTGGATTACAACGAGGGTTATCATCGATTGAAAAACGTATTCCTGAACCATCACATCAGAATTCAATTGATGCAAAATGATAACTGTATTCGTTTCTATACAGCTCACAGGGGGGACACACCTGCCCGTTTAAAGGATGCCTCATTTACTGAAATGCTGCCTTTATTTAGGCGGTTCACTGTAGTGCGTATTAACGAACTGAGCGGAAGTGGAACGAATCACTCAAGAGACAAAGATCTTTGAGCCGAACTCATGCTTTAAATACTAAGTACGTTCTATCAACTACAAAAACTATGATTATATTATTATTTTTATCTTTCGTTCTTTATAATCATCGCCACGTGAATAATATAGCTACTCTTTTGTGAAATTCAAACTTTGGTGTAAAACGTAACCCATATTCCAGGAAATCATATTCCGAGAAATTACTATTTTCTCTACAAAACACATTTAAAATCATCTTATAAACTGAATCTTACTTGCATAGGTAGCGTGGATGCTACACAGCATACAACCCAACTGCACAAGTATTTCCATTCTGCCAGAAAATCCTTTATGTTAACGCATTTTGGGGTGAACAAACTATCTGCGTTTACACAGTACTCCGAACTGTCTCCTACGTTATCTGAGCAAAGAGTAAAATGATTGGCTGAAGGATTCTCTTTTGGCCAATAGAAAATAAGAAGCGAACAAACGTCATCAAATTCCAGGGAGAATTGAGCGAAGAAGGTTTGTGTTCGAACCTGAAAGTGCAGTCCGCTGAAATCCAGTTTGTTTGTGAGTGACAAGGAGGAAGTAACATGTAATTGACTTAACAGCCCCAGAAATATTTTTATAAACTGTCGTAATATCATTTAAGTTTAGTGCAAAATAAGAACTACGGGGGGGTATCGTGGGGGTTTATAATTGTACTCAAACATGACTGTAACCCCATCAGAGAGTGACAAGTCTTGGGCGAGTTTGTGTATTTAATTATACTTACATTTTCAAATTTCCACATTGAAATGCTTCAATTTCCAAAGAGTTTCAGAATTAATAAAGAACACTTTAACAACTAATAGATGTTACATATTTAACAAAGTATGAAAGTGCCGTACAGAATGTAAAGAGTTGAATTGCATTATGAGGCAAAAAAGAAAAAAGAAAGATAAAATATGGAGATGCAAATATTGTTAAAGCAATTGCTGTTATGGTAATGTCCAATCTGAAGCCCAGTGTTTAAATCAATGCAGTAATGACTGGTCTACTAAGGGGATGGTCGTTCTCTGAAAAAGACCTGCACTTGAAATGACTGCAGTTGTCACAAATCCAAAGAAAACTGCTGCTGTTTTTGGACATGCTGCAGTTTCTGAAATGATGCCGTTGGCACTTGGTAAGAGATTTTTGCACATGAAGAGAAGTCTGGAGTCCGACTAGAGGAGATACTAGCCTGGACGAGCCTGACAGCATCAGAACCACGTCGGACCAACCTCATTCTGAGGACAGGGACTGAGGGTCAAAGATCAAAGAGTCATGCACTTCGGGAAATTCTATGTTTCGTTTTTTTAGGGAGGAGGAGGAACGCATAAAGAAATCTGCGTGCGAATAAAGCGGAACGTGAGAAGCGTACAGAGATAGGACGAGAGAGAATGACAGCGATAGTTAGAAGCGTGAGATAATTAGTGATTAGTAGTGTTAGTAACTTAATCTAAGTCCCTAATGTTAGTAGATTAGTTGGTTAGTACTATATACATCTAACTAATATATACAAAGTGTAATTAGAAAGTAAGAAAGAAGTAAAACGAGATTAGAAACGAAGACGGAAAAAACGAAACATAGAATTTCCTGAAGTGCATGACAGAACGAGAATGAAACATGACTGAAGAAAGATTAATAAACAAAGTGCAAAAACAAACCGAACAGACACTCAAAACATAACAATAAGATGGCTTTTATAGCCATAAAATAGTTATTGAGGGGTGGATTGATACAGACGGAGCACTACTGAAGGCCTAGGTGTGAAATGCACGGCCCGCCACAGTTTTTTTGTAACCTTTGATCGTGCAAATTGTTTTGCTTGCTAGTATGACGCCACCAACAAATGACAAAAAACAATATCTGATATTATGTACATGGTGCACTTGCTTTGTTCCTTGAGATATATGTTCATTAAATTTAAACTGTACATGAAAATGAGACAACTGGAAACCAATGTCTTGTGGACCTGCACATTTTCTGCCCTCTCCGAGGTTCAGGCTCCCAAGTGCTCCCGAGATGACAACTCGCAGGAACAAGTTTCCAAGGAGCATTATTCTGAGCGCAGAAATCAGGGTTTCTAAGGTCAAAGAGAGACACAGCTTGACACCGGAGCTCTTCTGTGACGTCACATGACCGTGACTGGATGAGTGGAGGTGTGATGTTCCGTGGATGGGGATGCTGATGCTGAGGGAGTTTCACTTCAGAGCGTGATCCTAGGAGTCAGTCAGCATTAATACGCTTGGCACACACACACACACACAAGTACACTGAGCAGCAGCTGTACCTCACTGTGTGCATGAAGGTCAAGTGTCTGAACACCACACAGCGTCTCAAACAGAGTTACTGGCAAGAGAAAGTGCAACAGCAGCGCGTTGAAGGATACGTGAAGTTCCAAAAGGTGCTGGTGGAAAATAAGTGTAAAAAACCTGCCCTGTCTAAAAACCAGCACAAACGTGTATTAGAGAGGGAGCTGAGTCTGTGTGTCTCAGTAACAGGGTTCATCAGTAACTCTTGTACCTCCGGGTGTTAACACTAACTTGAGGTGGTTTGTAACGTTAGCTGCTTCTTTGACGTGTGGTGAAAGCCGGGACATTTTTACATTCTTCAGCAATTTTGTTGGGAAACTGGGACAGGCTGCTCGAAACTGGGGCACATATATGTGTATGAAGAGCGTTTTTCCAGGACTCACTCAGTCCACTTTTGGTCAAAATCAAACTAAGCACATAGCACTGTTGATTATAGTGAGGACTACCACGTAAACTATTCCATTCCTCCAAATTGTACTTAGTCGTCTATCGCCAGCCAAGTGAATCTTTGAATTTTTCCACAACTCATTCAGTCCTCGCTCAGCGGTATTGCAAAATGCATTCAGTCCAAATACCACCAGGGGGCGCATGCGCAAGGCTTTAAATTGCAAAGATGAGGACAGTCAATGAAGAAGCTATATTAGAGGACTTCAATGCACCTGTTTCAGAGAGTGTTGGAGGGAGGAAGAGGAAGAAAAATGATACTGTTGAATGGGGTCAGACAAGTCAAAAAAATATAAAGCTGATGGTAAAACACAGCGAATGGCTTGTGATCACTGTAAAAGCATAAAACTGTAAAAAAGTAGTTTTTTCAAAACTCACTCAGTCCTGGACTGTTTTGATATGCCATATTTATCAAGGTGGATATTATTTTTCTGATAAATGGTTAGATATTTGAATTTTTTTGCACTTTTACACTATTATTCTTAGGAATGTAAGTATTAAAATGTGATTTTTCATGCAAAGAAACTCCACCAATATATAATAAACAAATATGTAGATTTTCTCCAAATTGGTCAAAGTGGGTTTTGGGTGAGTTTTGGAAAAACACTCTTCATATGTTCTAAGTTGTAAGTATATGTTCTTGTATGAGTTAACTTCATCATATTTGAATGAAAAACATGTTTTCCTGAGCTAACCCCCCCCCCGTGACCAACGTGCTCTAATGACAATAGCCAGAGCGTAAGTTTGTTGCTAACGGTTAAAACATCGTTATCATTATATCACGCCGCGAAATTGTAATTAACCATTAAAAATGGAAACATACAAACTCTTAGCTGCGTTTCTTTTTCTTTTTTCACTTCAGTCTGGAGGACTAATACTGGAGAAAACGTTCTCACAACATGAAGCTGGTTTCCCCTCTTCCAGCGCTCTATTGAGATTCCTCTCCCTGCACTCATCTCTTACAGTAGACTCGGGGGGACCGACTGTATTTACCTCCAGAGTGCAAATGTAACCGGTCTTGGGAACTAATCGTACTCTTATCCACGTCACTTCGCAGCGGGCGCTCACGTACCAGAGCTCACCCGCTACATTCTCCCCCCCGAAACTTCTGCGGCAGCAACCACGGCCCGACTGATTGACATCAGTCGTGGCATCCGAGTCACGGCACCAATGTAACCGGTCTTGGTTGTGCCCTGCAGCGAGTTTCGAACCGAGGGGGATCTCCGACGCGACAAGAGAGCGATTAAGCTCGCCGAGCTAAAGACTCAAGTCCCTAACTCCGGGAACTAATCGCACTCTTATCCATGTCACTTCGCAGCGGGCGCTCACGTACCAGAGCTCACCCGCTACACAAAGACATGGTGACGTGGGTCTCTCAGGAGTGATGTTGGAGGAAACAGGAAGAGGAAGATCTTTCTCCCAGTTTAGTAGCCAATTGTCCCCTCTTTCCATGTCAACTATCCCCCCCTGTGCTGCGAGCTCACTGCCACAGCTCTGGGACCGGCAGTGACAAACCCGGAAAGCCGTCCATTGTAACTCCGGTACACACAGAGCCACTCTTGTACATGATGAGCTCATGCCGGCTTCCCTCCCCCAGCCAATCACGGCCCCGAACGAGCCGGGCTGGCGCAGCTGGGGCTCAAACCCCAACCAAAGTGGGCAACCTGCACTCTGGGCGAGTGCCTTTACCATTGCTCCACCCAGGCGCCCCGGGAAAAAGGTTTTTGGCAAATTTGGCGAAAGAATCTAAATAAATAAATAATACATTTTGTGCCATGGGACTCTTACTGTACCTCCACTGTGTCATACTTCTTAGGAACCGGTCTGACCCTTCTCCAGTACATTACACTGTGTGTGTTCATTTATTGTGTGTGTGTGTGTGTGTGAGAGAGAGAGAGAGAGAGAGAACAAGGAAGCACAACCTCCTTGGTGTTTGTTGTGTGTGCGCATGTTTTTTGTGCGTTTGTTCTCATGTTTTGTTTTTTGTGTGTTCGGGGTAGGGGGTGGTGCTGCCCGATCCCACCCTCTCCGTCCTGACACGCCTGTTGTCGATCATGTTATTCTGTGTGTGTCTAATTTGTTTGTTTTGTGTGTTAAAGTGCTTGCTGGATTGTTTGGGTGTGTTGTGCATGCTGTGTATTTTGCTGTGTTTTGCTGTGGGGAAACTATATCCACTTTGTGACCCCCGCACTCAGAGCAGACACAAACCCTGTCGTTTTAACTGTGAGATTGCAGATAAATACAAACCACTAAGCTTTATTTCACATTTCAGACATGACCTTCTAATCTCTGTTCAACCTGATGGTTTACGATGCCTCTCCCGCTATTGGTCGAAAGCAGACTCTAACAGCCAATCAGAATGTACTTGGTGCCTCTTCTGAAGCACTGGTTTAAGGTTTCTTATCCAGTACCGCAGTGGTGTGGTGCAAACAAAGTCATTGAAGAAAAGTATTCGTTTTTCACGTCTGAATATATTTAATCTAATAAGTAGTATTTACTGTATGTACTGTAGAATTTTATTTTTGGAAATATTGTCCTATTTAACCATAAATCCTACATTGGCAACCACGTTAGCAACCACGCGAGGGCTCTGTCTTTGACCAGATACCAGCCAGATGTTGAGTTTCAGAATCGCATCGGCCAGTATTGTAAGCACAACTCTATTCAGACACAACACAAAAATACACATATTTAGTATATTTAGTTATGGTAGTGCCACAACAACCACCACAACATAGGAAATGTACATCTGACCCAGGATGACATCTATTAAGATGGGATCAATGAAGTTTCAGTTTAGTTCAGTTTATATTTCTCTCTGATGAAGTGCTGGTTGACTTCAGAAGTCGTTCCTGCGTCCCTGACCTCCAGGGCAATTCTTCTGCTGAATGTTACTGGAGCTGAGTGTCTGAACACATACAGTTATAATGAACAGATCAGAATAAATTCAGTTATAATGAACACATCAGAATAAATTCAGTTATAATGATCAGATCAGAATAAATTCAGTTATAATTAACAGATCAGAATAAATTCTCTTATAATTTTCAGATTCAATGTAAATACGAGGGCTAATATCACTTACAGGATTTCCAACAAAAACACTTGCAATTGGCTGGACTATGATTATGTATGTACATCATTTTAAAATTCATAATCATTGTCAGATATAGTTGTCTGTCACGTCTCGTGTTCCCCGTAATTAAGTGTTTTAGTTTATTCCATGTTTTCCTGGTTGTCTGGTCCGTGTTTTCACTAACTTACCTGTTCCCAGTCTTGTCATTGTATTATCGTTTTCACCTGTTCCTCATGTGTCTGATTGTACTTCGCTGCATTCGTGTTAATTCCTGATTGTTTCTTGTTATGTCTGATGTATTTAGCTGTGTGTTTTCCCATGTTTTTCTCGTCATTGTATTATCGTTTTCACCTGTTCCTCGTGTGTCTGATTGCAGTCTCCAGTGGCAGCTGCATTCATGTTAATTCCTGATTGTTTCTCATTATGTCTAAATGTATATAAGCTGTGCGTTTTCCCATGTTTGTTGCCAGATTGTTTTGTGCTTTGCGTATGCCTACACAACTCTCCAGCGTGTTTGTGTTTGTGTTTGTGTTTGTGCTCGTGCTTGTGCTCGTGCTCGTGCTCGTGCTTGTGCTCCAGTGTTCGTCTATACCTCAGTCTCGTTCCCGCTCCTCCCTGTGTTCCCTGGACTGCTTTCACGTTATCGACCTTCGCCTGCCCACTGACTATGCCTTGCCTGCCCCTGATACCCCTGAAGCCCGCAACGAACTCTGCCTAGCCCGGAACGAACTCTGCCTGTCCCCGACCATTCTTTGGATCCCTGCATTGCTCTGTTTACTCCTGTATGACCATTGCCTGTTTATGCAATAAAAGCCATTATTGCATTTCTTGGTCCGCGCCTGGTTTTCCGACACCGTTCCTGACAGTTGTCATTAAATAGCCTTAAATAAACCTAGTGTAAATAATGCGATGTTATACTTTGTATTATTTTACAAGTTTACATTGAATTCCGTTGTACTAGGGCTTTAATGGCTCACTAACCACAGGGACTCAAGTACTTCTTTTGCTAAGCTTTTTTTAAATTCAGATTTCCTTCCCCCGCATCTTTCTCCCAATTTGGTAGTCATCTGTTCCCTCTATTGATTTAACTATCCCCCCCCCTTTCGGGACCAGCCGCTACTCTGGGACCGGCAGTGACAAAAACGCAGAACCACCTCCCAGGAGACGGAGCTCGCCAAGCCGTCGACTGTGATTCTGATACACACCCACAGAGAAGCTTCCTGTGCACGCGGCGAGCTCCTGCCGGCTTCTCTCCCCCCTCCTCCCTCCCTCCCCCTGGGGGCAGACAGCCAGGTGCCACCCCCAAACGGGACTCCTGGCCAGAGCCGGGCTGGCAGAGCCGGGGATCGAACCCAGGCTGCAGTGGGTCACCTGCACTTAGAACAAGTGCCTTTACCGGTGGCGCCCTTTTGCTAAACTGACAGCGTGTAATCTCAGAAGCTCATGTCACAGTACAGTACGCTCTGGGTATTGTGATATTGTGATACAGTAGAGGTACACATTGGATCAAAGGCTTGTACCAAATGGTTTGGTCCGAGTGCATAAACCAGGACACCACTGTTGTGTACTATAACGTGCATTATCAATATTAATACTCTGTCTCATGTTCATATGCTTGTGTGATTGGCTCTTATAATCCTGTGGGAATGTGGAAGTGAGTTTGCACAAAACACTGGAAACGGAACGTTTGTAGTTTGTGATTTAGTTTGTATTGGTGCTGCTGTCTTGCTGTGTTAGAAATTGTGAGTAGATTATTTTATGATATTTAGAAATTTGAGTAGATTATTTTATGATATTTAGAAATTGTGAGTAGATTCTCTTACGATATTTAGAAATTGTGAGCAGATGATGTTACAATATTTATAAATTAGGATGGAAATAAATAGGCCTAGTATGAGATATTAAGCTTCATACCTGAAAAGTTGCTTTAGCCTTCATGTTGTATTTGACACTTTGCAGTTCTAACAAACGTGTTTCTGTCCACAGCCACTCACTCTCTGAAGTACTTTGAAACTGCTGTCACAGCGGGTATAGACTTCCCAGAGTACACACTCGTGGGTCTGGTGGATGAGGAGCCGTTTGTGTACTATGACAGCAAAATCAAGAAGATGATCCCCAAGACTGAGTGGATGGAGAAATCAGAGGACCAGCAGTACTGGGGTAGAGAGACTCAGGAAGCGCGTGGTGCCCAGCTGATCTCCAAAGCCAATATAGGAACCGTAATGCAGCGCTTCAACCAGACTCAGGGTGAGAAAACGCACTTTCACATGCATACGCATTCACACAGTTGCACACACACACACACACACACACACACACACTTGGTTGTTCTGTAAGTTTTATTTTCCTCCTAAAATACTCTTAAGATTTCTCCTCTTATGGTATATTCCATTTTAAGTTTTCTTCCCTGTATGGCTTGCCACTGTAAGATATGTATTTCTGCAACATTTTATTGGTCACACACAACCCCTCCCACACCCACACGCACAGCCTGGTGACCCACCACCTGTCATTATCCACACTGAGTAGCAGCTCAGCTGAGTTTAAATCCTGCACCGTCCACTTGGGGGACGTTAGCATCCCCCTGCTCCTGGGCACTGGTGTGAAGGTGTCCCTGCTGAAACACCTGTGGAAGCTTTTGTTCCCACCTGTCTCTCCAGCCCCCGTCCCCAGGGTTATATGATTGTCCAATAGAGACGCTGCGTGTGCTGGCCCCTCCCTTCCTCCCTGTTCCACAGCGAGCAGCAGGGCACTAACCTCCTGGGCCCCTCCCTTCCTCCCTGTTCCACAGCGAGCAGCAGGGCAGTAACCTCCTGGGCCTCGCCCGCTCACTGGGGCCTGGGCTCTCCTGATGGGCAACCGAGGGGCCCGAGATTATACAGGGGTCTTCCTCGCAGAGCCACAAATGTCCAGCTCTGTTCAGTGGCTCTGGCTGCTTGACCGCCTTTGCCCACAAGCCCCTGCTAGAGACACCTACAGGAAACCCTACAGCTGTGCATGTAGTGTGGATCGAAGGTGGAAGAGCCACACGCAGATCTCATGGGTCTCTAAAAGCTGAACGCAAGCGACCAGCCATTAAATCTGAAAACAGACTAGGGA
Organism: Aldrovandia affinis; assembly: GCA_029706075.1. Lineage (NCBI taxonomy): Eukaryota > Metazoa > Chordata > Actinopteri > Notacanthiformes > Halosauridae > Aldrovandia > Aldrovandia affinis. The sequence goes on from JAINUG010000772.1 coordinate 44,912, forward strand.
GCGGGGAAAACAAAAGGAAAGGGAAAGGGATATAAAAACCCCGGGACACTCCACTGGAATAAACTCAACAGAAACAACCCAATAAGGGCGAACGCTTCTCATCGAGGAGTAGGAAAATAAATGGCTATCGAGACTTTAGCTCTGGGGAACATTAGCCCCGACAAACAAAGAATAAATCTCAAAAGGGAACCACCGAAGTGGTGATCTTAAAACCCTTCATTTGGAGATGATTAATCTCCCTAAAAGGTTACCACAGAGTGGTGATGCTAAACCTTTATTTTGAGATAAATAAATTAGAACCTACTCTCTTTAACCCCTGAGGTCCGTGCTTAGCTCAGAGCAGCTTTGTGATTTTGGTGTGGTCTGATATTTATCTAAATTTCATCAACTTAACACACACTTACTCCAAAGTGTTTGATATTTTTATTTGAAGGACAACCACAGCTACATTTATATGCCATCAATAGTGGTCAGTATCATATGCAGCTTGTAAATAGATCTACAAACACAAGTTATAAAGAGTATTTTTCTGCCGTCACAAAAGTTGTGAAAGCACACACTAAACTATAGTGACGAATTGTTTTGCCAATATGCATTTGTTCATCAAGGTCTTGGTTATGTAAGGATGTCAAAATAGTTTAGCACATCTGAGATCTAAATGGCTAAAAACCTGTTTTTATCAGAGCTGGTCACATTTATTTCAGGCTGTGGGAGGGCTATATGCTAATTTCCTGAATATTCATGATCTACACCTGAGGGTTGTCCACACCTGTAAGATCTGTCAGATGGGCCATCTCTCTCAATGGCCATCAGACAAAGACAAAAGCCATCAGAGTAAACAATAGTCAGTGAGCCATGCAGAAGACAGAAAAAATATAAGTTTTCTTCATTTTGGAAGATTTATTGAAAACATCACACAAACTATATACAAAAAAATTCGAAATTAAAACATGGTGAGACAATCTGTTCTTTCACAGTCTTTGGTGCCACTTCTCAAAACAGTTTCTGGTGAACTGTAGACACAAGGGAACATCACAAACCTTGCACTCCCATGGAGTGCACTGTTGTTTCCCCGACATCTTGCAGAGTACGCATTTCTTGTGACCAACAGAAGCCAGTTTGCCAACATCCAGAGTATGTTTGGCAGTGGGCACAGGCATATGATCAAAAGTAGCCCGTTTTCTGGGTTTAAGATATTTATTTATCTTTAAACGTCTGTAGGAAAACGAAAGCAAAATCCGTGTCTGCGAAGACACTGAAAGACATAAACAAAACAAACCAAAATAACCAACGATCAGGAACAAACAAAGTAAAACGGTAAATCCAAAATGTATCCAAAAAACTCAGAATAAACGAAACACTGGGAATCTAAACAACAATAAGCACACACGAACAAACAAGTTCTCGAGAGGCAAGAATCATTAATCACAATAGGTAGGCTACTATCAAGCTAAGCTAGATAATGTCCAAGCGCCGAAACAGAGAATGCCAGCTGGTTAAATATCCTCCCGTTAATTATTCGCAATGATTCTGATTATTTCCGTATAGCGTCACAAGACGTGGAATTCATATATTTTCATGAGTATTTGAAAACATGGGAAATAAAATAAATATCAGCATACAGTCTGTTGCTGGCAGATCGCAACCGTAAACACAGACAAGATGCGATATAATGTCGGGACATTGTTTACACGGCGATTTCACACATGGCCCCACGCCCCTCCCCGAGACTAGCACCTAGTTACCATGTCAATAGAAGGGGGACGGTACTTCCAGGTAAAAGAGAGGAAAAGGCAAGGTTTACTTTTGGTCTAATTAACCTCATTTAAAAAATCTCATATTATTTGCCAGTGCTCAAATCGGAAAGTCACGATTCTAAGGTTTCTGTCAATGCTTTTTCTGCGTGTGTATGATCGCAACGTTAGAAATAGTAATATAATCAGAAAACTCACCAACACAAGATCATATAAGGATGGCGGAAATGGCAATGATTCCTCAAGCAGACAAAGGAAAAGATCATCACATGACCACGCGCCCTCCAGAGGCCGAGCGAGGTAAAACCGTGACAGTGCAATCCAAATTGATATTGTTATTCAGCTGGACAAGAATATTTCAGGCCACAGCTTGTCCTTTGTTATTTGTATTAACTGAATCCATTGGCAGTTGAAGGAGTTTTATATTGTGTTGTATGAGTTTGCATTTTCAATTTTAAATTACAGCAAAGAAGTTGTGTACCCCGCGTCCTGATTTGTTACTCTTGTCATTTGGTCACCCTGGTCATCTGTGTCAGAGATACTGTGCTGCACGGTTACGTGTGTGGAGACACTCACAGCCCAGGAGCTGAGCACCACCTTCTCCAGCGCCTCTGTCTGCTCCAAACCTGCCCTGTGACAGGGCCTCTCGCAGGGGGCAGCTCAGCCCTGACAGTAGAAGCCTCAGGGCCTTTTCCACACGTGCCGGCGTGTTCCGTTACACACGCGTGGCGTTCGGTCTGAGCTCTGCACACGGCTGATTTCAGGAGATGATGTCATCTGTCCTCGCCAGCGTCCCAGCGTGGCTTTATGCTCAGATGACATCATTGTACCTGGGCCTGTCTCTCCTCCCATGAAGAACACCTGTACAGTGTGTTTGAGGCCCTCAGCCTTAGTGAAGGAAAGTGTGTCTTGCTTCACTGCTGGCTGCTGAAGGAGCCGTCCTCCTGTGTCAGGGCGGAGCTGGAAGGACGCCTGTGCTGCGTTTCTGGGTTTTGCGCACAGCGGCTCACAGCTCACCGGACGCGGCTCGTGAAGGCCCGCTGGGCATCGTTAAACTCAAACAGCGGCGCTGAGACTCAGTGTGGTGGCCGGGCGCTGACTGTCACATCAAGGGGCTGGACTGCATCTTTAGCGGTAAAACCAAGCCACGCCAAGCTTTCTGAAGGGATCCTCCCCCTCCCACCCTCACCAGACTCTGAGCTCCAATCCTATTGGCCTGGCCCAGCTTCATTTGAGCTGGAGGAAGGGTCCCGACTGGTTAGTTGGCTGTGAAGAGTGCCCACAGCAGCAGCGCTGAACAGGCCGAACCCCAGCTCACTGCGGCCCCAGCTGAGCCTCCTCTCTCTCCCAGCTCTGGGCCCCCAGCTGAGCCTCCTGCCCCAGGGCCTGACTGAGGGGCTCCTTATCACCCTGTTCCTTTACGGGACCTTATTACCCCCTACCCCACCGAGACATTCCACATCTGTTCCCATAAGCTGCACTCACACAGGAGTTTTTGTCGGGTGTAAACTGCCTTGTGATTTCTGTGTGAAGATTAGGGACTGATGGGCTTTGCATGAAGTGCCAATTCACTCTTATGAATATTAATATATATATATATAAATTTGTATTTATGAATATTCATTTAAACATTACTGAAGTCTCAGTGGTGTCAGAGCTGTGTGAGTGAGTGTGTAAGTGAGTGTGTAAAAGTGCTCCAGTCTCAGTGGTGTCAGAGCTGTGTGAGTGAGTGTGTAAGTGAGTGTGTAAAAGTGCTCCAGGTGCAGAGTGGTGAGGGAGGTGCTCAGTGTGTGTTTCTCTCTCCAGGTGTCCATGTTTTCCAGACGATGTACGGCTGTGAGTGGGATGATGAGACCGGGATCACAGACGGGTTTAGTAATCATGGATACGACGGGGAAGACTTCCTTGTGTTTGATATGAAGAACACAAGATGGATTACTCCTTCACCACAGGGACTCATCACAACACACAGGTGGAATAATGACCGAGCTGGTCTTGAGTACAGTAAGAGCTACCTGACCCAGATCTGCATTGAGTGGCTGAAGAAGTATGTGAGCTACGGGAGGAGCACTCTGGAGAGAACAGGTACAGCAGCACTGAGAGCTCAACTACACTACAAACATCCTGCACTCTGCTCAACACTCAACACTCTGCTCAACGCCGTTCACCCTTCAAATACACAGCAGCACTGACAGCATTAACACAACCACCATGTTAAACATGTTCAACTGGATGTCTATATAACAGCCCTTTGATGATCATCACACACGTGATGTTCACAGTTCCAGAAGAGTGTTGTTTGTGATGGGAATGTGTTGAATGAGTGCTAAAGGATAACGATGCTTATCTTGCACTGGTGCATTCTGTTTACATGCTGTGGTGTGTCAGGTCCTGACTCAGTCTAACCTCACTGTGTTTTTAAAAATTTAAAAATAAGCAAGTATAACGTTTTCATTACTAACACAACATCACAGTTCAGCAGTGACATATTTTATAAGTGCTTTGATTGTTACGTCTCCGTCCCGTCCTGTCCACCTCCCTTGTGTTTCCTGACAGTTTTTTCCCTTGTTCCTGTCTCGGTTTTCCTTTTCTCCTTGTGATTGTTGTGTTTATTGTTTTATTATTTTCAATTATCCCGTTATCATTCCCCTCGTTACCACTCATCATGTTCACCTGTTGCCTATTCCGCACACCAGCCTCCCATCTAGTTCATCAGCCCTGCAGAGTATATGTACCCTGGTTTCCCCTTCATTCGGTGTCAGTTCGTTGTGTGTGTTTTCCCTGCCTGGCTCCTTCCCCGTTGGTATCCAATAGTTTTTCGTACTGCCTGACCTGCCTGTCCTGCCTGTCCTGCCTGTCCTGCCGCGTGCCCTCGAACCAGCCAGCTCCCTGCCCTGCCTCCAAGCCAGCTTCCCTACGTGCTTGCCTTCGTCTGCCCTTACCTGTGTTCCCCTGTTCCAGTCCTTGTGTGTATTTATTTATTAAATACCCTCACCTATATCTTCCTGTGTCATCGTCCTGCGCTTGGGTCCTACCTGCATTCACCTGCGTATCCAATACGTAACAGAACGAACTGACCATCATGGACCCAGCAGTCGATGACAGTTTCCGCAAGATCTCCGCAGAAATCGATGCCAACATATCCCAGTTGGGGAAGCATCTGGACCTTATTAAGAAACACCGATCTTTCCCGGAAACCCTGCCTAACTCTCCTTGCTTGGCATCGCAGGCCTCCCTGTGGGTCCCTCCTCGCTGGCTCCTGCCGGGCTCCCCTGGGGACCGCTCACCACTCGCTCATGCCGGCCTCTGAGGGTCCATCGCTGCTTGCTGTGGCCGGCCTCGCCGAGGGCCCATCGCCTGAGGCCTCTCGCCGCTGACTCCTGCCACCCTCCTTGGGAGCCCATGGCGCCCTGCTGTCACCGGCCTCTCCAAGGGCCCCTCCTTGCCTGGCACCGTCAGCCTCCCCAAGGGCCCAATGCGCCCTGTCTTCGCAGGCCTCCCGAGGGGCCCAATGCGCCCTGTCTTCGCAGGCCTCCCGAGGCCCAATGCGCCCTGTCTTCGCAGGCCTCCCGAGGGCCCAATGCGCCCTGTCTTCGCAGGCCTCCCGAGGGCCCAACGCGCCCTGTCTTCGCAGGCCTCCCGAGGGGCCCAACGCGCCCTGTCTTCGCAGGCCTCCCGAGGGCCCAACGCGCCCTGTCTTCGCAGGCCTCCCGAGGGCCCAACGCGCCCTGTCTTCGCAGGCCTCCCGAGGGCCCAACGCGCCCTGTCTTCGCAGGCCTCCCGAGGGCCCAACGCGCCCTGTCTCGCAGGCCTCCCGAGGGCCCAACGCGCCCTGTCTTCGCAGGCCTCCCGAGGGCCCAACGCGCCCTGTCTTCGCAGGCCTCCCGAGGGCCCAACGCGCCCTGTCTTCGCAGGCCTCCCCGAGGGCCCAACGCGCCCTGTCTTCGCAGGCCTCCCCGAGGGCCCAACGCGCCCTGTCTTCGCAGGCCTCCCCGAGGGCCCAACGCGCCCTGTCTTCGCAGGCCTCCCGAGGGCCCAACGTGCCCTGTCTTCGCAGGCCTCCCGAGGGCCCAATGCGCCCTGTCTTCGCAGGCCTCCCGAGGGTCCAATGCGCCCTGTCTTCGCAGGCCTCCCGAGGGTCCAATGCGCCCTGTCTTCGCGCAGGCCTCCCGAGGGTCCAATGCGCCCTGTCTTCGCAGGCCTCCCGAGGGCCCAACGCGCCCTGTCTTCGCAGGCCTCCCGAGGGGCCCAACGCGCCCTGTCTTCGCAGGCCTCCCCGAGGGCCCAACGCGCCCTGCCGCCGCAGGCCTCCCCGAGGGCCTCTCCTTGCCTGTTGTCGCAGGCCTCCCGAGGGCCTCTCCTTGCCTGTTGTCGCAGGCCTCCCGAGGGCCTCTCCTTGCCTGGCGTCGCAGGCCTCCCGAGGGTCCTCTCCTTGCCTGGCGTCGCAGGCCTCCCGAGGTCCTCTCCTTGCCTGGTGTCGCAGGCCTCCCGAGGACCTCTCCTTGCCTGGCGTCGCAGGCCTCCCCGAGGGCCCAACGCCCCCTGCTGCCGCGGGCCTCCTCGAGGGCCCAACGCCCCCTGCTGCCGCGGGCCTCCTCGAGGGCCCAACGCCCCCTGCTGCCGCGGGCCTCCCGAGGGCCCTACGTCCCTGCTGCCGCGGGCCTCACGAGGCCCAACGCCCCCTGCTGCCGCGGGCCTCCACGAGGGCCCAACGCCCCCTGCTGCCGCGGGCCTCACGAGGGGCCCGCCCCCTGCTGCCGCGGGCCTCACGAGGCCCAACGCCCCTGCTGCCGCGGGCCTCACGAGGGCCCAACGCCCCTGCTGCCGCGGGCCTCCCGAGGGCCCACCGCGCCCTGCTGCCGCCCCGCCTCCCGAGGGCCCACCGCGCCTGCTGCCGCCCGGCCTCCCCGAGGGCCCACCGCGCCCCTGCCGCCGGCCTCCCGAGGCCCACCGCGCCCTGCTGCCGCCGGCCTCCCGAGGCCCACTGGGGCCCGTCCCTCAGCGACACTTTTGTCCTCGGTGCCCTCCAGCCATTCCCCAGCCATTCACCCGCCCGGGTCATCTGGGATCCTTCCTCATCCGGGATTTTCATCGGGAGGATCCCGATAGGCCTGGTGGGTCGCCAGGAGGCTCCCGTTGGGGGGGGGGTACTGTTACGTCTCCGTCCCGTCCTGTCCACCTCCCTTGTGTTTCCTGACAGTTTTTTCCCTTGTTCTGTCTCGGTTTTCCTTTTCTCCCTTGTGATTGTTGTGTTTATTGTTTTATTATTTTCAATTATCCCGTTATCATTCCCTCGTTACCACTCATCATGTTCACCTGTTGCCTATTCCGGCACACCAGCCTCCCATCTAGTTCATCAGCCCTGCAGAGTATATGTACCCTGGTTTCCCCTTCATTCGGTGTCAGTTCGTTGTGTGTGTTTTCCCTGCCTGGCTCCTTCCCCGTTGGTATCCAATAGTTTTTCGTACTGCCTGTCCTGCCTGTCCTGCCTGACCTGCCTGTCCTGCCTGTCCTGCCTGTCCTGCCGCGTGCCCTCGAACCAGCCAGCTCCCTGCCCTGCCTCCAAGCCAGCTTCCCTACGTGCTTGCCTTCGTCTGCCCTTACCTGTGTTCCCCTGTTCCAGTCCTTGTGTGTATTTATTTATTAAATACCCTCACCTATATCTTCCTGTGTCATCGTCCTGCGCTTGGGTCCTACCTGCATTCACCTGCGTATCCAATACGTAACATTGATAGTATTTTCAGAATATTGATTTGTATGTGGAAGAAAGAAAAATAAGGGTTAGTAACTTATTTTACACTTCACTCCTGAATCAAAATACATGTTATCAGCTAAAGTCTGTCTTTCTCTCCCTCTCTCCTTATCCTGTCCCTCTCTCCCTCCCTCTCCCTGCCCACCCCTCTCTCTCCCTCTCTCTCCTCCTATCTCTCTCTCTCCCTACTCTTCTCTTTCTCCCTCCCCCTCCCTCCCTCATTCTCTCTCCTACCCCTCTATTTCTCTCTCCACTCCTTTCTCTCCCTCTCTCCCTACCTCTCTCTCCCTCCCTCTCTCCCACTCTCATTCTCTCTCTCCCTTTCCATGCCCCCCCTCTCTCTCCCTCTCTCTCTCTTCCTCCCTGTCCCTCTCCCTACTCCTCTCTTTCTTTCTCTCCCTCCCCTTCCCTCCCTCTCTCACTCTCCCTACCTCTCTCCTTTGCTCTCCCTACCTCTCTCTCTCTTCCTCTCATTCTCTCTCTCTCTCTCCCTACCCTACCCCCTCTCTCTCTCCCCCCTTCTCTCTCTCCCCCTCTCTCTCTCTCTCTCTCTCTCTCTCTCTCTCAGTTGCTCCTGAGGTCTCTCTGCTCCAGAAGGACCCCTCCTCTCCTGTTGTCTGTCATGTGACCGGATTCTTCCCCCGTGGCGTCATGGTAACCTGGCAGAAGAAGGGAGAGGACCATTATGATGACGTGGAGTGGGGGGAGACGCTGCCCAACGAGGACGGAACTTTCCAGACAACATCTCGCCTCACAGTGAAGGACTGGCAGACTGAGGACTACACCTGCGTCGTGCAGCACAAGAGTCTGAAGGAGGACATCGTTAAGAGAGTGATCGAGCGAGAGATAAGGAGGAACCAGGACATTGAGAGTGAGAGAGAGAGAGAGAGAGAGAGAGAGAGAGGGGTCACACCGCCCACTGATACACTGTCATTAAACAGGTCAACTAGTAAGGGCCAACGATCATTTAGTCCAATCATTGAAGATTGAAGATATAAAAATATTAATATTCAGTCATGTAATGTTGTGTGTGTGTGTGTGTGTGTGTGTGTGTTTAATGTGACTCCCCCTGCCTACAGCGCGTGGCCTCCTCATAGGCGTCATCATCGGTTGTGTGGTGGGTGTTCTCCTCCCAGTCGTCGGGTCGTGGTGGAAGAAGAGAGGCGCAGAGAAACTGACACACTACAGCTCTGAGTAACTGACACAAACACACGTACACCTTATCTGAGAGACTAAGACACCAACGCAGTGACACTCTGAAACATTCCACTCAGACACTCCATAAAGTATAGAGTCTATATAAAGTAGAACTTATATGACGTGTTGGTGGTTATTGGTAGAATGATTTACAGTGACAGACTTGTTTGTAACTCTGTGTCTGTCTCTGTTTCAGGCTACGGGAAGACTAACAGTGAGTATATTTACTCTCATGCTTTTACCCAATGCCATGAATTGAATGTGACTTAGGGCTCATTCAGTCAGGTTACAGATGAGCAGGTTTCACACTGTAATCGCTGTCTTGAGTTTTCTATCCTGAAAGCCAACCTTCAGGTGTGCGTGAGGTAATTTAATATTGAATGATTTGATCACTGTGAATGAGTTGGTGCCAGTTTAGTGTGAATATGAAGGACCCAGATCCTGGGATATGAACTACACTGGGCCTTGCTGAACTATTGTTCTAATTTTGTGTTTCTCATTGATGGGAATGTGTTGAATGAGTGCTAAAAGATAACGATGCTTAGTTTGCACTGGTGCATTCTGTTTACATGCTGTGGTGTGTCAGGTCCTGACTCAGTCTAACCTCTGCGCACTGTGTTTTTAAAATATTTAAAATAAGCAAGTATTCGTTTACTAACACAACAGCAGTTCAGCAGTGACATATTTTATAAGTGCTTTAATAGTACTTTCATAATATAGATTGTTATGTGGGAAGAAAATAAAAATAAGGTTTAGTAACTTATTTTACACTTCACTCCTGAATCAAAATACATGTTATCTTTCTCCCTCTCTCCCTATCCTGCCCCCCCTCTCTCTCTCTCTCTCTCTCTCTCTCTCTCTCTCTCTCTCTCTCTCTCTCTCTCTCTCTCTCTCTCTCTCTCTCTCTCTCTCTCTCTCTCTCTCTCCAGTTGCTCCTGAGGGACCCCACCCCCTGGGCCAGAGTTGGACAATTGCCTGCCTCAGAGAGTGGGAGGAAGCCAACAAAACGCTCGCTGCACACAGGAGTGGCCCTTGGATACAAGAGGAGGGACCCATCTCCAGCCATCATTTTAGCCTCTGACACGGATTCTGAGAACTCTGACAAACTTCTAGTCAAAACATGAGATCACTCAGAAAGTGAACAGTAATTCACTTTGCTGTGTAGCATAGCTACTGCAGAGAGATACTCTCTCTAAATACTGTCACTAACACACAGTATTGAACTTTTTATGGATCTCACCAATAAGATATCACTCTCCTAACACACAGTAAGTCACTTTACTGAACGTCTCTCACCTGTAGAGAGATCACTTTCGCTCACATACAGTTAGTTACTTTATTTTTGTATGTGAATATTAGCGGGTTGGAGAGTCATGGTGCGCACAGATAAACTCAGAGTGACCTGTTCTCCACCGGCTCCTGGAGGTCCGGCTCCACCCTGCGGGCCTGCAGCTCTGCACTGAGGCCTGAGCCAGAGGAGCCTTTTAATCCCTGTGTGATGGCACGTCCCGCTGCTTGCTACCAGAGGCGGCATTGGACACTTGAGTTTTCCTGATTGCCTTATTGTATTACATTACATTATTACATTACAGGCATTTAGCAGACGCTCTTATCCAGAGCGACTTACAGTTTACATTTCTTTACAATCCATTTATACAGCTGGATATTTACTGAAGCAATTCAGGTTAAGTACCTTGCTCAAGGGTAAAATGTAAAAATGTAAAATGTAAGGGGTACAACGGCAGTGTCCCACCTGGGGATTGAACCTGCAACCTTAACGTTACAAGCCCAGTTCCTAACCATTATACCACACTGCCTGCCTATGATTGTTTAATGGTTTGATTGTTTAAGCTCTGGGAATGGGACCCTACATGTCATGCCACTTGTCTGTTCTTGAGCCCCCCTCTCTCCCGAACCCGCTGTGCCCCCTGAATACTCTCGAGTCCCCCCTGTCTGCACCGACCTCCTGGAGGTCTTCAGTAAGAGGCCATCTCTCTTCCCCCTCACCGACCTTATGACTGTGCCATCAACCGGTACCTGTCCCCCTCGAGGCCGCTGTAGGGACATTTTATAAGACATTTACCGTACGACATTTTAGTAAATTAAATTGGATTTTATTCATTATTGCTTCCATATTATGAGGTCAATCGTACCATGTTGAACCTCCGCTTTGCTCTGGAGCGATTTGGGCAAGATGATCAGGACAAACAATACAATTGACATTAAGTACGTACAGACAACACATGCCGCGGACATTGTGTTTGTGCCCCTGTCCCTGTAACAGCCATGGAGTCGAAGGGCTTAACCTCTAGACCCACATCATAGACACTGTATTCCATGGCGAGCCAAGGAATAGACTTAAGCATTCACTGTCTGTCTACAGTACAGCTACTTGGGACATTCTAAGTCTAATCGAAGTTCAGTGGCATCAGAACTTAGAGCATTCGCTGCCGGCATATGCAGCTACTAAGATTATTCTAAGTTCTATAGAGTAGTGTTATTGGGACTCGGAGCATTTGCTGTCTGTACACAGAACAGCTACTGGAGAGCTGCAGCAAGAGAATCACACACACACACACACACACACACACACACACACAGTATTTTCATGAAATATTGTCAAAATGGGAATCAAACCCACTCTTAAGCGTTGTCAGAGCAATACATCTATATTTACATTTTAGGCATTTGCATCGCTCTTATCCAGAGCGACTTATACAGTTTACATTTTTTTACTTTTGAGTAGTTTTATACTTTTATTTAAGATTATTTTAATATATATTTATATATATACAGTACTGTGCAAAAGTTTTAGGCAGGTGTGAAAAAATGCTGTAAAAGTAAGAATGCTTTCAAAAATAGAAGTGTTAATAGTTATTTTTATCAATTAACAAAATGCAAAGTGAATGAACAGAAGAGAAATCTAAATCAAATCAATATTTGGTGTGACCACCCTTTGCCTTCAGTTTGCTTGATAAAAGCAAAAAGTATAACCAGTTGAAACATTTTTTATAATGCAATGACTGGATGAAATAAAAATTTAACTGGATTTAAAGTGTTTGTACTTTTTTAAAGAATCCATCTTTCAGTTGCATTTTGACTGCATGTGGTCGCTGTGAGTACACCTTTTTATTAATGAAATCAAATCACAAATACATATATTCAGTGCCCTCCAGAATTATTGGCACCGTTGGTAAAGATGAGCAAAAATTGTGTATCAGAATGGCGCCAGTTTGTTCGGCGATTCGTTCTGTCACGGAAGTTTAACTTCCCCCGCCCCTTTCCTCCTTTGATTGTAATGTCCCCGTTTTTATCTGTTATTGTGTTGTTAAAGTTTTACTTACTTACAAAAAAAAGGCTATGAAAAAAATCCGCTTGATCTTACTAAAAATATGAGAGAAATCAAACCTTTGATTGAAGTACAATTATTCTTGTCAAAAACAGTATTTTTTTCTCAAAAACACGTGTGTCACAATTATTGGCACCCTTAGAAATTCTTATGAACAAAATCTAAATGAAGTATATTCATATTTATATTCTATAGTTTTAAGTTCACCTGAGTCTTTAGGAACTCTTAAGTGGTCATCCATGACTTCTTGTTTCACTGGGGTATAAATATAAGGCCAAACTCCCTTAGTCATCCTTCAACATGGGGAAGATCAGAGAATACATCAATGAAATCAGACAAAAGGTTGTTGACCTTCATAAATCAGGCAATGGCCATAAAAAAATAGCTACATGCCTGAAAATACCCATCTCCACTATTAGGGCAATAATTAAGAAGTTTAAAACAACTGGAGCTGTGATGAACCTGTGGGCGCAGTGATCATTAATGCTTAGGAAGTTCCACTATTCTATTCATTTTGCTGTATAATAATTCATATGTACAAACCCTTGCCTTTTCCTGAATGTTTTTGGGGGATTCATTAATTTAGGGCTTGAGCTTTGAATGGCAGGTTCTCTGGCAGATTTAGAGTCCTTCACCCTAGAGTCCTTTGTCGCTAGTCCACCTATAAAAAGCAACTTTTTAAGTCAAAGGTACTAAAAGGAATATAACCAGATACGTTGAAACGTTGCTGTTTCACGTTATCATAATGAGATGGCCCACTGCATGGCTTTTAAACTTAGTATAACAGCAAAAGCGTAGCAGCCACTGGTGTTCCACCAAACCCGCATGGCTTGTTAACAGTAATACGGGTTGGCACACAGACAACATGAAAATGCAGTGAAACAGGGTTTTATTTAGAAACAAATGCACTGACTGTCACTGACAGCCTCACTTCCTGGTTCCCTGGGCCACTGGTCTCTCTCACTGTGAGGAATGCCAACATTGCCCTCTGTCAGAAACTCAGTGCTCTCTGTGTGCAGAGCGTCATACAGGCAGTAGAGGGCGCTGTGACACCACACATCTCTCACTGTGTCTACGAGTTTCTCTCTGCTCTCTTGATTTCTCTGGAACTTCCCAGTGCTGACTGACTCATCACCCTGACTGACCCCGCCTGGCTCCGCCCCATTCACCTGATAACCAAATACAACACACTCTGGGAGTGGGGGATTCCATAATTAGGGGAGTGGACAGCATAGTCTGTTCCCAGGCCAAGGAGACTCGCACGGTGTGTTGCCTGCCTGGTGCCCAGGTTGGGGATCTCCTTGAGCGTGTGGACAAGCTCCTGGCCAAAGCAGAAGGGGATCCAGTGGTCATGGTCCACGTAGGGACCAATGACATGGGAAAGGGCAGGTTGGAGGTCCTGCAAGATAAATTTGAGGATCTAGCAGCAAAGATTAGAGCAAAACCTCCACGGTAGTCTTCTCGGGAATTCTACCAGTACCACGTGCAAGCAGAGGGAAGCTGAAGTTTATCTATAGGTTTAACACGTGGCTACAATCCTTCTGTAGGAAAGAGGGGTATAGATTTATTGAGCACTGGGACTTCTTCTGGAACAGGGGTGACCTATACAAGCCTGATGGGTTACACCTGAACCGGATGGGTACCTATGCTCTGGGGCAGCGTATGCTTAGGGTAGCGCAGGATTATTTAAACTAGGGGCGCGGGGGCAGGGAGGATAGAGGCGAAATGGGTAGGGTGGTGCAGACTGCCCAGATGGAGTCTGTCAAGACTACATATAACAGGGAAAGCAAGAATAAAGTCTTGAGTAAACAAAATGTTAGCAAGTGTGGCTTGGGATGGAAGGGAGTGAGGGAGCGGGAGAGCAATAGTAGAAACAGTAGTCTGAAATGTCTATGTTTTAATGCTAGAAGTATAAAAAATAAATTTCTGGAAATAGAGGTTGAGATCAATAGCAAAGGCTATGATATCGTAGGGATTACAGAGACGTGGCTGGGAGAAGAGGACGGGGACGAATACAATATAGAAGGGTATAAACTTATTAGGAAGGATAGATCCGGTAAGAGAGGTGGGGGTGTGGCACTGTATGTGAAAGATAATCTAAATGTGCAGGAGTTTCAGAAACTAGCCAACGCATGCCTAGCGAGGATATTTGGATAAAGCTCATAGGGGAACATGAGAAGGGATTAAATATAGGGGTGTGTTATCGACCACCAGCTTCAGACAGCAATATGAATATAATGCTTTTTTGAAAATATAAAACAAGCTTGCAGAGGAGGAGACTATTATCATGGGTGACTTAAATTACCCTGGTATTAATTGGGAATTGGAGACAGGACAAGGAAATAGGGAGGAAGAATTTCTAGATGTTATTAATGATCTTTTTTGGCACAGTATGTTAGACAGCCTACAAGAGGAAATTCAATCCTAGATCTGGTGTTATGTAATGACGCCCGACAGAATCAGTAGTATAGAGTAATGGAACCCATTGGGACAAGCGACCATTCGCAATCGGATTCGATATATTATGGCAAACTAAGAGGGCCCCATCTTGAATTGA
>JAINUG010000773.1:0-19187 GCA_029706075.1 Aldrovandia affinis
ACCTGTCATCCTGTGAAACACAGACTATCAAGTTGGACTTTCTGACAGAGTAAAAAAAAAAACTAAGGATGGGCAATATGGGCAAAACAATATTACAATACATATCTGCTTTTGGGATATATGTCATGGTATGCATGTACAAAGGGTGAAGTTTGTAGTACTAAATGCAAGGGGGACATAATAGAAGAAAACAGAGTTTGCTGTTGATTATCTCCATATCTTTCTTTCAACCTTGTGTACTTTAATTTCGCCTTTCTGTTCTTGTCCACCCTGTCTTAAATCAAAGATGGAACATAAGAAACGTAAATAGGAAATGTAATACTGCGAGTCAATGGAGAACGATGTCCACAAATTGTCATCAGATTGTAATTAGTCAGAGAGTTGAGGCTTAAATATACTTTTGTATTCCTATGTATAATGGAGAAGCTCTATGTGGGAGTATCACGTAGATGTTGGTGAATATAGATGTTGCTTATTTGTTTTATCAGATAATTTGGTGAATTGTAGGGAAATATATATTGTAGGAAAATAAATCTAACATAGATATATCAAGGCTCATCAATACAACTAAATATGTCTTATTTACATATGTAGAATAGACGGCTTTGCTTTGTTTTTAAACGTAAGATATGTAAGGACAACAGAACTTCCCTGTTGCCCAGGTCATTTATCTATACAACCTGTCTCATCTGAACAGAATTACTGTACATTCATTATTAGTCACATGTAGTAACATTTGTTCTACTTTTTTTAGTCATTGGAAGCGTACATAGTGCTGTAGAATGATATGCACACCAGGCTGTGAAAGGATGGTTTTGTCATCAGTCCACGTAAAGGCCAAACTGATTTTTGGTACACTGGAATAAACATGAGATAGAGGGAGTATTTTACTGGAATTAGACTATCTGCATAAATCGTGTGGGAACGATGTAGCCATTTATCAAATAAGATTATTAGTAAACTACACAATACAGGTAAATGCATAGTACACTGTTAGGTGTACTATGGTCTATGGTACTACATGATGATGGTAATTTGACCGAAACGTCTGTCTTTTTTGTCTCCTAAATCCTCTGTCTTTTTTGTCTCCTAAATCCTGTTTCATTTTCATGGATTAAAAGACTTTTGAATTGTACATCGAGCCTTCGCCTCGTTTTGGGATATTCCCTTTTTTTACACAGTGTGCGGGTTCAACTTTTATTGATACACGTATCATAAAACAATACGTGTATCATAATAGGAATACGTGTATGGATTATGAGCTATCCGGCGTTCGATAGCAGAGGGGCTAGCTGGAGCAGTGACAGTTAGAAATTCTACTGCTGTTTCCTCAGAGGGCTCATCGTGGGCTGGAGTGACGGTGGTTGTCTCAGCCGCCTTGGTTAAGAAATCAGTTATTCTTCGACGCTTCATTGTTCCAATTCAACGCTACTATTGCTTAACCCCCTGAGGTCCGTGCTAAGCTTTTAATGTTTTTAGATTTTGGCATGGTCTGATATTTATCTCAATTTCATCAATTTAACACACAGTTACTCCAAAGTGTTTGATATTTTTATTTGAAGGACAATCACAGCTACATTTGTATGCCATCAATAGTTTGGTCAGTATCATATGCAGCTTGTAAATAGATCTACAAACACACAAGTTAAAAATAGTAAATTTTTCTGCTGTCACAAAAGATGTGAAAGCACACACTAAACTATAGTGACGAATTGTTTTGCCAATGTGCGTTTGTTCACCAAGGTCTTGGTTATGTAAGGGTGTGAAAATAGTTTAGCACATCTGAGATCTAAATAGCTAAAAACCTGTTTTTATCAGAACTGGTCACATTTATTTCAGGCTGTGGGAGGGCTAAATGCTAAATACCTGAATATTCATTTTGGCTCTTTGTTACGTTGCAACACGCGGAATGTTTGGCGTCACAACACGCGATATTCATAGGCTATATTTTCACGAGTATTTGAAAACAAGCGAAATAAAATTAATATCAGCATAGACTGTTGCTGGCAGATTGCAAGCGTAAACACAGACAAGATGTAAAAAAATAAAAAAACAAGCGAAATAAAATCAATAGCATAGACTGTTGCTGGCAGATTGCAAGCGTAAACACAGACATACGATATATTTTATAACATTTTACGCTGTTTGAAAAGTATTTTGTGTGCCTATTGCAATTTGTTACATTGCGACATGCGGAATATGTAGTCACAAGGCGCGGAATTCATATATTTTCACGAGTATTTGAAAATATACTCGTGAATATACTGTTGCTGGCAGATTGCAAGCGTAAACACAGACATACGATATATTTTATAACATTTTAGGCTGTTTGAAAAGTATTTTCTGTGCCTATTGCAATTTGTTACATTGCGACATGCGGAATATGTAGTCACAAGACGCGGAATTTATATATATTTTCACGAGTATTTGAAAACAAGCGAAATAAAATAAATATCAGCATAGACTGTCCTCTTCAGTTTGTGTTGTTTATGCCGGCGTTTTCACACATGGCCCGACGCACCTCCCGAAATTAGCACCTCGTTAACATGTCAATAGAAGGGGACGTTACTAAAAGGTAAAAACAGAGTAAAAAGCAAGGTTTACTTTTGGTCTAATTAAGCTAATTTTAAAAATCCCATTTGATTTGCCAGTGCTCAAATCGGAAAGTCGCGATTCTAAGGTTTCTGTCAATGTTTTTGCCGCGTGTGTATGATAAAATATCGCGAAGTTAGAAATAGTAATATACTTGTATTGCTGCTTGGATCGGCGCCGATCCAGCCGACCTCAGGGGGTTAAACTTTAGCGAACACACTAGCTTAGATAGAGCGCCGGTATATGTTCTGTGAAATTCACGTTACTGTGATGCTAAGCATAAATAACCAATAAATCATTAGGAAACAGAGTTTGTTGCTTGTGATGGGTTACGTCAAGGGTGTCAAACTCATTTTGGTTCAGGGGCCACATACAACTCATCTGATCTCAAGTGGGCCGGACCAGTAACATAATAGCAAAATAACCTATGGTCAACTCCAAATCAGTTGCTTTGTTTTTGTTTTGTTTTTTTCTTAGTTGGGAAAAAATGCCTCAACCAACATAGTAGCCTAATCACTTATCATTATTATTTACTCATTTACAGAGAGGCCAATGGATTTCAAATAAAATGCATTTTGCTTTAAAAAAACTGGTTTATTTAATTTTATACAGAGTGAATATTTTGCATCTGATACTGAAGCAATCCTTATAGTAAACTAAAGAGGGTGCTATGAAAAAAAATTAAACACCCCGCCTAAAATGTAAATGTGCAAAGTAATGAAAAATTGAATTAAATTTAAAAACATAAAAGTTATAGCAGTACTGAACCATATGATATGGCTACTTCAGATCAAAAATATTTTGTAGCTCAGGCCTACTTAACCTGGCTTGCTGATAGGGATATACTGCAGAATATTCTTTTCAAGCTAAAAACAAAAGTAAATTATTTTCAAAGAACTGCATTCTTCAGACTGCAAACATTTGTGAACATAACAAGAATTTAATTAAACTCCCTTTCCCACAGGCTTCTTCTATCGACTACTGCTGGATCCTGAAACTTGGCATCGTTTGTCCTTCACCAGGCCATCAATATCAGGTTTCAAATCCTGTGTAGCAACACATTTCAAGATGGCATTCAGGTGTGTGTTTGATAATCTTGACCTGTGCTTTGTTTTGTTGAGGTTCATAACAGAGAACGCCTGTTCACAAAGATAGGTAGTTCCAAACATGGACAAAATCTTTGCAGCCAGGTGTGTTCATCTGGGGTAATCTGGCAAGAGATATTGGTAAAACGTGCCTAAATCTACCGATGCAAATTTCTGCTTCAAATTAGAATCACTTTGCAAGTCAATTATCTCAAGTTGGATGTCTGCGGGCATATCGGGTGCATTGACTATAAATGGCGAGCAAAAAAAGGCAAATTCCTTCTCAAGTTCCCCGAAGACCTGAAATCTGCGCTCAAACTCCTGCAGCAATTCTGTTATTTTATCTTTGTATTTATCTAAATCAGCATTGGGTTGGCTTGCGCGCATAGCTGCGAGAATTGGGAAATGCGCGGTGTCACCATTCGAGAGCTGCTTCTCCCAAAGTGACAGTTTCAACTTGAAGGCGCATATGCTATCGCAAAACTGCGTGACGACTCTTTGGCGACCTTGCATCATTTTGTTAAGATTATTCAGGTGCTGTGTAATATCCACCATGAAGGCCAGATCTCTCACCCATTCCGGGCATTTCAATTCGCCTACTGGCCTCCCCTTTTTCTCCATGAACTCCCCAATTTCCTCTCGTAGTTCAAAGAAGCGCTTGAGTACGGCACCTCGGCTTAACCATCGCACTTCAGTGTGGTATGGTAAGCCAGCCGGGATGTGATTATCATTGAGAAAGCAGTCAAACTGACGGTGATTCTGACCTCGCTCGGATATAATTCACGGTTTTGACAACCATACTCATAACGTGATCCATTTTTAGTGTTTTACAGCACAATGCTTCCTGGTGCAAAATACAATGAAATGTCCAAAAATCTTTTCCTCCGTTGGCTGCCTGCACCTTCTCCCTGAATTTTGTGGCAACACCTGCCTTTCTCCCGACCATTGATGGGGCACCATCAGTGGCCAGACTAACAGCACGGGACCAGTCCACTCCGACATTGTCCAGCGCGGTAACGAGCGCTGAATATGTCATCAGCTGTTGTTGTGTCCATCATGGGAACCAACTCAAGAAACTCCTCGGTGACGGTCAAAGTCTCATCAACACCTCTAATAAATATGCACAGTTGTGCAACATCTGTGATGTCGGTGCTTTCATCAATAGCGACCGAAAATACAATAAATGACCGGATTCTGTCCTTCATTTGGCTGCCCAAGTCTCGCGAGAGATCTTGTACCCTGTCTGCAATTGTATTCCTTGACAGACCTATGTTGACAAAGGCCTGCTGCTTTTCGGGGCACACGACTTCTGCAGCCTTCAGCATGCATTTTTTCACAAGTTCGCCATCCGAAAATGGCTTGGATGCTCGCACCAACTCATTTGCAATAAGGTAGCTAGCTTTCACTGCTCTATCACTGACATCACGGCTACGAGTAAATACAGACTGCTGTTTTTTCAGTCCAGCTAATAATTCTTTTATCTTCTCTTTTCTTAACTGCCCCTGCAAATGGTGAAACTTTTCTTTATGGTGAGTCTCATAGTGGCGCCGAATGTTATATTCTTTGAGCACTGCAACCTGTTGATTACATAACAAGCACACTGGTTTTGCATTCACCTCTGTGAATAAATAATACTCTGTCCATTTTTCCTGGAAAGCTCGGCACTCTACGTCAACCTTTCTTCTCTTTGACAACGACATTTTGGTAATTGGGGTGTCACTCTTGATATTTTGCTAGCAACTTAACGGCGGTAAGACTTGCGGGGAACCAAACTGCATCTTCCCCAGACCTGGCACGCGCTTGCAAAGATATGCTCTTTATTTCTTGATCTCTTGTCATGCCAATCTTGCTTTTCCTTTGCTGCCCCTAGTGTTGGAAATGCGCTTTTCGTTATTTCTTTAAAAAACATAACTCCCCACAGGAATGGACTAGAAATATGCTTTTTATATCGTTATAATTTTTTCTCTTCACGACTGGGCCGGATTAAACCACCTGTCGGGCCGGATACGGCCCGCGGGCCGTATGTTTGACACCCCTGGTTTAAAAGGTACTGCTGAAAATGAAGATGATATTGAGACTGAATGGTAATCTTTCATTTAGGGGTACTTTTATTTTGTAATCCTTTACCAGTCAACTTGACATAGTATTCCACAACTATGTCATACACGACATAAATGTTACACTAATACTTCAAGAAAGCCATTATAAATGTTGAAGCAAAATTAATGAATGTGTTATGTAAACACCTTTCAAATAAAGTGTTACCAAACCTGATGCATATGAAATGCACAACACATTGAAATGCATCTCCAGTAGGTAACATGATGTGTAATTATTTATCTTACGGTGGTTAGCCCCCTGAATTGCCACTTGGAGCTATATTATCAATTGGCTCTCAATGATGTTACTCTCCTAAAATCTTGATGATTATAATATTATCCTTTTTAAGTCAGGTGTTTCATTTTCAGGCAGGTCTGGTGTCTGAGGTAAACTCAGATAAACTGATTCTTGCTCTGGAGCCTGAGGCTGCTTCAGTGTGGTGTAAACAGCTGCCTAGGAAAGGCTTTGTGTCAGAAAGAAAAGGGGACAACACCTTCAATCAGTCTCCTGGATTGCAGTACGTTACAGTCGACTGTGGGGGTAAAACACATGCTGTCAGAATTGTGACTGCAATTATCTTCGGTTACCCAGCTAACAAAATGAAGAGGTGAACTTTGATCATGTGATATACAGGTAACTATCAATGTAAAGGAAACACCAACATAAAGTGTTTTTTTTTGGGCCACCACAAGCCACAATGACAGCTTCAATGATGCGCTGTGTCATAGAAGTGTCTGGAACTCTGTTGGCGGGATGCAACACCATTGTTCCACAAGAAAAATTCCATAATTTTATGTTTTGTTGATGTTATGGAATATATCTTGTTTGTATATGTGTCACCATCATTAGGTTCACTTTCTCATTATGAAGCAGTTGGTTTCATACCAGTAAACTTGGGAGTCGGAAATGTGCTGTAGTCCATTTGCAATCTTTCCAACACCACCTAATACAAACAAATATTGTTTCTCCCTGTGGTTTGATTAAGTCTTTCACGTACATTATATTGAAATTCAATACACTAGGCACCGATATGATACAAGCGAATTGAATTACATGTCAATTACAACGTGAACTATATATTTTTTTCAAACTGAGTGAAACTAGGATATTTTAAAGTTGTTGCCGGTCTGTTGATTGCACCTTGCGCTTCTGATTCC
The DNA here is from genome assembly GCA_029706075.1 of Aldrovandia affinis. Lineage (NCBI taxonomy): Eukaryota > Metazoa > Chordata > Actinopteri > Notacanthiformes > Halosauridae > Aldrovandia > Aldrovandia affinis. The sequence goes on from JAINUG010000773.1 coordinate 6,935, forward strand.
TGTGGAGTGGTTAACAGGAGATAGTTTTAACTTGAGTGGTTTTCTGCTATTGTATAGCTGTAACCTACTTGAGCGTGTACTAATATTTACATTCTGTGCTTCAAGGTGGAACCATTGACATCACAGTGCACGAGGTCCAGCAGAATGGTTCCTTGAAAGAATTACTGACAGCTTCTGGAGGGGGGTGGGGTGGGACACATGTGGACCAGGGCCGGTATTCACAAATAATTTTATCTTACCACTAGGAGTACTCCTAAATCGCACTAAAACATTTTAGTTAGGATTCCCCTCTTAAAACCTATTCACAAAGCTGCAAAGACAAACTCATACTAAGGAAGTCCTAGGATTTTCAAGCTAAGAGTGAGGGCGGGGTTGACGTCGTTGCTATGGATGACGTTGTGTCTCATGAACGAGCTTACTCAGAATGCCCACAGCGATTGGCTGATATAGGGGATGGGTCTCTGCCCGCGATTTCAACCTAGAAAATAAATTGTATGCTACTGTAAAGGGGTATGTAGGCCTACCTGTTCCTGTTATATTCTAGTGGTGTAACGGATCACAGTTGATCCATGATCCGTACGGATCAACCCCCACGGTTCCGCACGCACATGATCCGCGGATTAATAGCTAAATTGAACCATCATAGAGAAATACAGTTTTTCTGCCACCGTTACGTTTTAAAGTAACAATTCCCTAAATCTCGATGCAGAGTTACAGTGAAGAGATAGACAACCATGTATGTTTTTGTTTGCTTTGTGTTTCATAGCCTACTAAATGCCTTTCTGGGAGGCAGGTTTTTAGAAACGCGACCGAATTAAATAAAATTTAAACAATAGCGATCTTTACATTTTTTATTCAATTAATTCAGGCATAAGACCACCCTAGTTAAATCGCCTAAGGCGTACTGAATCTAAAAATTTATTTTGTGAAATTTTCGAACAAATATTTAGTGAAATAACTTAAATTGAAAAACTGAAATTATCATTCATTCAATTCCTTGAGAATAGTTCCTGGTAATTTTTGGTGGAAACGCGCCTTTGGCCCCCGTTATTTTTTTTTTGCTGATCCGAAAAATGATCCAATGCACCCCTATTATATTCTAATAAAGATTCTAAAATACAAATGTAGGCTACGTATCACTGATTTAACATGAAACCAAGAATACTGACTAGTCAATTGGTTACATGTCTGCATCTCGTAAACAATCAGCGGGTATCTATATATAATATATATAGTATTATATATATAATACCCTCGCGATTGAGGCGGTACCTTTTTATGAGCTCTGTATCATTCAATATCTCCAAAGTGTTGACGCGATTATGACGACGATTGCCGGCAGCAGCAGATTTTCGGATCGCTGTGAGTAGGTCTTTAGCGACTTAGAAGTCCTCTTGACTGCTTCTAACTTCTCCTGGACCTAGGAGCTGTTTTTAGCTCTCAAACCCTTTGTGAAATACTCTTATCCCAAAAATTTAGGAGTCCTAAATTTATGAGTGACACGCCCATTATTTTTCGGAGTTGCTCCTAAATTGCCGAGTTAGGACCAACTTTTACCCTTAAAATGCTTTGTGAATACCGGCCCAGGAGTTCAAGGCCTTTCTCAAAGAGATCTTCAATCATGGGGTGTGGGGCAGGTATGAGAGAGAACACCCAGGAGAACTGCAGAAGATGATGTATCAATTCTCCACACAGAAATGCACATCTGAGGAGCAGGACCTGGAGGTCCACTGCCACTGCAACTTAATCAAATGCGCAGAGGAGAAGAAAGAGATTGCAGAGTTCTTCAATGATGTGGAGGGTGTTTTATTTATGAAATGTTTTATTAAAAACTTCCTATCTGTTTTTATTTTTTAAAACTTGAAATTGGACAGGGCCTTTGTATATCTCTCCATATGCTTTTGGATAAGACACATGTTGTCAGAATTGTGACTGCAATTATCTTCGGTTACCCAGCTAACAAAATGTAGAGGTGAACTTTGATCATGTGATATACAGGTAACTATCAAAGTAAAGGAAACACCAACATAAAGTGTTTTTTTTGGACACAATGTTTGATGTTTGATGCGTGTCAAAGTAGGTATGGCCCTACTGGCCATACCGGTTCTGCAGCCTATGATCGTATCAACATGCAATTCATTTCCTCATTGTGTACTCCTCTTTAAAAGTTATCAAAAGAAAATAGCTATGTCAAAGACATGGCTACAGTACACCAATAAACGTACAGTATTTGCACATCATATAGAAATGAGGTGAAAAGTGGTAAACATTGTGAATATTGGCATGAAACTTGAGGCAACACTTTATTTTAAAGGCTTCAGAACGCATTCATAACTGCTGCTCCAACATTCCAAACAGCTTTCACAAAGTATTTATGTCACATTTCTATCATGTATAGAGCCTTTGTATAGAGTTGGATAGGGCCTTTGTATATCTCTCCATATGCTTTTATTTCCATCCTCTGCCATGTGTTGCCTACTTAAACAGGTGAAATCATTACAACTGACCCTGAAATAACTTAATTTAATCACATAATTATGTAGCAGTAAAGGCCTTTCTCAAAGAGATCTTCAATTATGGGGTGTGGGGCAGGTATGAGAGAAAACACCCAGGAGAACTGCAGAAGATGATGTATCAATTTTCCACAAAGAAATGCACATCTGAGGAGCAGGACCTGGAAGTCCACTGCCACCGCAACTTAATCAAATGCGCAGAGGAGAAGAAAGAGATTGCAGAGTTCTTCAATGATGTGGAGGGTGTGTCCTAGTCACATGGTTACATCAAAATCACATATGAAAAGCTCAGGAGCTTCTTCGAGAATAGCATACAGCAGATTATCAGTGAGGTAGAGGCAGTGCTGTCAACCCCCGAGATTCATGTAGACTACATTCTGCTGGTGGGAGGATATGCCTCAAGTAAATTCTTACGAGAGAAAATCCACCAACATTTCGGCAGAAGGTGCCGTGTACTGGGTCCTTACGACTCTCCGCTTGCCATTGCTAAGGGTGCCATTCTGTTTGGAGTCGCAAATAATTCGGTCCAGAGTCAATGCTTTGACTTATGGTATAGCTGTCTGTGAGAAATTTGACCCTACAGTCCATGATGCAAGAAAGCGTAGAGTCAACAAGTCAAGAGATTACATATATTGCATTGATGTGTTTGCCAAATTAGTGGAAAAAGGCCAGTCTATAGGCTACAATGTGACCGCAGAGTATTTGTACTCGCCCATAGATGATGACCAAGAGTCCATGTACTTTCGGTTTTTCTGCACTGAAAGATTGAGTGCCATGTATGTCGATGAGACTGGACTGGAGTTGATTGGCTCCTTTATTGTGCCTATGCCAAACGCTAATCTGGGCAGGGAGCGGAAAGTCAAAATTGACCTCAAATTTGGTTCCACAGAAATGCAGGCCTCTGCCACTGACCTGTCATCCTGTGAAACACAGACTATCAAGTTGGACTTTCTGACAGAGTAAAACTAAGGATGGGCAAAACAATATTACAATACATATCTGCTTTTGGGATACATGTCATGGTATGCATGTACAAAGGGTGAAGTTTGTAGTACTAAATGCAAGGGGGACATAATAGAAGAAAGCAGAGTTTGCTGTTGACTATCTCCATATCTTTCTTTCAACCTTGTGTACTTTAATTTCGCCTTTCTGTTCTTGTCCACCCTGTCTTAAATCAAAGATGGAGCATAACAAACGTAAATAGTGTGGTGTCCCCAGGGGTTGGGCGACACACACGGAACTTGCAGAAGGCGTAGGCAAGTTAAAGAACCCAGAGGAGGCAGTAATATGAACAAAAATGATAATTTATTCTACTAACACTTGACAACACAAAACAAAGGGTGGGGTCTTCAGGGGAATACAAACACATAAAGTCCGCAATCCTTATCTCGTAGTCAAAGTCCAATCCAAGTCCAAAATCCAGTTCAGTTCCGTTATCCAGTCAGTAGTCAATCCAAAGGGGGGTCCTCAAACAATCCAATTTCATACACAAACAATCCACTCCAAAACACTCTTTCCAAATCCTGGCTAGTCAACGACTTCACAGGTTCTTACTCTCCAAACTCACACAGCAACTCCTTCACCAACACGTTCCTACTCCTCTCCCAGTGTAGTGGGAATCAACCCTTTAAATAGGCCTTGAAATGGCCTTCAGCTGGTCGTTAGTCCCGTTACTTTCACTCGGCTCAGGTGTTTCTGTGGTCTGCTGGGAAATGTAGTGTTTCCTGGTGCCCATGTGTTGTAGGCCAGGCAGCCATTTTGTTGTGCAGCCCCTTGGGCTGCCACACACCCTCCTCCTCAGCTCTGACCTTGGTAGGGCTGAGCGGCCTATGTCCAGCAGCCACCAGGAGGTCCCCCCTCTCCAGGTCCACTCAGGCAGTGCTCCGCCAGGATCAAATGTCCAGATTCCATTTCCATTCATTGCCTGAAAAAGCATCTGGCAGACATTACTGAGTGACGCAAGTTGCTCACCTTGTTTGCCACCAACTGGCCATAGATGGGTACTGGCACTGGGGTCCAAGGACGGAATGGTTACCGCTCTTGCGCTGGTCCTCACCAGTCCTCCATGGCTCCTCCAGAAAACCTTGTGCAGCATTTCATTCCTTGGCTTTTTCTTCCACGTTCCTTTTGCTTTCAGGGGGTCAAGTGGGGTAATTGGGGAAAATACACTCTTCAACTGGTGGTTAGCTGTATCCTTGAATTTCACATTTTTCACATTTTCCTTCAAATCATCTTTCCATAGACATTTCCTAGGGTCATTCCATTTCATTTTCATTCCGTTTGGTTTCCGGTTTCTCTTCAGGTGAGAGCTTCTGAACTCCCATTCTTTTCTCGGTCTTAACTTTATTGATGGCGACCGACTCACCACATCAGGAGATGGTTGGGCCTTCAACCAGGCCTCCTCAGCCATAGTCAAGAGACTTTGTTCGAAACTATGGTCCCACCATAGCTCCTCGTCTGCATACTGCTCCTCTAGTCCCCCTCGATGGTCCGGCAGGCTGAGTGGGACTGGGGACCATTGACCCCACTCCAACATCTGGTCATCATCTCTTGCCAGCTCCACTGGCTGCGAGATCTCCACCTGCGTGCCAAAATCTCTCATGACCGGAACACATTTTACACATTCAAGTTCTTTGCTCACCTCGTCCAGTTGATTTTGTACTTCAAGCAGCGTTTCGGTTTGTATTTTCAATACTTCACGAAATGATTTCTCTGTGGCCCGCTGCTGGGCTTCTTTTTGGTCCAGTCTCTCACTCAAGACCTGTATTTCCTCTTGCAGTATAGGGAGCTCTTCTTTTTTCTTTTGTTCGGTCAGGAGGGCTGTAGAGGCGGTTCGGTGAAGTTCCTGTAAAGCAAACATCTCCTCTTCTTGCTTTACAGCAAGGGTCTTCACCTGCTCCAACTGTGTCTCCAGCTCCTGCCTTCCCTCACGCTCTTGCTCCACTCTGCTCCGGAGTTGCTCCGCCTCGGACGCATGGTTCTCCGCTTCTCTCCTTAGCTCCGCCTCCTTCTGGGCGAGCCTGGTCTGGACATCCTCCAAGGCCCTGGCATATTCCGCTTTAGCCTGGTCTTGGGACTCCTGGATGTCCCGACACTGCAGATGCTTCTTGTCCAACATCTGTGTTAGGTTTCTTACCTTTTCTTCAAGCGCCAGGTTGTGGGCCTTTACCTGCCTCACTTCATCGCCCAGGGATGCTTTGTCCTTTTGCAGCTCCCCAGCCCTGATTCCCAGCACTCTCAGGGAGTTGCTGTGCTCCTCCAGCAGTTGCCCCACTGCCAGCAGGTGGCGCTCCTCTGAGGTCCCCAACTCCACCTTTGCCCTGTCCAGCTCAGTCTGGGCACTCTTCAGCCGTTGGACCTCCTGGAGGGTGACTCGCCATTGGTCCTCCACCATGGCCGCCCATCTCTGGTTCTTCACCAGGTCCTTATTTTGGTCACAACAACATTGCTCCAGTTTGTGGATCTTGTCCTGTTTGCCCTTGATTACATCATGCGCCTCTCCCAACTCCATCTCCAAAACAGCACATTTATCTTTCTCATTGATATGCTGCTTTTGTGGCCTACCTGGGATCTTTTCCCTCTTTTCCCTAGGGGGCACCACAGAGCAGGGGTGGCCATTCTTCTCTTTGACCTTTCCTTCCTTTGGGTCTTTCCAGCCCACTTCTTCCCTCCTGGAACACTCACTGGGTTGGTGGCCATACTCCAGACAGCACATGCACCATGGGGCACCACTTTGTGCCAATTGGGCCTGCTCCTTGTTCCAAGCCTCCATGGCTGGGCCTACTGTCCAGTCACCTTCCATCAGCGTGCCTTTTCCTTTCACATATCCCCAAAACAAATCCTGCTGCACTACCTCCTCTTGCCTATCAGTGATGCCCTCTGCCCGCATTCTCCACCATATGTGGTGTCCCCAGGGGTTGGGCGACACACACGGAACTTGCAGAAGGCGTAGGCAAGTTAAAGAACCCAGAGGAGGCAGTAATATGAACAAAAATGATAATTTATTCTACTAACACTTGACAACACAAAACAAAGGGTGGGGTCTTCAGGGGAATACAAACACATAAAGTCCGCAATCCTTATCTCGTAGTCAAAGTCCAATCCAAGTCCAAAATCCAGTTCAGTTCCGTTATCCAGTCAGTAGTCAATCCAAAGGGGGGTCCTCAAACAATCCAATTTCATACACAAACAATCCACTCCAAAACACTCTTTCCAAATCCTGGCTAGTCAACGACTTCACAGGTTCTTACTCTCCAAACTCACACAGCAACTCCTTCACCAACACGTTCCTACTCCTCTCCCAGTGTAGTGGGAATCAACCCTTTAAATAGGCCTTGAAATGGCCTTCAGCTGGTCGTTAGTCCTGTTACTTTCACTCGGCTCAGGTGTTTCTGTGGTCTGCTGGGAAATGTAGTGTTTCCTGGTGCCCATGTGTTGTAGGCCAGGCAGCCATTTTGTTGTGCAGCCCCTTGGGCTGCCACAATAGGAAATGTTATACTGCGAGTCAATGGAGAACGATGTCCACAAATTGTCATCAGATTGTAATTAGTCAGAGAGTTGAGGCTTAAATATACTTTTGTATTCCTATGTAAAATGGAGAAGCTCTATGTGGGAGTATCACGTAGATGTTGGTGAATATAGATGTTGCTTATTTGTTTTATCAGATAATTTGGTGAATTGTAGGGAAATATATATTGTAGGAAAATAAATCTAACATAGATATATCAAGGCTCATCAATACAACTAAATATGTCTTATTTACATATGTAGAATAGACGGCTTTGCTTTGTTTTTAAACTTAAGATATGTAAGGACAACAGAACTTCCCTGTTGCCCAGGTCATTTATCTATACAACCTGTCTCATCTGAACAGAATTACTGTACATTAATTATTAGTCACATGTAGTAAAATTAGTTCTACTTTTTTTAGTCATTGGAAGCGTACATAGTGCTGTAGAATGATATGCACACCAGGCTGTGACAGGATGGTTTTGTCATCAATCCACGTAAAGGCCAAACAGATTTTTGGTACACTGGAATAAACATGAGATAGAGGGAGTATTTTACTGGAATTAGACTATCTGCATAAATCGTGTGGGAACGATGTAGCCATTTATCAAATAAGATTATTAGTAAACTACACAATACAGGTAAATGCATAGTACACTGTTAGGTGTACTATGGTCTATGGTACTACATGATGATGGTCATTTGACCGAAACGTCTGTCTTTTTTGTCTCTTAAATCCTCTGTCTTTTTTGTCTCCTAAATCCTGTTTCATTTTTATGGATTAAAAGACTTTTGAATTGTACATCGAGCCTTCGCCTTGTTTTGGGATATTCCCTCTTTTTACACACAGTGTGCGGGTTCAACTTTCATTGATACACGTATCATAAAACATACATGTAACATAACAATGCGTGTATTCATTTAATACACGTATCATAAAACAATACGTGTATCATAATAAGAATACGTGTATGGATTATGAGCTGTCTGGCGTTCGATAGCAGAGGGGCTAGCTGGAGCAGTGACAGTTAGAAATTCTACTGCTGGTTCCTCAGAGGGCTCATCGTGGGCTGGAGTGACGGTGGTTGTCTCAGCCGCCTTGGTTAAGAAATCAGTTCTTTTATGACGCTTCATTGTTCCTCTTCAACGTTACTATTGCTTAAACTTTAGCGAACACACTAGCTTAGATAGAGCGCTGGTATTTGTTCTGTGAAATTCACGTTACTGTGATGCTAAGCTCACATGACACAAATAACCAATAAATCATTAGGAAACAGAGTTTGTTGCTTGTGATGGGTTACATACTGTACGTAGGATTACAGCTAGTGGAAATTAGCCTGGGAAGCGCGCAACAGTGCAATACATTAAGAACGTAATGTATTTGCTGATAGATTTGATTTTTTACACAATGTTTGATGTTTGATGCGCGTCAAAGTAGGTATGGCCCTACTGGCCATACCGGTTCCGTGGCCTATGATCGTATCAACATGCAATTCATTTCCTCATTGTGTACTCCTCTTTAAAAGTTATCAAAAGAAAATAGCTATGTCAAAGACATGGCTACAGTACACCAATAAACGTACAGTATTTGCACATAATATAGAAATGAGGTGAAAAGTGGTAAACATTGTGAATATTGGCATGAAACTTGAGGCAACACTTTATTTTAAAGGCTTCAGAATGCATTCATAACTGCTGCTCCAACATTCCAAACAGCTTTCACAAAGTATTTATGTCACATTTCTATCATGTATAGAGCCTGGAGTCGAAAGGGCTATGTCATAATCTGCACTCCTGTTGATTGTACAAAGTTAATAACATGTTTTATTTATGAAATGTTTTATTAAAAACTTCCTGTTTTTATTTTTAAAAACTTGAAATTGGACAGGGCCTTTGTATATCTCTCCATACGCTTTTGGATAAGACACATGCTGTCAGAATTGTGACTGCAATTATCTTCGGTTACCCAGCTAACAAAATGTAGAGGTGAACTTTGATCATGTGATATACAGGTAACTATCAAAGTAAAGGAAACACCAACATAAAGTGTTTTTTTGGGGCCACCACAAGCCACAATGACAGCTTCAATGATGCGCTGTGTCATAGAAGTGTCTGGAACTCTGTTGGCGGGATGCAACACCATTCTTCCACGAGAAAAATTCCATCATTTCATGTTTTGTTGATGTTATGGAATATATCTTGTTTGTACATGTGTCACCATCATTAGGTTCACTTCCTCATTATGAAGCAGTTGGTTTCATACCAGTAAACTTGGGAGTGGAAAATGTGCTGTAGTCCATTTGCAATCTTTCCAACACCACCTAATACAAACAAATATTGTTTCTCCCTGTGGTTTGATTAAGTCTTTCATGTACATTATATTGAAATTCAATACACTAGGCACCAATATGATACAAGCGAATTGAATTACATGTGAATTACAATGTGAACTATATATTTTTTTCAAACTGAGTGAAACTAGGATATTTTAAAGTTGTTGCCGGGCTGTTGATTGTACCTTGCGCTTCTGATTCCTGTGGAGTGGTTAACAGGAGATAGTTTTAACTTGAGTGGTTTTCTGCTATTGTATAGCTGTAACCTACTTGAGCGTGTACTAATATTTACATTCTGTGCTTCAAGGTGGAACCATTGACATCACAGTGTACGAGGTCCAGCAGAATGGTTCCTTGAAAGAATTACTGACAGCTTCTGGAGGGGGGTGGGGTGGGACACATGTGGACCAGGAGTTCAAGGCCTTTCTCAAAGAGATCTTCAATCATGGGGTGTGGGGCAGGTATGAGAGAGAACACCCAGGAGAACTGCAGAAGATGATGTATCAATTCTCCACAAAGAAATGCACATCTGAGGAGCAGGACCTGGAGGTCCACTGCCACCGCAACTTAATCAAATGCGCAGAGGAGAAGAAAGAGATTGCAGAGTTCTTCAATGATGTGGAGGGTGTGTCCTAGTCACATGGTTACATCAAAATCACATATGAAAAGCTCAGGAGCTTCTTCGAGAATAGCATACAGCAGATTATCAGTGAGGTAGAGGCAGTGCTGTCAACCCCCGAGATTCATGTAGACTACATTCTGCTGGTGGGAGGATATGCCTCAAGTAAATTCTTACGAGAGAAAATCCACCAACATTTCGGCAGAAGGTGCAGTGTACTGTGTCCTTACGACTCTCAGCTTGCCATTGCTAAGGGTGCCATTCTGTTTGGAGTCACGCCGCAAATAATTCGGTCCAGAGTCAATGCTTTGACTTATGGTATAGCTGTCTGTGAGAAATTTGACCCTACAGTCCATGATGCAAGAAAGCGTAGAGTCAACAAGTCAAGAGATTACATATATTGCATTGATGTGTTTGCCAAATTAGTGGAAAAAGGCCAGTCTATAGGCTACAATGTGACCGCAGAGTATTTGTACTCGCCCATAGATGATGACCAAGAGTCCATGTACTTTCGGTTTTTCTGCACTGAAAGATTGAGTGCCATGTATGTCGATGAGACTGGACTGGAGTTGATTGGCTCCTTTATTGTGCCTATGCCAAACACTAATCTGGGCAGGGAGCGGAAAGTCAAAATTGACCTCAAATTTGGTTCCACAGAAATGCAGGCCTCTGCCACTGACCTGTCATCCTGTGAAACACAGACTATCAAGTTGGACTTTCTGACAGAGTAAAACTAAGGATGGGCAATATGGGCAAAACAATATTACAATACATATCTGCTTTTGGGATATATGTCATGGTATGCATGTACAAAGGGTGAAGTTTGTAGTACTAAATGCAAGGGGGACATAATAGAAGAAAGCAGAGTTTGCTGTTGACTATCTCCATATCTTTCTTTCAACCTTGTGTACTTTAATTTCGCCTTTCTGTTCTTGTCCACCCTGTCTTAAATCAAAGATGGAGCATAAGAAACGTAAATAGGAAATGTAATACTGCGAGTCAATGGAGAACGATGTCCACAAATTGTCATCAGATTGTAATTAGTCAGAGAGTTGAGGCTTAAATATACTTTTGTATTCCTATGTAAAATGGAGAAGCTCTATGTGGGAGTATCACGTAGATGTTGGTGAATATAGATGTTGCTTATTTGTTTTATCAGATAATTTGGTGAATTGTAGGGAAATATATATTGTAGGAAAATAAATCTAACATAGATATATCAAGGCTCATCAATACAACTAAATATGTCTTATTTACATATGTAGAATAGACGGCTTTGCTTTGTTTTTAAACTTAAGATATGTAAGGACAACAGAACTTCCCTGTTGCCCAGGTCATTTATCTATACAACCTGTCTCATCTGAACAGAATTACTGTACATTCATTATTAGTCACATGTAGTAAAATTAGTTCTACTTTTTTTAGTCATTGGAAGCGTACATAGTGCTGTAGAATGATATGCACACCAGGCTGTGACAGGATGGTTTTGTCATCAGTCCACGTAAAGGCCAAACTGATTTTTGGTACACTGGAATAAACATGAGATAGAGGGAGTATTTTACTGGAATTAGACTATCTGCATAAATCGTGTGGGAACGATGTAGCCATTTATCAAATAAGATTATTAGTAAACTACACAATACAGGTAAATGCATAGTACACTGTTAGGTGTACTATGGTCTATGGTACTACATGATGATGGTCATTTGACCGAAACGTCTGTCTTTTTTGTCTCTTAAATCCTCTGTCTTTTTTGTCTCCTAAATCCTGTTTCATTTTTATGGATTAAAAGACTTTTGAATTGTACATCGAGCCTTCGCCTTGTTTTGGGATATTCCCTTTTTTACACACAGTGTGCGGGTTCAACTTTCATTGATTGATAACAATGCGTGTATTCATTTAATACACGTATCATAAAACAATACGTGTATCATAATAAGAATACGTGTATGGATTATGAGCTGTCTGGCGTTCGATAGCAGAGGGGCTAGCTGGAGCAGTGACAGTTAGAAATTCTACTGCTGGTTCCTCAGAGGGCTCATCGTGGGCTGGAGTGACGGTGGTTGTCTCAGCCGCCTTGGTTAAGAAATCAGTTATTTTTCGACGCTTCATTGTTCCAATTCAACGCTACTATTGCTTAAACTTTAGCGAACACACTAGCTTAGATAGAGCGCTGGTATTTGTTCTGTGAAATTCACGTTACTGTGATGCTAAGCTCATAAATAAATAAATAAAAATCATTAGGAAACAGAGTTTGTTGCTTGTGATGGGTTACGTCA
>JAINUG010000773.1:19287-59493 GCA_029706075.1 Aldrovandia affinis
GCTCTATACATGATAGAAATGTAACATAAATACTTTGTGAAAGCTGTTTGGAATGTTGGAGCAGCAGTTATGAATGCATTCTGAAGCTTTAAAATAAAGTGTTGCCTCAAGTTTCATGCCAATATTCACAATGTTTACCACTTTTCACCTCATTTCTATATGATGTGCAAATACTGTACGTTTATTGGTGTACTGTAGCCATGTCTTTGACATAGCTATTTTCTTTTGATAACTTTTAAAGAGGAGTACACAATGAGGAAATGAATTGCATGTTGATACGATCATAGGCTGCAGAACCGGTATGGCCAGTAGGGCCATACCTACTTTGACACGCATCAAACATCAAACATTGTGTCCAAAAAAAACACTTTATGTTGGTGTTTCCTTTACTTTGATAGTTACCTGTATATCACATGATCAAAGTTCACCTCTACATTTTGTTAGCTGGGTAACCGAAGATAATTGCAGTCACAATTCTGACAACATGTGTCTTATCCAAAAGCATATGGAGAGATATACAAAGGCCCTGTCCAATTTCAAGTTTTAATAAATAAAAACAGATAGGAAGTTTTTAATAAAACATTTCATAAATAAAACACCCTCCACATCATTGAAGAACTCTGCAATCTCTTTCTTCTCCTCTGCGCATTTGATTAAATTGCAGTGGCAGTGGACCTCCAGGTCCTGCTCCTCAGATGTGCATTTCTGTGTGGAGAATTGATACATCATCTTCTGCAGTTCTCCTGGCTGTTCTCTCTCATACCTGCCCCACACCCCATGATTGAAGATCTCTTTGAGAAAGGCCTTGAACTCCTGGGCCGGTATTCACAAAGCATTTTAAGGGTAAAAGTTGGTCCTAACTCGGCAATTTAGGAGCAACTCCGAAAAATAATGGGTGTGTCACTCATAAATTTAGGACTCCTACATTTTTGGGATAAGAGTATTTCACAAAGGGTTTGAGAGCTAAAAACAGCTCCTAGGTCCAGGAGAAGTTAGAAGCAGTCAAGAGGACTTCTAAGTCGCTAAAGACCTACTCACAGCGATCCGAAAATCTGCTGCTGCCGGCAATCGTCGTCGCAATCGCGTCAACACTTTGGAGATATTGAATGATACAGAGCTCATAAAAAGGTACCGCCTTAATCGCGAGGGTATTATATATATAATACTATATATATTATATATAGATACCCGCTGATTGTTTACGAGATGCAGACATGTAACCAATTGACTAGTCAGTATTCTTGGTTTCATGTTTAATCAGTGATACATAGCCTACATTTGTATTTTAGAATCTTTATTAGAATATAATAGGGTGCATTGGATCATTTTTCGGATCAGCAAAAAAAAAATAACGGGGCCAAAGGCGCGTTTCCACCAAAAATTACCAGGAACTATTCTCAAGGAATTGAATGAATGATAATTTCAGTCTTTCAATTTAAGTTATTTCACTAAATATTTGTTCAAAAATTTCACAAAATAAATTTTTAGATTCAGTACACCTTAGGCGATTCAACTAGGGTGGTCTTATGCCTGAATTAATTGAATAAAAAATTTAAAGATCGCTATTGTTTAAATTTTATTTAATTCGGTCGCATTTCTAAAAACCTGCCTCCCAGAAAGGCATTTAGTAGGCTATGAAACACAAAGCAAACAAAAACATACATGGTTGTCTATCTCTTCACTGTAACTCTGCATCGAGATTTAGGGAATTGTTACTTTAAAACGTAACGGTGGCAGAAAAACTGTATTTCTCTATGATGGTTCAATTTAGCTATTAATCCGCGGATCATGTGCGTGCGGAACCGTGGGGGTTGATCCGTACGGATCATGGATCAACTGTGATCCGTTACACCACTAGAATATAACAGGAACAGGTAGGCCTACATACCCCTTTACAGTAGCATATAATTTATTTTCTAGGTTGAAATCGCGGGCAGAGACCCATCCCCTATATCAGCCAATCGCTGTGGGCATTCTGAGTAAGCTCGTTCATGAGACACAACGTCATCCATAGCAACGACGTCAACCCCGCCCTCACTCTTAGCTTGAAAATTCTAGGACTTCCTTAGTATGAGTTTGTCTTTGCAGCTTTGTGAATAGGTTTTAAGAGGGGACTCCTAACTAAAATGTTTTAGTGCGATTTAGGAGTACTCCTAGTGGTAAGATAAAATTATTTGTGAATACCGGCCCTGGTCCACATGTGTCCCACCCCAACCCCCTCCAGAAGCTGTCAGTAATTCTTTCAAGGAACCATTCTGCTGGACCTCATGCACTGTGATGTCAATGGTTCCACCTTGAAGCACAGAATGTAAATATTAGTACACGCTCAAGTAGGTTACAGCTATACAATAGCAGAAAACCACTCAAGTTAAAACTATCTCCTGTTAACCACTCCACAGGAATCAGAAGCGCAAGGTGCAATCAACAGACCGGCAACAACTTTAAAATATCCTAGTTTCACTCAGTTTGAAAAAATATATAGTTCACGTTGTAATTGACATGTAATTCAATTCGCTTGTATCATATCGGTGCCTAGTGTATTGAATTTCAATATAATGTACGTGAAAGACTTAATCAGACCACAGGGAGAAACAACATTTGTTTGTATTAGGTGGTGTTGGAAAGATTGCAAATGGACTACAGCACATTTCCGACTCCCAAGTTTACTGGTATGAAACCAACTGCTTCATAATGAGAAAGTGAACCTAATGATGGTGACACATATACAAACAAGATATATTCCATAACATCAACAAAACATGAAATTATGGAATTTTTCTTGTGGAACAATGGTGTTGCATCCCGCCAACAGAGTTCCAGACACTTCTATGACACAGCGCATCATTGAAGCTGTCATTGTGGCTTGTGGTGGCCAAAAAAAAACACTTTATGTTGGTGTTTCCTTTACATTGATAGTTAGATGTATATCACATGATCAAAGTTCACCTCTTCATTTTGTTAGCTGGGTAACCGAAGATAATTGCAGTCACAATTCTGACAGCATGTGTTTTACCCCCACAGTCGACTGTAACGTACTGCAATCCAGGAGACTGATTGAAGGTGTTGTCCCCTTTTCCTTCTGACACAAAGCCTTTCCTAGGCAGCTGTTTACACCACACTGAAGCAGCCTCAGGCTCCAGAGCAAGAATCAGTTTATCTGAGTTTACCTCAGACACCAGACCTGCCTGAAAATGAAACACCTGACTTAAAAGGGATAATATTATAATCATCAAGATTTTAGGAGAGTAACATCATTGAGAGCCAATTGATAATATAGCTCCAAGTGGCAATTCAGGGGGCTAACCACCGTAAGATAAATAATTACACATCATGTTACCTACTGGAGATGCATTTCAATGTGTTGTGCATTTCATATGCATCAGGTTTGGTAACACTTTATTTGAAAGGAGTTTACATAACACATTCATTAATTTTGCTTCAACATTTATAATGGCTTTCTTGAAGTATTAGTGTAACATTTATGTCGTGTATGACATAGTTGTGGAATACTATGTCAAGTTGACTGGTAAAGGATTACAAAATAAAAGTACCCCTAAATGAAAGATTACCATTCAGTCTCAATATCATCTTCATTTTCAGCAGTACCTTTTAAACATTTTACTGCTACATAATTATGTGATTAAATTAAGTTATTTCAGGGTCAGTTGTAATGATTTCACCTGTTTAAGTAGGCAACACATGGCAGAGGATGGAAATAAAAGCATATGGAGAGATATACAAAGGCCCTATCCAACTCTATACAAAGGCTCTATACATGATAGAAATGTGACATAAATACTTTGTGAAAGCTGTTTGGAATGTTGGAGCAGCAGTTATGAATGCATTCTGAAGCCTTTAAAATAAAGTGTTGCCTCAAGTTTCATGCCAATATTCACAATGTTTACCACTTTTCACCTCATTTCTATATTATGTGCAAATACTGTACGTTTATTGGTGTACTGTAGCCATGTCTTTGACATAGCTATTTTCTTTTGATAACTTTTAAAGAGGAGTACACAGTGAGGAAATGAATTGCATGTTGATACGATCATAGGCTGCAGAACCGGTATGGCCAGTAGGGCCATACCTACTTTGACGTACATCAAACATCAAACATTGTGTAAAAATTCAAATCTATCAGCAAATACATTACGTTCTTAATGTATTGCACTTTTGCGCGCTTCCCAGGCTAATTTCCACATCTGTTTCCTAATGATTTATTGGTTATTTGTGTCATGTGAGCTTAGCATCACAGTAACGTGAATTTACAGAACAAATACCAGCGCTCTATCTAAGCTAGTGTGTTCGCTAAAGTTTAAGCAATAGTAACGTTGAATTGGAACAATGAAGCATCTAAAAATAACTGATTTCTTCGGGTCAAAGTTAACCAAGGCGGCTGAGACAACCACCGTCACTCCAGCCCACGATGAGCCCTCTGAGGAACCAGCAGTAGAATTTCTAACTGTCACTGCTGCTGTGTGTAAAAAGAGGGAATATCCCAAAACAAGGCGAGGGCTCGATGTACAATTCAAAAGTCTTTTAATCCATAAAAATGAAACAGGATTTAAGAGACAAAAAAGAGAGGATTTAAGAGACAAAAAAGACAGATGTTTCGGTCAAATGACCATCATGATGGTCTGTCTTTTTTGTCTCTTCAATCCTGTTTCATTTTTATGGATTAAAATACTTTTGAATTGTACATCAAGCCTTCGCCTTGTTAAGATTTCCCTTCTCTGGAACTGAATGCTTATGCTACCAGTTTTACGTGATTTCACCGTTAGTCACTACTACGTGAATGCATGTTACAGATGACAAGACAGAGGTTAGTGTTACTGTCATAGTATGTGAACGCATGTTACAGATGACAAACCAGAGGTTAGTGTTACTCTCATAGTTTGTCACTATTATGTGGTGGTGACATATACACAGAAATTACTAAGCATACGCGTATCCAAATCTGCTATCTGATTGGATCATACAGTGGGTTCGGAAAGTATTCAGACCCCCTTACATTTTTAACTCTTTGTCATATTGCAGCCATTTCCTAAAATCAAATAATTTCATTTTTTTCCTCGTTCATGCACACACAGCACCCAATATTGTCAGAAAAACACAGACTTGTAGAAAGTTTTGCAGATTTATGACAAAATAAACACTGAAATATCACATGGCCATAAGTATTCAGACCCTTTGCTGTGACACTTGTATATTTAACTCAGGTGCTGTCCAATTCTTCTGATCATCCTTGAGATGGGCCTACACCTTCATTGGAGTCCAGCTGTGCTTAATTATATTGATTGGACTTGATTTGGAAAGGCACACACCTGTCTATGTAAGGTCCCACAGTTGACAGTGCATGTCAGAGTAAAAACCAAGCCATGAAGTCCTAGGAACTCTCCATAGACCTCCGAGATAGAATTGTGTTGAGGCATAGATCTGGGGAAGGGTATAAAAACATTGCTAAAGCATTGAAAGCACCCAGGAGAACAGTGGGCTCCATCATTGTGAAATGGAATAAGTTTGAAACCACCACAACTCTTCTTAGAGCTGGCCGTCTGGCCAAACTAAGTAACCGGGCAAGAAGGGACATGGTCAGGAGGTGACCAAGAACCCAATGGCCACTCTAAGAGAGCTTCAGAGTTCCTCTGCAGCGATGGGAGAACCTGGTAGAAGGACAAACATCTCTGCAGCACTCCCATCAATCAGACCTTTATGGTAGTGGCTAGACGGAAGCTACTTCTGAGTGAAAGGCATATGACAGCCCACCTGGAGTTTGCCAAATGGTACTTAAAGGACTCTAAGAGCATCAGGAAAAAGATTATCCGGTCTGATGAGACACAAATTGAAATTTTTGGCCTGAATGCCAAGTGCTACCATAAAGGTCTGATTGATGGGAGTGCTGCAGAGATGTTGCACGTCATTCTTGGCCCTACCCATTCGAAATGCGTTCCGCGGCCCATGGATACAATAATTGGTCTAGGGGAAAATGTTTACAAAAATTAAAAATATATATTTTGATCGGTACAAAAGTTACATATCTGTATATCAAACTATTTAGGATTATATGCTGTTTACGAGCCATGCATAACATCATCAAACTGGGCCCAATTTCAATAGGCCCATTTTGAATAATAGAATGTGTAGTGCATTACGCAGAAACAGAAAAGCTTTGTATGGACAATTTAACATGGTTACCACTGTATCCACATATAACTCACCTGAGTGGCTGCCTCTCTCATGAATTGCTTGGCAGCAGCATCCCAAATGGCAGGTACTGTCAGCACCCAGGTGACATCAGAGGCAGTGAACTACGTGCTGAAGGTCTCCTTACTGATGGTAGACAGCGCATTATCTTTCAGGTAGCGTAGGCTCTCAGAAAACACCTGGAGGGCTGGGAGGGGCTTTCCATTCTTGGCAGGGATCATCAAATTCTTGGTGATTTTCTAAATTCAGACATGCAATTTGCACGTTTCATCTCTGAACTGAAACAAAGGTTCTTAAACCCATCAGGCACAGCCTAATGGTGGTAATTGGCATCTGCAGTAAAATCTACACAGTACATAACATAGGTCATTAGGGGCCTACTTAATGTAGAAAAAATATGTAAACACATGTAACTTAGTGAGTTTATAGAGTATGTCACCACTCAAGAACAGGACAGAGCATATGCGCCACCTGAAGACATCAAAACATGTTGTATGCTCTTTTCCAAGTATGAGTCTGTGTTCATTTTTCTCTGTTCCATTTAAAAATGTTGCAAATCAGGGGCATTGACTGTTGCTTTGTGAGTGTGAGCTGCCTATTGCGGTCACGGTTCGAAACCCGACTGTGCCAGACCGGCCCTGGCCGGGAGCCCCGATCAGGGGCGGTATTTGGTTGTCTGCCCCAGGGGCAAGGGGCAGGGTGAGCCGGCAAAGGGTGTCTCCAGAAGTAGGTGGGAGAGTTCTGTCTCGGAGGAGGCGGATCATCACTGGCCTCAGGGAATTGGCTTGACCCGGAGGATGGGCGGTGAGTTCATGGGGGAAGGTTTTGAAGCTCATTTGAATTTTGTGTCTTCTCGCTTAAAACATCATTTTGGGGATTTAATACATGGTATATACGGGGATACGCATAGCCAGAATCGAATATTCATCCAAGCCGTGGTATAAAAAAATACATTATAAATACAGTACCAGTCCAAAGTTTGAGTACAACTTCCATCTGGATTATGGCTAATCGGGCACTTCTTCATTCTTCAGCAAGGTAACGACTCGAAACACACCTTGAAGTTGTGCAAGAACTATCTGGTGAAGGAGGAACGTGAAGGTCAACTCAAAATAATGATCTGTCTTGCCCAGTGTCCAGACCTCAATCCCATAGAACTTGTATGGGACAAACTGGACAGAAAAGTCAAAGCAAAGCAATCCACAAGTGTCTATGGGAATTACTGCAGGTGAGCTGGCAAGACATGTTGGGTGATTTCTTGCTGAAACTTATTAACCGAATGGCCCGTCTTTGTCAAGGCAAAGGGTGGCTATCTTGAGGAAAGCAACATTTAGAAACAATTTTCAATTTACTTGTAACTGCGGTCACTGACCACTAGAGGTCAATCGTATTTTTCTAATTGTCTTTTCATAATGTGATTAAGTAGTTTCCGGTTTCATCTATCTCTTGCATCTTCGTCTTTTTTATTAGTCAGAGGAATACATGTAATGGCCGACATTGTGCTCTTAAATGTTTCAGATCATCAAACTAATTTTAATATTTGTATATATAAATGGCAAAGTTATAAAGATTTTCAGAAGTCAATGCCCCCCCATTGATCTACAAGCAGGCCAAAGTGGTTCGTATTGTATCTTTTCTTTCATTTTCATACCATTTGTATAACATTAGCAAGTCAAATGTATGTTTCATGTTTATTTTGTTTGTCTGTATTGTAGTTCTACGGTGTTGCGGTGTTGCGGTGCTAGATGGTGCTAGCTTGATTCAATATTAGCTTCCATTCTGACATGCACGCTGAAGTTCATCATTAAAGCATCTGTAAAAAGAACCGGAGTCCTCGCATGCAGTCAATGGGCGGCATATTACTTGAACATTGCTTGGTACACTGGTACACACACACACACACACACACATCTCAAATATAACAGTACCATCACCATGATCATTATCATCATCCTTGTCACTTTACCTTCTGGTGGAGTTCCATCTTAAAGTTTTCAAAGAAATACCACTTTCTTGACTCTTCTGAGACCATTGTGTTATATTTGATCACCGCTTCATAGCTGAAATACATTAGCTTTTTGTTCGGATTAAACGTCCCATACCCATATGTTTTCAGTACGCGACTGGGCGCAATAGCAGTACCCAGTGTAAGCGGCCTCTTGGGTGAGGAACGACTCTGATGTTTCCTCCGGATGTTGTGGAGGGAGAAATGGCAGGTCCGCATTTAGCAGTGATCGCTGCAAATATGGCTACAAGGTAAGCACAGCTGGTTGTCCAGGGTCACTCCAAGGCTCCTGGCAGACTGCGACGGAGACACTATGGAGCCTTCCACGGTGATTGACGCATCAATCGTTGGAGAGCCCTTCGCAGGGAAGAAGAGCAGCTCTGTCTTCCCCAGGTTCAGCTTCAGGTGGTGGGTGGACATCCATGTGGAGATGTCAGCCAGGCATGCAGAGATCATCAGGAGTTCTGTTTAATATGCTATTGCGTTGTGTAACATGATCTTTTGGTGGAAAGTTCAGTTTCCATTTCTGTTTGCACACCTTATAGGCTACAGTAAATGAAAAGCGAAAACTTTACAATGACATGTCATTTCTTTCATTTCACTGGAAAACCATTTCATATTTACATACTTATCCAATTTAAACATGTTTTCTTTTTCAGGGTGAACATTTCAACCTGGTTTCCTCAATGTCTGTTCTGTTTTCTTAAATAGTGTGGTGGAATTTTTGAAAAGCGTATGTCTCCAATAGATCAGTTATGTAACTTAATATCTGTACATGGGCCAATGCTTGTAGATTCTGCTAAACTGGCTGCAGTAACATTACACTAGGCCATAGGAGAGGGGCCACTGTAAGTGGGGCATTGGGTTGATGTGTCCAGCACGTGGATTCTGCAGCGGCACAGAACTCATGCAAGAAGTACAGAAATTATGTCTAACAGGAATTTAGATGGAAGGTTCGTCTGTCTGTATGTACAGTCGTGAACCTGACTCTATCCAATGAAATAATGCTTAGGAGCATGAGAAGGGCCCAGACAGTGCTATCTAGACTCTTGAGCTCTTGGTGTTGCAGATTGATGTATGCAGTAGTCTAACTGTAATCCTCCCCTCTTTATGATGGAAGAGCATAAGGAATTTCACCTAGGTGCAACCATCAGTGAGATTAACGAGTCCAGTACCAACTACTGAGGGGACAACATGTATTAAATTGAGCACATGCATTTTGCTACGCTTAAGGATTCACCATTGTTTCAGAGATGTTGCTACATTCACTGTTAAGTGTTCCCGAGTCGCGTGGCTGGTAGGATGTAAACACCTAGGATTGGGCTGTTTACATAAAAGCATGCGGGAACAAGATAACTATTTATCACAATAAAAGCATTGAGACGATATATATAATATATATCTATATCAATATAACCATACAATGCACATTTAGGTTAGCTGAAGTGTTTGTCTATCTTTGTTATGTTGGTTTATCGAAGAGTGATGGACAAGAATAAAACAATGGGAATGCAATCAAACCTTAGGAATAAAAAGCTCATGCCGGAATGTACTGTTCAAGGAGAGCTCTAAGGGGGGTTGTGCTCTTAAAATGCTGTGTCAAAGTAGTAGCAGTGCCTCGCCTGCAGGGGAGTAAGGAGGGATATAATGGTAGATCAGTACCAGTGATGGTTTAATGTTTATGTTGAATGTTAATGATGAATAATGGTTTCTTATATCAGATAAAAATGGAGTCTAAGAATGGGGGGACTGATTTTATGTGGAAATTCCACCCCAATGCAGGGGATGGTGGTGTAACTGGTACAGCGTGACACTTAAAAAACAGGCACCAAGATCAGGATAAAAAGGGGATGTTCAGGATATGAAATTCCAGTCCTTGCTTCGTGAACCAACGGCTCATTGAATGTAACCTTTTATATGTTAATAAATAATTATTATTGCCACAGACTCTGAAGATGATCTTATTTTTGAAGAAGTATTAATTGTGGTGGGGTCGCTCGGTCAATCTGGCCCTGAACCGAGGTCGGCCTATTTCACGACAATAGCCTATAAGATATCCACTTTTAGATTCTGTAACGCCATATATGCTGCTCAGAAATGATAAAGTAACAGGTTATAGAGATTACATTGATTAACCTGATAACCTCACTAAAATTCACTTGAGCCAATTCCTTATGAATCTCCCGCGGACCTGACAATAGTGTGCTATGTAAACTTAAACATAGAAAGTAAAGTCTCCTTAAAAGTTTTCCTTTCTCCTGTTCTGTCGTGTTCTGTCTATAAAGTGGCGTGCTATTGAATTTAGAAACATAATCTACTAATCTGTGCCACTGATTAAAAATGCATGCCTTTATGGGTACAGACACATGGTGTGATTTATAAAAAATGTAAAGTGGGAGGGAGTAGTTCCAGTAAATGGTTTCGTTTCTGTAATATGCCATCCCCTTCAAAACCAAACCCAACATGCTCATCGGCCCACATACCGTTGGAACAGAAAAGGGTAAACTTCGACAGGATCCTGAAGTGTAAAATTAATCTTCCCTCAAATATGGCGGACACGATGTTTATTGTCGCTTTAGACTTTGGCACCGCATACAGTGGGTACTGCTTCTGTGTTAAATCCAATACCGAGAATATCAGAAATGTATTTTGGGGAATGCAACACGGTCTGAGATCTGTAAAAACTCCCACCTGCATTCTATTCGACGAAGATCAAACATTTCTGAAGTTTGGATATGATGCTGTCATGACATACAATCGGCTGAACAAAAGCGATGCTAAAAAGAAGTATTTTTTTGAAAACTTCAAAATGGATCTTTACAACAAGGTAATAATACATTATTCTGCAAGGCATAGACTGTAAGTGTGACTCATTCAAGTCGATTTGCCCCTGTATCTTTGTAACCAGGCTATTAACCTAAATCAGCAGTTCTCAAACTATGGGTCGCGACCCCACTTGGGGTCGCCAAAGGGTCATGGTGGGGTCGCCAAATTTCTTTTACATTAAAATATCCATCCATCCATCCATCCATTATCTAAGCCGCTTATTCCTGGTCAGGGTCGCGGGGGGGCTGGAGCCTATCACAGCATGCATTCCGGGCGAGAGGCAGGAATACACCCTGGACAGGTCGCCAATCCATCGCAGACATTAAAATATATATATATATATTTTTAACCATAAGCATTTCTTTAAAAAAATGTAATGTCTTTTCTGACCGATTATTTTTAATCTACCGACATGCATGAGTTTAATCCAACGCATGCGTTTAACGTTACTGCACTACCCCATTGCATGTGTAGCGCGGCAATACAGCAGTCACAGAAATTGCCAAGTTTGTTGTCAGGAGTGGTGCTGGAGGTGAGTCAAATTCTAGCAAAAGACCAGCAGAAAAGGAATAAAATAAGTTATGAAAATAAGAAATTCCTCACCTATGGCTTTACATGGACAGGACATGAGGAGGACCGAAGACCACAATGTGTCCTGTGTGGGGAAGTTCTAGCTAACGCTTTAAGCCGTGTAAAATGCAACGCCACTTGCAAACTAAACACAGCGCATTACAAGCAATGTCGCTAGATTTCTTTCAGAGGAAACAAAAAGTTTTACAAGGACAGAAAACCGTGCTTAAAACTGCAACAGCAGCAAACGAACAGGGGCTACAGGCTTCATTTGTCGATCGCGAAGACCGGTAAAGTCCACACAATTGGAGAACAGTTTTTCCTTCCGTGCCAAGGAAGTGGTTTCTGTTGTATTGGGACAAAGCGCCGCAGATCAGATGAGTACAATACCGCTGTCAAACGACACAATTTCAAGGCGAATTGATAGCATGGCTGAGGATGTTATGTGCCAGGTAATTGTTCAAGACCCTTCGCGTCAATTTACCTGTGTGAATCCGGGTTTTCGGCATTTACTTTAATAAAAAATAAATATAGATCGCGTCTGAGAGTTGAAGGGGATCTCCGCCTCTTTCTCAGCCCAGCGCTGGCACGCATCGATGAACTGTGTTCAACACTCCAAGCACATCCATCCCATTTTAAGTAGGCTAAGCAGTCCGTTTTATTTTTCATAAAGATGTAGCCTGTGAATGTACTGTATTTGCTACTATTAAGTCGGTTTTATTTGTTTTTCATAAAGATATAGCCTGTGAATGCATTTGCTACTATTTTGGAAGTAGACCACCGATATATGTTTCTGGACTAAAGTTTTTCAGCGTTGTAATTGCACTATCATTTATGTATGGGGTCGCGATTTTTTCCCACCCATGAAATGGGGTCGTGGAGTAAAAAAGTTTGAGAAACCCTGACCTAAATTTTTAAGTTAAAACAAGGAGGTCTTTGGTAAGTTTGACTTAAACGGTGGTCCTAAAACAATATATACATTGTACATTTTACATTTTAAGCATTTAGCAGACGTTCTTATCCAGAGCGATTTACAAGATGTGCATTAATACATGGTATGATCAATCATTGTTCGCGCAAGAGATCAGCGTACTAGTACAGCAATAGACATAATTGTTGGCGGCTGCATACCATACTTTTAACACCGGGAAGGAAAACGTTAGTAAATTGTTATTATTATTATTATTTTGTTGAGAAAGTTTTAAGCAAGGGTACATATTACGAGAAGCAGTCTTGACCGTGTAAGCAGTGGACCGCGGAATCATATATAGCATTGACAGCATTGCCTTTGTGTACGGCGATATACAACAAGACAAAATGCAGAAAAGTGATAAATTATAGATGCAGAAATGGCTAATTATTTGCACAAGAAAACATTGCGCTGCAATTTTACTGGGGGAATTCTGAGACATGGAAAAACTATTTCCAAAACTTACACAGAAGGCAAAACAATAGGCTACTTGTCAGTTGTAACCAATTCCGTCAATGCAGAAAGACGTTCTCTTCATATGGTGTTTTCATCAAGTAGCCATCTCCAATCAATGGCAGAAAAGACTGTCCACGATCACATTTTATTCAGAATTTAGAACCTTACATTTTAATTTAATCTGTATAGCCTTGCAGTGGGTGATAGCATAATCTAATTCAGTGCTTGCAGAAGAAATGTATGGGCTAAGTTCATCTTCTGAATGTTAAACATAAAGAAAGACAGTAATGATGGTAATGCTGACAATCATAACAATTTGGAATCTTACAGAAAATCAGCAGGACCTTGATGATTTCTGCAAAAAATGGGGAGCCTTTGAGTGCCTTGAAGGTGTTTTCTGAGTGCCTGCAGTATCTGAAGAATCATGCCCTGGACACCATCAAGGAGCACACTGCTGGGAAGAAATTCATTGCCTCTGACATCACGTGGGTTCTGACAGTACCTGCAATCTGGAATGCTGCAGCAAAGCAGTTCATGAGAGAGGCAGCCACACAGGTATGATGGGATATAAGTCAATATTCACTATCTGATAACTGTCATTAACAAATATAGAGATGTCAATTATGCTTGATATAAATAAGAAAATATTAATTTATAATATTACAATTATTTTCCCCCAGCTGGACACTTTATGTTATTTTTATTTGTTGATTGCAATGGGGGAAGAATAGCAAAATAAGCAATAAGACATGGACTGCAATATAGGACACCACTGGCTGAAGTTTATTTTACCCAATATTATATTCATATGTTGTGGTTGCTACTTTTACATTTCCCATCTGCAGCCACGGAATCATTGGATATTGTCACCACTTATCTCAAAAATAAAGAATTAACTTGACCCTGCTTAATTTTCAGGCAGGTCTGGTGTCAGGGTTAAACCCTGAGAACCTCATTCTTGCTCTGGAGCCTGAGGCTGCTTCAGTGTGGTGTAAGCAGTTGCCAAAGGAAGGATTTGTGTCAGAGGAGTTGAATCAAGACACACTGGAACACACTCCTGGAACACAATATATTGTTGTCGACTGTGGAGGTAAGATTCAGCGGTGATGATTTTGAGTCATTTAATTCTGTCAATAGTATAGCCATAATTCAGACAACTATGGTCCTTACAGCATCTCACATAGTGAAAAGATTTGTTGATTTCCCAACCAATCAAAGAGATGTCCAACAAAATGCAAAATCGAATTGCCGCTTCCCTTGAGTTTTTGGAGTCATTGATGGCATGCATGTGCGCATTGTTGCCAACACATGTGGGTGAAGATGCAAATGTTAACAGAAAGAGAGACTACCACAGTATCAATACTGAAGTATAATATAAAACACTAATCAGTGCCAATTTAGTGTGTTAGGTGTTGATGATGAACAAGTGAGTCCAGTCCATATGTGTTTCAGGCTTCAAGTATGTTTAAGTATTTTAAGCTATTGCTCTATTTTACACATTTTTAACATATCTGTTTTGGTGTAGGCAGACATGTTAAACATGTTGAGCAGCAATCATTGTATGACCGTTGCTATATAAGTAAAGTTGAGTTTTCTTCTTCTTCTTCTTATTATTATATTTTTACTGAGTTCCAAGAAGGTAATATGTTTATTCTCCAATGGCTTTTGACAAACCCTCAAATACACGTACAGTCTATACGGTACCTCTAAATGTCGTAAAGATTATCTAAAAGCCACTCCTAAGAACCTACCTTACTCTTCGCTAAAAGTTATTTGTTGTAGTTTTATAACATGCTTTTACATGTTGTTTTAACTGAGAATCTTGAAAGCTTTCTCAATGTCATTTTTGTTAACTTTATACTAAGGATGCACCGATATGAAAATACTGGACCGATACTGATACAGACAATTAAAATAACACAAAAGGCCGATACTGATACCGACCGATACCGATAATTTATTGTCCTATGTCCTTCAATAATTCTGCCCTTCATTATCCTTTTCAATGAGCACAAATTAAATCATACAAATGTATGTAACAGCTTTTATTGTAACATTCTCTCACATACTCGCTGTACTGTGCTACATGTCTTACTTGGCTGATCTGATTTGATGTATTAAAATCCTTGATTGAGTAGCCTCCTCTTGAAATTTCACTGGAGCATTTGTTACAAATAGCAAATCGGTTGTCTTTCTCTGACACTTTGTAACGCGTCTACACAACTGGCATTTTCTTTGCTTGACAATGTCAAGAAAAACAGCATATCTTAAAGCAACGGCAACTGCGTGCACTGCGTACATTTGTGTACATTGCGTAAACTTTACACCGTTATCATAATTTCAATGATCAACTGTGGCAAATGTCAATGCTTGCGGTTAGGCTACAACATTGTTGCATGGAGGAGAATAATTCTTGCATTCGTTTTGACCTTTTTCCATCCGTACCACACAACACAGCAACACAGTCAATCACAGCTAGCCTTGATATGAAGCGCAACTTCATTATAGTGAAGCCACAGGGAAGGATCATCAAAACGCCAAACTTGGAGCTAGCGAAGCATGGAGTGAATTTGTTTAGTCAGTAAACTCACTAACTAGGGTAGGCCCAGACTAAACATGGCAACCAGATTGAAGACAAACCAAGTTTAGTCCCTAAGGAAGGCTGCACGTCGGTTGCATGGGGTTACTTTGGTTACAAATGAGCTGACAAAAACCAGGAAGGAAACGTGTTCTGCAAGTACTGTAACAAAGCAGACGGGAATACGTCTAATCTGTTCCATCATTTGAGAAGTTATCACGAAAAGGAATATGAAGAATGTATGGTGAAAAAAAGAGAGGCAGAGGCAAGAAAAAAATGCAGACACGAAAAGGCAGCCATATACAGTATATATATATATATATATATTGTAGCGCAACCAAGGGTGTGGGGTTTCCACTCCGCCAATAATCAATAATTTATTCGATACACAACGAAACAATGGAGACAGTTCAAAATAAACACGAGTTTTATTAAAGAACACGGAAGTATCTCCGCAGAAGGAAATGCCGCTCCCGGCTGGTAACCAATGTCACGGGCAATGCAATAATGTCCACAAACTTTTCTCTTTGTTGGGTTGTCCGTGATCCAATTTTGTAGTCGTTGTCCGTTCCAGGGTAATTCCTTTCTCGTCGTCGTCCGCCAATCTGTTGTCCAATATCCAAAAAAAGAATCTGTCCGTTCGCCACAAAAAATAATCCAAAAAAACAAAAAACTATTTATCTTTATCTTTCTCTCGCTCTATATAGACCATCTGGGTTAGCGAACGCCGTCTTCTCCCTGGACTCACTTGTCAGGGGCACCTGCCAGTACCCTTTCGTCAGGCCCAACGTGCTGATGATTCTGGCCGTCCCGAGCCGCTCGATCAGCTCATCCACCCTAGGCATGGGGTACGCATCAAATTTTGAAACCTCTTTCAGTTTCCTAAAATCATTGCAGAACCTTATGGTCCCATCAGGCTTGGGGACCAGGACTATGGGGCTGCACCACTCACTACGGGACTCCTCTATGATCCCGGCCGCCAACATCGCCTGCACTTCGCGGCGCACTGCTTCACGCCGCGCCTCTGGAATGCGGTACGGTCGCTGTGTCACCTTGACTCCCGGGGGCGTGACGATGTGGTGTTCGATGACGTCAGTCTCTCCCGGGTCCACTGAGAAGACATCCCTATGGCGGCCCACCAGCTCCCTTAGCTCCTGTCGTTGGGCCATGCTTAGTTGTTCTCCTAGCGGAACCTCATCCACCTGGCTGGCTGTAAAACATGGCTGCGGTCCCCCCTCTGGGACCTGGTCGCTGACATGCCACTGTTTCAATAGGTTAATATGATACAGCTGTGTTTTCTTTCAACGGTCGGGTTGACTTACCCTATAATTAACCCCGCCCACTTTTTCGAGGAACTCGTACGGTCCTTTCCAGCGGGCGAGGAACTTGCACTCTGATGTGGGGACCAGCACCAGTACCTGATCCCCGGGCTGAAACTCCCGAAGCTGCGCCCCACGATTGTAGATGCGCTGCTGCGCCTCCTGTGCCTCCATGTGTTCCCGGACGATGGGCCACAGGGTGGCCATCCGCTCTCTCATCTCGGTCACGTGCTCCACTACAGTTCGGTGTGGGGACGGCTGGACAATTCCAGGAGATATGTCCCACCTCTCCACAGTCAAAACACGCCCGGCGGTCTTCGGTCATGAAGGGGCGTCTCCTTGGCGGGCTGGGCGGTGCCCAGGTTCCTTCTCTGCTCCTCTCGTCTAGTTTCGGCCTTTCCCGGGTTCGGACCGAGGCTTCGGGCTTCTCAGGTTCAGGTCGGCTGCTGTGCAGGACCTCTACAGCAGCTTGGTATCCCTCCACCAGCGCCACTAGTTCATCGGCGCTCTTGGGGTTCGCCTGGCTTGCCAATTTCATAGCTTCAAAAGGTAGGGAGCGCAAAAATTTGTCAATGACAAATCGTTCCCTGGGCGTTAGTGCAGTCGGTTCCGTGGTCATCCAGCTCTTGGCGAAGCGGATCAGGCCGTGCATCTGGGCTCGGGGCGGTAAGGTAGCGTCGAAGGTCCAGTTGTGGAATTTCTGTTCCTGCCCGATGAGGCTGTGCCCTGCGCAACGCAGAATTTCCCTCTTCAGGACAGTGTAGTCAGCGGCCTGGACCTCATCCAAATCCTGGTACGTGTGCTGGGCCGCCCCGGACAGAAATGGAGCTATCAACCTGGCCCATTGCCCTGGAGCCCACCCTTCTTGGGTCACCGTTCGCTCAAAGGTTTGGAGGTACGCCTCAACGTCATCCTCCGCGGTCATCTTCACTATGAACGCACTGGGGTTTGGTTGGCGGGGGGTTGCGGTAGCTGACAGCCGCGCTACTTCCCGTCTCAGAAGAGTTGTCTGCTGCCGCTGCTCGTCCATCAGTGCTTGGTTGTGCGCCAGCTGCGCAGCATGACCTTTCTCCAGCTGCTTAATCAGTGGCTCCATTTCACGTTGTATAGAGTCAATTATGTATTATTTGGCGTTATAGTTGCCCGCATTCTCCACCATATGTAGCGCAACCAAGGGTGTGGGGTTTCCACTCCGCCAATAATCAATAATTTATTCGATACGCAACGAAACAATGGAGACAGTTCAAAATAAACACCAGTTTTATTAAAGAACACGGAAGTATCTCCGCGGAAGGAAATGCCGCTCCCGTGGCAGGGAAACATGGCTGGTAACCAATGTCACGGGCAATGCAATAATGTCCACAAACTTTTCTCTTTGTTGGGTTGTCCGTGATCCAATTTCGTAGTCGTTGTCCGTTCCGGGGTAATTCCTTTCTCGTCGTCGTCCGCCAATCTGTTGTCCAATATCCAAAAAAAGAATCCGTCCGTTCGCCACAAAAAATAATCCAAAAAAACTAAAAACTATTTATCTTTACCTTTCTCTCTCTCTCTCTCTCTCTCTCTCTCTCTCTCTCTCTCTCTCTCTCTCTCTCTCTCTCTCTCTCTCTCTAAACCCTCGCACACACAAACCTCGTACCTACTCCCAACAGCGCACCTGTGTGAGAGCACTCTTTTTATTGTTTGGTACTTGCGTTTACGCACGTCAGCTGTGGAATCAGTCCCGGGGTTCCCAACACGGCGCGGGGGTGGAGCCAGCGTGCCGAAAGGTATTTCCCCTTTATAATGACGCCATAGAAAGTGCCTACTCGGGCGCTACAATATATAAATAATTTTTTTGGTTTTTTGTTTACGCGAAGTACTTTTTATTTTTAGAAATTATGCTTGAAAACTTACCGCAAATAGAAGCATTGAATGTTAAATAAAGTTGTGTTTGAATATCTGTATATACTCTTTTCCCACATACAAATGATCATTTCAATATCTTTATCTAAGTATTTGGTCAACATATTATGCTAATTATTTTGGGCCATATTACCCAGCTCTAGCGTGCATCTTGTGCAAGACTGCGTGGAGTGCCAGAGTGCTTGTGATAGGTAGTCAATCACAGCATTGTCAGGAGTTCAATTAGGCGTGGTTTCAATCAGGTAAATAAAAGATACTGCCATTCCATTCAAGTTTGAAAATTCATACCAGATTGATGCAACACAGATTGATGGATAATTATCGCCCGCTGCCATCGGTAAATGTAATTTATTGGCCGATAAGCGGATTGCAGTCAACAAGGCCCATACTGATAGTCCACCGATATATCGGTGCACCCCTACTTTATACATATGGCCCCTGGCCTTGTGGCATTTCTGAAGAAACTTTTGGAGAGAAAAAAAATGGGGGGGAATCCAACATTACTGAGGCAGACTGACTAACTTGATTAACTACAAACTGGACTGCTAAGCAGCGTATTGGTAACAGAATAGAAATGAAAAGAAACGGTAAACAGGGGGAAAGGCTTACACAATCCAGAGTCCAGGCAATTGTCCACAGTCCATAAAAACAGGTCCTCCAAACAGTCCAGTCCACACAGGATCTTCAAACACAAGGCACTAAAGACATCTAATGAATGTATATGGACATATGGACATACGCAAATCAATTAAACAAGACTTAAATTTAATCCAGACCTCAACATAATGCTTATAAGTAGGGCCATCATTCTTGGACACTTCTGGCTTGACTTGTTTTCTCGCATGTACTTCAGTCATCCAGTCACAATAGGTTGATAGCAGCCTTTTTTCAAGTCATGTATCAAACAATTATCAAGTTAGCACCACCCAGTCATCTAAATGGATATATTTATTGCAACCAATTAAGCACAGATGAAGATTGATAGCGATGTTTACATTCCACAATGCCACGTGTTGAATTGCAGATATGTGGCAGTATTTTTCAATGTTGTGCAAGGGTGTGCTGTTATTTGAAGGTTTGGGAAATAGCTTACTTACATTAAAGAGTGCAGACATAATATTTAACCTGCACAAAAATAGTTTAATAGCATTAATTAAAAAAATGTTTGCAGCAGGGGTAGGCTTTTAAAAAATGACAAATTAAATACATTTTACATTTTAAGCATTTAGCAGACGCTCTTGTCCAGAGCGACTTACAAGATGTGCATAAATACATGGTAGGAACAATCATAGTACGTGCAAGAGATCAGTGCAGTAATACAGCGATATACATCATTGCAGGTAGCTGCGTACCATACCTGTAACACTGGGAAGGAAAAGGTTAGTTTTTTAAAATGTTAATTTTATTTTATTAAGTGGAGTAAGCAGGGGTATACAGTACCCAAAATGAAAAATGGTGAATGTTATGAAGGCTACACAGATCAAATTAAAATGTAAGATTCTGAACTCTGAATAAATGTGTTCATGGTCAGTTGGTTTACAGTCTCTTCTGTCATTGATTGACCATACTTGGTGAAAACGTGTCCATATGAAGAGACATATATCCCAATTGGTTACAACTAACCGAACTGGTGGGTTTACTGTAGTGAACTCCAGGTACTGACTGAGGCGGATTTTCTTCCCACAGTCCAAGTGTGAAAAAAAGACATGCAATACATTGTTAGGCTAATTGGAGAGTCTAAATTGCCCGTAGGTATGAGTGTGTGAGTGAATGGTGTATATAGTGCCCTGGGATGGATTGGCTAGACCTGTCCAGGGTGTATTCCTGCCTCTCGCCCCAATGCATGCTGGGATAGGCTCCAGCCCCCCCGCGACCCTAAACTAGGAATAAGCGGCTGAAGATGAGATGAGATGAGATGAGATGATGCCATTGCCCTTTGGTGTTGAGTTGGTGAATTACAATTGAGAATTAAATTAATAAGGAATTATGCATAAGAGCTACCTTTAATATTGGATAGAATATACAACTAAAACTAACAAGGATTTCTGTGAGGGACAAGGGAATTGTTTTGGACAAGCCAAGATGAGAATTGTATGAAGATGTCTGAATAAACTAATCAACATACATTTAATGTTTAATAAGTATCTACTTATCAATCCTTCACCAACAAAATTAACCATCCATTGAGACTTTATTGTACCTAATCTATAGCCAGCAGTATTGGTTCAAAATGTTTATATACCTAACATTACCCTAGCTGCCTTAATTTTTCTCTGTTCCTGTGCTTTCTGTCTCATTTCCAACATGATGTTACAAAATTGCCAAAACAAGCTGTTCCTGAACAACATTATATAGCACAACTGCATAGCGCTGTAGTGAATGACAGTCCATACTGTTTTTAATATACTTGTACAGGTTTTAAGGCTTTCAAATATGGACAGTTCTCTAAAAGAGATAAGCTGTCTCTGGGACCAATAAACTTGATTGTTAAAAAAGGCAATTGGCTTAAATAAACAGACCAATCATAGTTTGATGCAATTGTTTATATGATTTCATACATAGCTGGGTTAGCGAAGGTGACAATGCAGGTACATGGTACAGCAAATAGCTTGTACAAACCACTGTGGTAATACCAACCTGGTGAGCTGTATACAGATGGATACAAGGCATTTTGTTCAACCTGCAATGTACCCTTGAATCACCAAAAAAATGAGTATAGATGAGCAATTCACAATGAAAACGCTAACCGAAAGGCTGAGTTTGACAGCAGCAAGACTGCGTCCATTAGTAATAAATGAAACACGAGTATGGATAGCTGAAAAAGCATAGTAAATGGTTTAACGAAAGCATTTGTATTTGCAAGCATTCCCTTGAAAATGGTTGACAACCCCAAGCTGTGTTATTTCATCAACAAACGGGATAAACGGAGGCACATTTCCAACAGCAATAGTAATAAAAATAGTACAAATTAGTAGTAAAAATAGTCTTGAACAAGAAATAGTTTAAAACATCTGACATCATTTGTATCATGACTGATAAAAGTGCCGATGCAAAACACCACTATGTTTGACATACTTTGTTTGTTATACAGGGATTATCAAGGCCACCAGAACATATTGTTTTAGCAGATAGTCTTCAGTAGCACAGGCAATTTCAAATAGATTTCAGAAATGTAAATAGATTTGTCACAAACAATGCATGCTGTATAGCATGTTTATATATCTTTTTTGGACGGTACATTGCGTAGCATGTAAATACATTGTTTCAGAATTGTTTATGTTTACACAGGTGGGACCATTGACATCACAGTACATGAGGTTCTGGAGGGTGGATTGCTGAAGGAGTTGCACAAGGCTTCAGGAGGAGACATGGGGGGAAATACTATAGATATGAAGTTCAAATCTTTCCTCAGAGACACTTTTGAGCACCATGTCTGGGACAACTACGAGAGGGAATTCCCTGGAGAACTACAAAGGATGATGTATGAGTTTTCTCTTCAGAAGACTGCTGGAGAGGAGGAGGACATATACATCCCATGTCCCTTCAACTTGAGCAACTTAGTAGAAAAAAAGCAAGAGATATCTAGTCTCTTCAAAGATTGCCAAGGTGCAGCTTGGTCAGATGGTACAATCAAAATCACACACACAAAGCTGGCATCTTTATTTGAGGAGAGTATAGGCAGAATTGCAAGCAGCATTGAGGCTATCCTTGCTACTCCAGAGATTAACATCGACTTCATCCTCTTGGTTGGGGGATATGCCTCAAGTAAGTTACTACAGAAGAAAATCCGGGAACAATTTAATTCCAAGTGTAAAGTTCTATGCCCCATTGACTCCCAGTTAGCTATTGCGAAGGGAGCTGTACTGTTTGGAAATGACCCCAAAATAATCACTTCACGAGTCAGCAGCCTGACATATGGCATAGCCACATCATCAGAATTTAAACCTCTGATACATAAAGTCACAAAGCGTAAGGTGAATAGAAAGGGAGACTATGTGTATTGCGATGATCTCTTCCACAGCTTTGTTGTGAAAGGTCAATCAGTCGCTTGCAATGAGACCTCAGAGTTCGTCTTTAGACCAATAAATGATGATCAAGTGGCCATGGGGTTCAGCTTCTACAGCACAGAAAAAGAAAGTGTCAAGTATGTTGATGATGATGGGGTTATGAAAATTGGATCCTTCAGTGTACAGATGCCAAATACTTCCCTGGGCAGAAATCGCTCTGTAAGATTCAGTGTCAAGTTTGGTTTGACAGAAATGCAGGCAACGGCTACAGATCTGTCCTCCAATCAGACCCAATCAATCAGACTTGATTTCTTGACAGACTAATACATGCTTTGATTCATTTTTGATTTTGAACAAAATGATAAATACATTTATCAAAATTATTTTGATAAAGAAATTCACAAAGAAATGTAATACCAAATCTAAACGTAAACACATTCTTCCTTGGCTAAAAGACACATTATGGCAGTTAATGAAAAAAGCGCACTAAGACTAATATTCTAATTATAGACAAATATTACTACTATAGACAAATTTGCATATTGTCAGTCATTTAAGAAGTTGCTGCGCAATTAACTTCCCACACTGTCAATGTTCCTTTGCACCCCATGTAATTTGGTTTTAGAGCAAAACACTCCACTGTGGTTATCTTTTGGAGAAGATTAAATCTAAATTTCACAATGGGGGGTGGTTTGTGTAATTTCTTTAGATCTGCAAAAATCTTTTGACACTGTCAATCACAACGTCCTTCTTTCAGAATTATCTCAATTGAACATTTCCTACAATGCCATGAAATGGATGAGGCTGTATTTATAGGGATAGACTACAGTGTGTCAGGATCAATAACAATCTGTTATCATCTGGCAAATGTACAATGGGGGTAAACCAAGGATATTTTATGGGTTCACTACTCTTTAGCCTATATGTAAATGATCTCCCACAAGTTTGCGAGTTGACATCCAAATGTTTTCAAATGATACAGTTGTGTATGTACACGCTAAAACTGCTTTTTAACTTTATTTGGATACAGATATAGTTCTTGTATTTTGATATGATATGTATTTTGTATTGTACATTAATATTGTACCAATGCGTTCGTTTGTTTGTATGTACAGGATTGATTACCTATTTTCTTGTGCATTCGAGTCACCTAATGTGCTGTATCTCTGCCATCTAATGGATTTTTGTTTGAACTGTCTACTTGGACTACTTATGGGCACTTTGTGTATTATGCCTGAAGATCCCACTGCTTATTTATGTGATTTAATGGAAATTAATATATAATTATTAAAAATAGAAATGAAATACAAATATGAAATAATAATAAAGTAAATAAAGTTGTCCTCCTGTTGGGGGGTGGAGGTGGGTAAAAAAATAAAAAATAAAATTGTAAATATAAAACTAAATGAAAGATGCATTTGAAACATTCTTTTTTCCATACATTCCACACAACTTGGGTAGAAGTAATGGACAAAAGTTTACAGGCTGTTGAGTGGCCTTAGTGGTTACTAGCTTTTTGAAAGCCCATGATTGTAGATACTGGAGATTTTATTGTATTTAAATCATTTCATGATTCTCTTGTAAAACACACTCATCGCTCATTATGTGCTGATCAGTGAGCAAATGAGACATTAAAAAAGTATAGTGCTCATACACTATTTATCCTAAATATCCTACAGCCAGGTTACTGGTTTCTCGTTTTAATTTTCATGTTAATAGTCTGCTAGTCAACTATAGTATTTAGCATGTAGGATAATATATTGCTTTCATGGCATTGAATTGAATTTAATAAACACAATGACATATTCTATGAAAACAATATTATTCACATTGGTGAATCCAGTAATATAAACACATTTCCTATGGGTCTATAAATTAGTAGGAAATTACACAGAAGATACTCAAATGTGCAAATAAATCATATTTTCTGGAAAATGAATGCTGATATTTTTTTTCATATCAACTGGATAGAAGGGATACCAACCAGTAAACTCTGTCAGAGGCCCTGAATACATTGTGTTGGTGTTGCATCGCCAGTACAGCACTCTAGCCACTACTGCCTGCAAGTCCAGTGTTCAGTATTCTAACAACTACTACACTGCGCTGCCATTAGGTCCAGCGCTATAACCCCTAACCATAACAATCAAGTTGCTGTTCCTGGCCACTCCTCGTCCGCTATCAACTGTCTGAAATTGTATCCTGTCTTTCAACAACAGAGTTAAATAAATGCACCCAAAACAAAATATTTAACAAATTGATCCCCTTTTTTTATTATGAGTGTGCCAAACGTTGGGTTCTTCTCTTTGGGCTAAAAATAATTTAGTCTCAAGGTTTCAGGGGAAGGCAACTAGAGGCATATAGCCTAGATTTCTCTCCTCAATTTCAAATCACAAGTTTCAAGTTTCAAATTTATTTGCCATATGTAGTAGGGTGATATCAGCTAAAATGGGCCACTTTTTGGTTAATCGCTTGGGAAACTAAGAAAAAAGCAATGTATGACATTGAATTGTGTTTTTATGGTTAATAAGGACTGTTTTTAATATTTTTGTGTTGAATTGATGTAATAAAATAGAATTGTTCAGGCCCTATAGCTTTTGAAAAGATCAGCTGTCACATTTTTTTAGATGAGCAGTGTTCAGGTAAAATGGGCCAGCTGATCAGCTAAAATGAGCCACTCAAACTGTAAAGCGAAACAGAGTCATTTCTCATAAAATAATCGAATCATCTTTAATCTCAACACACTAAAACATTGCATTTAAATAACATTAAATGAACTCATGAAGAATAACATTAAAGCATTAAGAATTCATAAAGAATAACATTAAAATTAATTCATGAAGTACCAATTACTTTAGGAACTCATTTTGGAACATGAATGTGTCTGTGCATGTGTGTGTGTGTGTGCGTGTGTGTGTGTGGTGTGTGTGTGCCTAACTATGCAGGCTTACACATGCATATCTGGAATTAAAAATACTCTCGGAACAACTGTAAAGAAAGTCATATTAAAACGGGAGACAAGGCTACTCTTTTAGACTGATGCTTCAGTAAATCACTCATTCATCACAGTGTGTGTGTGTGTGTGTGTGTGTGTGTGTGTGTGTGTGTGTGTGTGACAGAGCGCTAGCTAGTGAGAGCTAGCTCACGATGCGCCCTGGACCAGAGCTAACACACACATACATAATTAGAAGGGAAAATATGAAAAGAGGCATGCAATATATACAATAATATAATATAATAATCTATTAATAGCCTACTTTTAATAAGAGGAACCATCAAAATATCCGCTAAAACTCAATTCAGAAGGTGGCTCATTTTGGCTGAAATGCATGGTTCAATTTACCTTAACACATTAAGGTAAATTGAGCCACTAACAAAAAATGCTTTTTTATAAATAAATACGTTTATTAACAAACTATCAGCATTATATCTGATGGAGGCCATCAGAGCATGTAGTATACATAATCATGTATAGATGTACATTTGATTTTTATTGATTTATCAACCTTATTATTGACAAGTACATTTTCATATGTCAGGCCACTCACCTTGAAGTTCTCTCAGCAGTCTCGATGTGAGGCATTGCCCGACCACCATAGCAACCATAGACCAATCAAGTCAATTGTTACATGTCAAGTACAGTTGTGGCAACAGTTTAATATCATTTGCAGTCATTGTCTGTGGCTTAAATGGCTCATTTTACTCGATGGCCCAATTTAGCTGATATCACCCTACATACATACATACATACATACATTGGAATTTGTCTTTGACAAGCACTCACTATTAAAAGAAAAAGAGACAAACAAACAGTAGGAAAGATGTATCAGTATGTAGTAAAAGCATATAAAAAAGAATTTAAAAAGTAAAAGAGAGTATAAAAGAGAATAAAATGATACGCAAAATGAATAAATAACAGTTGACTAAAATCATATTATCAAACAGCGTGCTATCTCAAAAGTGCAAGTGCCTCCAGTAAAAAATAAAATGAAACATCTTAGGTACATAAGCGTCTGCCATGCTTATCCCTTTGTTTTAAGGCGGCTTTAAGGTGGTCATTTAGGCTGCGCACTGCGCATGGGTCCTTAAAATGTTTTGTTTGTGTTTTAATGCATTGGGACCGTTTTCCCGAACGCACAGGGATGAATAGCTGGGTTAGTAGGATCTTTCACAATACGCAAAGCTCTGTTCCGTGTTCGGGTGCTATAAATATCCTCAATGGAGGGGAGATCGGTACCAATCACTTTTTGCACAGCGCACACCACTCTGTTCAGTGACTTGCGCTCCTTTACCATTGTGTTGCCAAACCATACAGTGATGAAACACGTGAGGGTGCTTTCAATAGTACATCTATAGAAGTTAAGGAGTTCAGGAGTACAATCCTGTTGTTCATTCCAAACTTACGCAACTGTCTAAGGGAGTACATGCGCTGGTTGGCCTTCCCCACCAGAGACTTTGTATTCACAGTCCAGGTTAAAGCATCAGAAATAGTTACCCTTACAAATTTAAAACAGCTTATAACATGAGTACCATGAATATTAATCAGGTCATGGTCAGGCCTGTGCTTCCTAAAATCCAAAATGATTTCCTTGGTTTTGCTCACATTTAGATCTAGATTGTTCCTCCCACACCACTGAACTAGGATCTGAACCTCAGTCCTATAGTGCTTCGTCGTTGTCCATTATAACGGTGTTATCATCCGCAAATTTAACAATACTATTACAGTCATAGAGAGCAGTGCAGTCGTATGTAAAAAGAGAGTACAGGAACGGTAATACAACTTTGAGGACTTCCCGTGCTGAGCACCAGTGGAGAGGATACCGGACTATCAACTTTAACCACCTGTGGTCTGGAAATTAAAAAATCGAAAATCCATTTGCAGGTGGGTTTACACAGACCGATATCGCGTAGTTTCAGCACCAATTTGGAAGAGATTATTGTATTAAACGCTGAACTGTAATCTATAAAGAGCATCCTAACATAGCTATTACATGTGTCCAAATGGGTGAGGGCAGAATGTAGAGCATAATGACACCGCATCTTCCACCGACCTGTTACCCCTATAAACAAACTGTAATGGGTCTATGTTGTCAGGTATAATGAATTAAATATAGGACAATAGCAAGCGCTCTAAGCATTTCATGATGACAGAAGTTAGTGCAACTGGACGATAATCATTTAAGCAAGTGACTTTAAGCAAATTATGACTTCTTTGGTATTGGAATGATAATTGATATTTTAAAACATTTTGGGACAGTGCAGTATTTCAGAGAAGCATTAAATATGTCCATGAAGACAAGCGCAAGCTGCTCAGTGCAGGATCTCTTCTTTACAATACAAATCAAGGTCACATTTTTTTATGGCCAATAGTAATTACCTTTTTCTTTTTACAACCAAACCGTCTGATCCAGACGATTTTTTCTAATTAAAAAAATATTATTAACTGGTAATTTTTTTATGGTTCAGTAACTGGATATTTCAAAAGTCATTTTAACCATGTCTCTTTTATGCATGTCATACATGTAAATCATAAACAAAATAATAGTGAAGCTGCTTATTCTCTAATTTTATTGGGAACACCGTGGAGGGTCGAAGCCCTTATACGTCAACACTAGTCGCAGCCTTAAAGGGAACACAGGCTGCAGGCTAACTCTGAGAAGGCAACAACGGTTTGGTGAATTATGTATAATTTTTTGTGTGCTTAATTGCCACACATGTCCTCCCAGAATTAACAAAAACGGCATTGCAAACGGATCTCACATCCGAACCGGTGCCAGAGACCCTAGGCAGGGACAGGCAAGAGTGCTGAACCCTCAGCTGACAATCCTGGTCGGGTTGGAGGTCTGGCAGCCAGGGGGGACAATTGCCACACATGTCCTCCCAGAATGAACGGGGGCTGGGTAAGCCCAACAGGCCGACCCAGGTCTCGGTGAGTGGGCTTGAGCTGGTCCATGGAGATGTGGTCAGGTTTACCCTCGATGTCAATGATGAAAGTCTTATCGCCTAGCTCCAGGATGCAGAAAGGACCACCATATGGCGGTTGCAGGGGGCCCCGGTGTGTGTCATGCCGGACGAAAATGAACTCCGCTGTGCGAAGGTTGCCTGGGAGCCGGGACTGGGGTAGGTCATGCCGGGAAGTGGGCACTGACACGAAAACATCCGCTCTGTTCAGGTGGGTGGAGCGCTGGAAAAGGAAAAGGAACGTGAGGTCCCTCAGCACAGAATCCATCAGGTGTTGGAATGCCTGTGTGGCATTTTTGAGGCTGAAGGGCATGCACAGAAACTCAAACAGTCCGAAGAGGGTAATGACTGCCGTCTTAGGGATGTCCTCTGGACGGACTGGCACCTGATGTTAGCCCTGGACTAGATCCACCTTGGAGAAGTTGACCAGGCCGTGAGTGTGCAGGTGTCATTGTGGGGAGACTGTTGAGCATGCAGGGGAAAGAACCAAAGTCATCAGCGTTGACGAGCCAGCGGTTTTTCACGTCCACCAAAAGGCCCTTGGCACGGAGGAAATCAGCACCCAGCAAGGGATTAGCCACTTTCGCTGTGACGAAATCCCAGGTGAACTGCCACCCATGGAAACATAACAATGCGCGCCGTTTACCATAGGTCTGAATCATGCTGCCGTTGGTGGCCTCCAGTGGAGCACTGCAGCTCCCTGTCCAGATGTCGATGGGCAATGCAGGCAGCACACTCACCTGGGAACCCATGTCGCACAGGAACCACCGTCCAGACAGGGTGTCCATGATGAAAAAGCAGGCTGCCCACATCGCCAGCACTCCCCACATTACCCGGTCCGCTGAAGCTGCATGGTGGGCGGCATTTTTTGGCCTCTGCGCCAAACTTTGCATGGTAAAAACACAGCCCTGCAGCTCCTTGGCACTGGGCCATGGGCATGGACTGAGCAATGACACTGCTGACTGGCTCAATGGAGGTGGTAAATGTCATGGCTACGGAAAAGCTACGTGCAGCAGAGTGACATTTATCTGCCTCCTTAGCTAAGTCATGAAAATCTTTAATGGGTGTGTTGGCTAGGGCTGACCTAACTTTTTCAGGTAGCTGGTGTAAGAACAGCTCTCTAAAAATGAAGCAAAGCCTGTGGCCACCCAAAAGTTGTAGCATGTGGTCTGTTAACTTTGAAGAGTTAATGGACCACATGCTACAACTTTTGGGTGGCCTTCAGGCTTTCACTCACCGAGGCCGGGTAAGGAGAGAAGTTGTCTGGCACGCTCTGATTCAGTCAGCCTAAACGTTTCCAGGAGGCGTTGTGTATTTGTCGTATGCAGGGAAATCCTCAAGCAGGCTCACAACCCTAGTCATGGTAGAGTGAAGTGACGACATAGTAGTACTTTACATTTACATTTACATTTTAAGCATTTAGCAGACGCTCTTATCCAGAGCGACTTACAAGATGTGCATCAATACATGATAGGAACAATCACAGTTAGCGCACGAGATCAGTGCAGGAATACAGCAATTTTACAATGTTTACAAAATGTACAATTTTTTTATATTTTTAAATTTTTTTAAATAAAGAGTATAGTGTTGAACAAGTAGACAGTGGTGAAGACAATTTAGCTAGATGGACAGAGATCAGGGGTAGTGGAGTCTGAAGAGGTGGGTTTTGAGTCTCTTGCGGAAGATTGGAAGTGATTCCGCAGTCCTGACCAATTGCGGGAGGTCGTTCCACCAACGAGGACCAGGACAGAGAAGAGGCGAGACCGCGTCTATAGCGGCTGCCAGGCGCCCGGAGGGATGGGGCAGTCAGTCTGCCAGCGGAGGCGGAGCGGAGAGGTCTGGACGGGGTGTAGGGCGTGATGAGTGACATACATCACATCAAGTCATTCTAGCTAAATAGCTTGCATAAGTAGGCATAATATATCAGGTAGCTAACTAGATATGCCTGTGGCCTAAGGAAGGAAAATAAACACAGATTAGGCTGTTT
Source organism: Aldrovandia affinis (assembly GCA_029706075.1). Lineage (NCBI taxonomy): Eukaryota > Metazoa > Chordata > Actinopteri > Notacanthiformes > Halosauridae > Aldrovandia > Aldrovandia affinis. Next base: position 50,070 of record JAINUG010000773.1, read on the forward strand.
TAAAAATAATTAAATATTGTGATGTAATTTGTTTTTGTGTGATGTTTTTTGTTTGGAAACTGGTAAGTGTAAAAAGGCAAAAGACATTACAGGCATTTGGCAGACGCTCTTATCCAGAGCGACGTACAACAAAGTGTTAACCATAGTCAAGAACAGTTTAGCTGAAAGCCACCCTAGAGGGAAGTACAATTCCAGGTGCTAGGAGCAACCACATAGTTAAACGGACCCTGTAGGTAAATCTGTAGCCACGATTCAAAGGCAGCAATAAAACAATCAGTGCGGAAAATATCGGCGAAATAATGCCTAAACCTAATACAATACCTAATACAATACATACAATACATAAACAAGTAGACATGAGTGCAATACTAGACAGCCATGTCCCTAAGTAACAAAACCGGACTACAGGGAGAGGTGCACCCTGAAGAGGTGAGTTGTCGCTTGAAGGTGGCCAGGGTCTCGGCTGTTCTGACTTCCACGGGGAGGTCATTCCACCATCGAGGAGCCAGAACCGTCAGGAGACGTGACCGGGAAGCACAGGTGCGGAGGGGGGGAGGCGCCAGGCGTCCTGAGGTAGCAGAACGGAGTGGTCTGGCAGGTGTGTAGGGTTTGAAGATCTTGAGGAGGTATGTTGGGGCTGATCCCTTGACTGCCTGGTATGCTAGGACCAATGTTTTGAATTTTATGCGAGCTATAACAGGCAGCCAGTGGAGGGTAGTGAGCAGGGGGGTGACATGGGAGTGTCTGGGAAGGTTGAAGACCAGGCGGGCTGCAGCGTTCTGGATGAGTTGCAGGGGTCTGATGTCAGATGCCGGAAGGCCAGCCAGAAGCGAGTTGCAGTAGTCCAAGCGGGACAGTACCATTGCTTGGACCATTGCTTTCATTCATTCATTCATTCATTATCTAACCCGCTTATTCCTGGTCAGGGTCGCATGCCTATCCCAGCATGCATTGAGCGAGAAGCAGGAATACATCCTGGACAGGTCGCCTATCCATCACAGGGCACATACACCATTCACTCACACACTCGTACCTACGGTCAATTTAAACTCTCCAATTAGCCTAACATGCATGTCTTTGGACTGTGAGAGGAAACTGGAGTACCTGGAGGAAACCCACGCAGACACGTGAAGAACATTCAAAATCCACACAGAAAGGCCCCGGCCGGGATTCGAACCTTGGACCTTCTTGCTGTGCCGCGACAGTGCTATTTTATTTATTTAACCTTTATTTAACCAGGCAAGCCATTAAGAACAAGTTCTTATTTACAATGGTGGCCTGGGTACATACACCATTCACTCACACACTCACACCTACAGGGCAATTTTTAGATTCTCCAATTAACCTAACGTGCATGTCTTTGGACTGTGGGAGGAAACCGGAGTACCCGGAGGAAACCCACGCGGACACGGGGAGAACATAACCTCCATAACATCCGGAGGATCCGACCGTTCCTCACCCAAGAGGCCACTCAACTCCTGGTTCAGGCCCTGGTGATCTCACGTCTAGACTACTGCAATTCCTTGCTGGCAGGCCTTCCGACCTGTGCCATCAAGCCACTGCAACTAGTCCAGAACGCTGCTGCTCGCCTGGTGTTCAACCAGCCGAAGTTCACCCACGTCACCCCTCTACTCTCCTCTCTGCACTGGCTCCCCATCGCAGCACGCATCAGATTCAAGTCACTGGTGCTTGCTTTTCAAGCGGCCAGAGGTACTGCTCCCCCATACCTCCAGTCACTCATCACTCCCTACACCCCGCCCAGACCCCTCCGCTCCACCTCCGCTGGCAAACTGACTGCCCCATCCCTCCGGGCGCCTGGCAGCCGCTCCTCGCGGTCTCGCCTCTTCTCTGTCCTGGTCCCTCGTTGGTGGAACAACCTCCCGCAATCGGTCAGGATTGCGGAATCACTTCCAATCTTCTGCAAGAGACTCAAAACCCACCTCTTCAGACTCCACTACCACTGAACACTGTCCATCTAGTCAATCTGTCGTCACCACTGTTTACTTGTTCTACAAAAAAACCCACTAACCTTTTCTTTCCCAATGTTACAGGTATGATATACACATGCCTGCAATGATGTCTATTGCCGTTTTACTGCACTGATCTTGTGCGCTAACTATGATTGTTCTTACCTTGTATTAATGCACATCTTGTAAGTCGCTCTGGATAAGAGCGTCTGCTAAATGCTTAAAATGTAAATGTAAATGTAACATGCAAACTCCACACAGAAAGGCCCCGGCCGGGATTCGAACCCAGGACCTTCTTGCTTTGAGGCGACAGTGCTATCCACTGCACCACCATACCACCCATTCAATTATTTTATTTACAGTAAAATATTTTGGAATGATGTCCGACATTTTATAAGAAGAAAAACTGGGAATGTCATAGAGCTTCATGGCAATGATTGTATGGTTTATTTCAGGAATGACAAGTTGGAGAAATATGTATGTTATTTAATACAATGATAATTATGGGGAAATTCCACATCCATAAGAATAAATGGTCAGATTCCAAACCAAATGTTTTTAATTTTGTTAATGAATTAATACAATATGGCACTACTTTAAGTAAAGTTAGGAACAATAAAACTGTTAAGACATATATGTTTAATAAGTATAAAATTGTTGTAACTGATATGTAACTGCACATTCCTCTTGTTGTTAATGTTTATATATGTATGGTTGTTTGTTTTTTTGTTAATAATACACTTTTTTTTTTTTTAAGATGCACATATTGTTCACACACTGCGTACTATATACTACCTTTAGATCAAATTTGACGCTCTGGGGCATCCAAAAGAAGTAGCCATGACGTTGCGCATGATAACGCAATTAGTGCGCCATTTAAGTCGTTTTGCAGTTTGAGATGTTTATGTATTGTAGTATTATACCATAGCCTCAATAGCCACAATTGAAACGAATGATAATTATATAATTATATTAATGAATTATGTAATTATGTAATTAGGCATACAATTGTCAAACAGGATACTCTCAAAATGATTATACATTATGAATTCTATCATTTATCGTGTAATTTATATAGGCCTATTCAAACTCAACAGTTCTTCTAAGTAACGAAATAGACACAATCCATTAGTCAAAAACAAAGTTGTTTTGCTTTGGAGAGCGGCAGGCAAATTGTACGTATGACTCGTACGACAGCTCTGGACCACTCGTAAATCTTGTTCGTACCTAAGAGAAAATTCTAAATACGTACGAGAAAATTGGTGAATGCGGCAAATTCTCATAAATCACTTGCGGAGTGACTTACGAACGAATTTGTGCGTAAAAGTGGTTATTGCATCTGGCTCAATGTGACACATAAAAAAAATTATTCATTCTTTTACACAACACTATGTGTTAATTTTAAGCACATGCCAACTTCATGGCATCGTGTAAGTTGAAAGTGAAGGAGAAAATGCATTTCTGTTCCTATATTGCAAGGAGCCCCAGACAAAATCCAGTAAAATACCATCAACTTGTTACAATGGTAAAAAACAATAAAAAAATGTTACAATTCTTACAATAACAAGAAAAACAATCTGTTTACAGTATTACACATGTATAAATGTGTGTTCTGTGATATGAAATAAAAATAAAATGTGAAATTATGATTAGATTACTGATTCTATATCAGCACTGCCATTATGTCATACCAAGACAATCAAACTATTTAACAAAGATTAACAAAGATAAAGATGAAAAAAAGAAATCTAATGATGAAAACAAAAAAAGAGATCTGACTCTTAAAATCTGTATATAATTAGAATGATCAGAAACCATGGAATAATTTGTTTAGCTTTGTTGAAATCACACATGTATCCATTTAATTTGTGAAAACATATTTTTAGACAGTATAGCACAGTATAGTATGGTATCGCATATAAAGAATTTGAGCCGAGTATTAAATATAATTTTACTACTGCTGCAATCACTTTATTCGCATTGTACACATTTGCTTAGTTCCTCTTTGAGAAACATTCAGGTACGATTGTGATACGATTACACCACAATTACATATCGCAGGGAATAAAATCTTCTCTTGTTCTTTGGATCCTCTCTTTGAGTCCTCTTCGTTCTTCCATGAAGGTGTGAGAGGTGGATTGTGCAGGGCCATCAGACAGCTCACTTTGTAAAATTTAGCTGCAAGATCGCAGTAAATCTCACTGGCCTCCGTCTTTGGATCAAGGAGTGGATTCTTAGTGAGATGTTGCTGTAAAGAATGTATTTTTGGGGAGAAAAATAAACGGTACAAAAATAAATTTGCCCAGTGTTCATTAAAAATTCAAAAGGAATTCAGTTCAGTTCACTATAAGATTCTTCTTGGCTACACATTGACTACTGTGTTTGGTTTTCAAAAAATTCCAAACAGATCATTATCATTTTTAAATACTGCAATATTAGCAGAGAACATTTCAACGTACCTTCACCATCATCTGATAGTAATCCTTGCCGAATTTGAATAATGCAATTTGAAGGCTGTGCATTAATGGTTGCATATATTCTGGCATCTGAAATAAATTACATCATATCCTCAGAGAGGTCAATTATGTACAACTGTGTCTTTATATTACAGTCCAGACAATGCATAATGTAAACTAATGGCGGAATTCTACAGCCTTGGGCAATTTTACATTCATTCTTATGCTTTCTATTAGGATAAAATACATGCTATACCTTCTACTGTATGTGAGGGACTTTGTACAGTATGTATCATAAGAATACATAATGATGAGAACGGGCCGTTCGGCCCATCTTGGCTCATCATGTCCTAATCTAAAGAACATCTAGTACTACATCTAGCCTGGCCTTGAATAGCCCGAGCGTTTCTGCCTCTACTACCTGACCTGGCAAGCTGTTCCAGGCATTGACAACTCTCTGTGTAAAGAAAAACTTCCTAATATCTGTGCGGAATTTGCCTTTAACTAATTTCCACCTGTGGCCTCTTGTTCTGCTGACCCCACTTATCTTAAAAAATCTTTGGTATTTTACTTTGTTAATCCCTTTTAGGAATTTAAAAACCTCAATCAAATCCCCCCTAAGTCTGCGTTTGCTAAGTTTAAATAAATTGAGTGCCTTAAGTCTATCATCATAACTTTTACCTTTCATACCAGGTATCAGTTTAGTTGCCCTTCTTTGGACTTTTTCAAGAGCTTCAATATCTCTCTTGTAGTGCGGTGCCCAGAACTGCACACAGTATTCTAAGTGCGGTCTGACAAAGGCGTTATATAACATTAATATAACCTCCTTTGATTTGTACTCTATACTTTTTGCTGTATGTAAAAAGTATAATATGTATCCCAGCATCCTGTTGGCTTTTTTCACTGCTGTAGCACACTGCTTTGATGCAGATAGGCTTTGATCCACTACAACTCCTAAATCCTTTTCAAATTGAACACCTACTAACTTTTCTCCTCCCGTAAAATACTCCTATCTAATGTTTTTATTTCCCACATGCATTACTTTACATTTAGCAATATTGAACGTCATCTGCCATGTATCTGCCCATTTTGGATTTTGTTTAAATCATCTTGGATTACTTTTGTCGATTCCAAACTGTTTGCCAAACCCCCAAGTTTAGTATCATCTGCAAATTTAACTATTTTGCTACTAATGTCCATATCCAGATCATTTATGTAAATAAGGAAGAGCAGAGGTCCCAGCACCGATCCCTGCGGGACACCACTGCCCACAGCACCGAGGTCAGATTCGGCCCCACCTACTGTTACTCTTTGTATTCGCCCTTGCAGCCAATTTTTAACCCACTGTGAAACTACTCCTACAATTCCTACTGATTTCATTTTAGCAATGAGCCTCTCATGTGGTACCTTGTCAAATGCTTTCTGAAAGTCCAAATATATAACATCATAAGCCTGGTTCAGGTCAACACACTTTGTAGCCTCTTCGAAAAAGTCCAGGAGGTTTGTTAGGCATGACCTCCCCTTGAGAAATCCATGCTGGCTCTCCCTTAAAATACTATTATTTTTCAAGAATGATTCCAACTTATCCCTAATAATACATTCCAGCATTTTACATGCGTGCAAGTTAAACTGACAGGCCTATAGTTCCCTGGGTCAGTACGGTCTCCCTTCTTATATATTGGAATTATACTACCCTGCTTCCAGTCATCTGGTATTTCTCCAGTGATTATGGATTGACTGAAAATATCTGTCAATGGTTTATATATAATTTCCCCAAGTTCTTTGAGTGCTCTGGGATATATGCCATCCGGGCCTGCTGCCTTATTTGTCTTAAGTTTTTGTAGTTTTTGTAGTACTTCTACATCCCTTATCTCAAAGTCCTCCAGAACATTCCGTACCTTGTCTATACATTTAGGCATATTTATAACCTCTTCTCTAGTAAAGCTCTCCACAAAGTAACTGTTTAGTGTGTTTGCAATGTCCTTATTATTATAAACCAAAGTTCCTTCCTTATTCTTAATGCACTTAACCTCATCTTTAACTTTCCTTTTTCTACTACAATATTGAAAAAACTTCTTAGGGTTACTTTTTGCATCTTGGGAAATTTTAATTTCAAACCGCCTTTTAGCTGATCTTATTTCCTTTTTAGCCTTAGCCCGCATATTACAATAATCTAACTTGTTTCTCTCTGAGTTATCCTTTTTATATACTCTATACAGTCGTTTCTTTTGCCTCAAAATCACCCGTAAAGATTTAGTCATCCATTGTGGAGACTGTTTTTCATCCTATTTTCCTTACTTTGGGGATGAATTTACACTGTACATCTACAATAACCCTTTTAAATATAGTCCATTTTTCATTCACAGTTCTGCAATCTAGAAGTTTAACCCAATCTATATTACTTAAATTCTCTCTCATTTTATTAAAGTCAGCTCGTCTAAAATTAAAAATTCGAGAGTTAGAGGAGGCTGTCTTAACTTGCCAAAAAATATCAAAAATAACTGCACTGTGGTCACTTGCTCCTATTGGTTCTCCTACCTCTGTGCTGCAAATTCTATCAGGATTGTTACACAAAACCAGATCCAGTATTGATTTCCCTCTTGTAGGCTGAGTAACAGACTGTACCAAAAAGCAGTCATTGACCATATCTATAAACTCCTCTTCACATTTTCCCTGACCTGTCACTATCTCCCAATTGATAGAGGGGTAATTGAAGTCGCCCATTATTATCGTCTCTCCTTCAGCACAGATTTGTTTTATGTTATCAAAGAGCGTACTATTTATGTTACTATCTGAAGCTGGAGGTCTATAACATACTCCTATATTCAGGCCCTTCTCACGATCTCACAAGAAACTAATGGGTTTATACCTGGAATTTCCTGCACATTAAGATTGTCTTTCACATAAAGGGCCACTCCCCCTCCTCTTTTATTAGTTCTATCCTTCCTAAACAATTTGTACCCCTCTACACTATATATCATGCATAGGTGTAACAAGTGGGGGGGATGGGGGGGACATGTCCCCCCAAATATTCATATTGTCAGTCATATCGGTCCCCCCCCAATAATTTGTAGATATAGAACATTCCCTTTCATTATGTACCCCCCAATATTTAATATGTGGTTACGCCCTTGGTATCATGCCATTACATACCACTTCCCTGACTTCAGTGGCCATTCCTGTGGTTTCTGTATGCTTCATCAAAGATTTCATTAAGTCTAGTTTTCTTTCTTCCATATCCTTAGTTGCTGATTCAAATATATTCTATGCATGGAATGGAAGCCTGGAAAGATCTTAAAACATATTTTTCATATATAACCCCAACAGTTTACCATAAGCATGTATAATACTAATTAGAAACACTAAAATAGAATACAATAAATAATGTACCTGTACCAGATGAGCCACATGTCCCTGAATGGTTTTACTGTCACCTTGTTTGTTTGCTAACAATCTCTCCTTGGTTTTCCCCCACACTTGTGTTTTCAGGTTCTCATACATTTTTACCAGTTCGCTTTCTCTGCAAGGGTTGTTGATGTTTTCTGACAGAGGTCCAATATTGGCCATTCCTGTGGATATTTCAACTCTCATCCTAAGAAATTATGAAAAAGTAACAACACAACACAGATTGTGATGAACACGAATAAAACCAGGGTTAATTCAGAAAGGAAAATGTAACCAGCCATAAGACATGCTGTCACCACATTACAGCTGTCAAAGTTTTACACAGCAAAATGTGTTCTCTACTGGTGTTTCTCCCCCACCAGATGGCCCCAGAAGTGATACTATATATACTTATAACAGAGGTCACTGATGGGAGACTATACATTTCGCTACCTTTATTGTGAAAACTAAGGATAAGCATACAATATCTATGTGACCTACTATGTCATCTAATGTAAGTGTGCATGGTGTTTTCCCTCCTGAATGCATTTATATTCTGTTACATATGCCTACAAATATTTACACATTTCTGTTTAGTGTTTTCTCCTAGCTATCCTGTCACATGCATAACTTGGGCACAGCCTCCACTTACTGATTATTATTTTGTTGCATATTTTCCACAGAAGTTGTTTGCATCCTGGGGAATGCATTTGTGTGTTTACAGGAAACTTCATCAACAAATGACAGAAATAGTATTAGTAAAATATGACATTTTATGGCACAAAAAATAAAACTATGAAACTATTTTTTAATAGTTGCTTGGATTTATGTAATTCTTAATATTAATTATAATAAGCACTCTCTCATAATGAGAGATGATTATAATTTATCCCTATTCTCAATGTTTTTCCTTATGAAAGGAAATATATAAGCAGCCCCGGTGGTGTACCTCAGTTCTGGCTGATAACATTGGATTTACCACACGGGGGAACTTGACCCAGCAGGTCTTGAGTTAAGAAACAATGTAATGTGGATAGTACTGGATAGCATGCCACATTTGGGGAATTTTAAAGGAATGCTGGAGGGGCCTCCTGGGGATCTTTGCTGGGGGACATAATGACTGTAAACAGCATACAAGCCTAACTGAACTTTTAAATAGAATGCCTGCATAAAAATAGGAACTATGAATGTTCATCATATGACACTCATGAATCCTATTTTTAATGAGGGTACTATTTTAAGAAAAAGATGAACTCCTCAGATCAGACAGTTTTACCCAGAAATGTACATGTTACCTCTTTTTGAACTCTGCATACTCTTTTTGCACATTTTGAAGCTGTCCTTGAAGGTCTTCACAATATCTGCATGGTTGCATCAATCTGATAAGATAAAAATTAAGAATAAAGTTAATATACAAAAAGTTAATAAAGTTAATATACAGTTAATAGAATTAGAGGGCTGTTCAATAAGGGACTTTGGAGTCTCATTTGAAGAACAAGGGTCAATGGTGCAGTGATGTGAAACCAACTGGAAATAGACTTTACCACTGTAAATCCCACAGCACAGAGGTATCAGTTATCAAATCCTATTACAAAAGGATGGTTATGATCATGCTAA
>JAINUG010000774.1:0-59264 GCA_029706075.1 Aldrovandia affinis
GCGTTGTCACCGCTTAGGTTGTGGGTTCAATCCCCACTGGGGCCACATATACTGAAAATGTATGCATTCACTACTGTTAGTCGCTTTGGATAAAAGCGTCTGCTAAATGGCATATATTATTATTATTATTATTATGAATCCCAGGCCGAGACCTCCCAAAAGCAAGGTGGGGCACTGCCGTTGTACCCTTGAGCTAAAGGTACTTAACCTGAATTGCTTCAGTAAATATCCAGCTGTATAAATGGATCGTATGTAAAGAAATTTGAAACTGTGTTGCTCTGGATAACAGCGTCTGCTAAATGCCTGTGATGTAAGGACAAACTCCATCAGATTCTAAATATAAGTATCGTCCTGCACAAAATAAAACAAATTAAATAAATGTAGCAACTCACCAAAAGTAGTAATTCCAACGATCAAAACAAACAATTTGTTTGTGGACAGCAGTTTACTTGATTTGAGCATTTCTTTCTTTTTGCCTCCCAAATATTCGCATAATACCGTAGTTAAATGCATCAGAATCTGTCTTGGCAGCGCGTGATCAAATGTAGTGAAGTGTAGTGAAATGTAGTAAATGTATCCCGTTACAGTAACACCGGTTTTGCCTCGCTAGATGATGCACAGCATTGATTGGTTGTTTAGCGAATGGAGGCGGAGCTGCTGCCATGGCCATGCTGTGCGGTTAAACTGTGTTGTGTTAGCGAGCTGATCGCGGTTTACAATGAACCAGCTTCAGGAAGTGTAAACACACTAGTCATACTTCATCGAGCTAGTAGGCTACATCATTTTTTTAAACATTTTACATTTTAAGCATTTAGCAGACGCCTTTATCTAGAGCGACATCCAGATTAGGGGAGAAAGATAAAAGCAGCGATTTTTTTAATTCTGTAAAAAGACCATCCTTCATTTCCCTTAATAAATTAACATTATTTTCAAGAGTTGTCTGCTGGTTTCACGTGAATTTACTCTATTATTTTAATGCTATAAAGGTGAGTTGCTCGCACACAAGCTGCTTTCATGGTTTTAAAATCTATTGTACTGACAGTACATTAAACTCGGAGATTCTGCAAACAACGAACGATCGACTGTGGTCTTCACGCCATTCTAAATTAGCCGATATATTTAAGGTTGCAAATATCCAGATGTTTTGTGTTGTGCTTTAGATTACATATAAATGTAACGTGTCACTACAACACCTTAATGCGCAGAATATTCAACTAACAAAACAAAGAAAGAGCAGGGTGCATATACATTTTTCTTGCATAGCAGAGGCTCTTATCCAGAGCGATTTACTAGATGTGCGCAATACATGGTAAGAACAATCATGCTGTAATACATCAGTGAGGTAATACAGCGATAAGACATCATTGTTGGTAGCTGCATACAACGATATATACAACAACAACTGTATATCTATGTCAACATTAGCTAAGTAAAACTATCGATATCTAGCTAGCTAGCAATCTGGTATCACGGTTAAATAAAGGTCGCAGTAGCTAACGATATAGATAGCTAGCATAATTTGTTCAACACGGTATACAATGAAACAGCTTCAGGAAGTGTAATGACAGCATGTTGTGTAGGTTGCCTGTGATTAAATGTGTGCGCGGTGCATTCCGGGGGAGGCGTGCTGTGACTTTTAGCGCCTCTACCGGCGAAACTGTTAAATTGCGTTTCAGAATATACTTGGCTCTTGAACTTTAAAAACCAGGTGGCCCGCTGGCTGGAAACGCTACAGGAGTATGAGTTAGAGCTGAGGCACCGCCCGGGCGACAGCACGGGCAGGGGCGTGTTTAGGGGGTGGCCTAGGATGGCACGTGCTACCCCTGGAATCTGATTGGCCACCCCAGGTGCCACCCCAGATGGTGCGGGCGCACCGGGCGCAAAATTCCTAGGGGCGCAAAATTTAAGAAGAAGAAAAAAAAACACAGTTAGGGCAGCGGTCCCCAACCCTTTTTAGATTTTTTCCCCATCCACCCGCCCCCCCCCGGTCCGCGAAATAAATGAACTGGTCTCAGCTTTTTTTTCGCGTACACCCCCCCGGTCAGTGCCCCACTTGGGCCACCCCAGTCAAAACAGTTTGGACACGCCACTGAGCACGGGGCGGTGTGCTGTGTGCAGTGCGAGCACTGTCCTCGGCAGGAAGCCCGGGCCCAGTTGGTTTTGCACCAGGAGGTAGTTTTACACCAGGCCACGTTTTTTTAACCATGGGCGTCGTTTTTTATTTGACCTTTATTTAGCCAGGGGAGCCCATTGAGACCAATGTCTCATTTACAATGGTGCCCTGATTATAAAACAATTATATAAATTACACATAAACAAACAATAAGACAAGGACAATAAAAATAGATGAAAGCATCATATAAAATAACCAATTTTGGTATGGCAAGGTATGGCACTCGCCATACCTTGGCTTCTAGCCAAATTGTAAATTTTAAATCAATCTGAAATAGCCTACGTTTTGTCATTTTATGTGATTTTATCCGCTCCACAAAGGCAACTCAAAATCCTCCCGGCTCCACCTCACTTTTAGTACACCCCACCACCCAGCCTATAGATGGCGCTGTAGTTGAACGGGAGATAGAGGTTGCTGCTCATTTTTACATTTACATTTACATTTTAAGCATTTAGCAGACGCTCTTATCCAGAGCGACTTACAAGATGTGCATTAATACAAGGTAAGAACAATCAAAGTTAGCGTACGAGATCAGTGCAGTAAAACGGCAAAAGACATCATTGCAGGCGTCTGCGTATCATACCTGTAACATTGGGAAAGAAAAGGTTAGTGGGGTTTTTTTTTTTTTTTTTCCCACAAGTAAACAGTGGTGACAACAGATTGGCTAGAAGGACAGTGTTCAGTGGTAGTGGAGTCTGAAGAGGTGGGTTTTGAGTCTCTTGCGGAAGATTGGAAGTGATTCCGCAGTCCTGACCGATTGCGGGAGGTCGTTCCACCAACGAGGGACCAGGACAGAGAAGAGGCGAGACCGCGACGAGCGGCTGCCAGGCGTCCGGAGGGATGGGGCAGTCAGTCTGCCAGCGGAGGCGGAGCGGAGGGGTCTGGACGGGGTGTAGGGCATGATGAGTGACTGGAGGTATGGGGGAGCAGTACCTCTGGCCGCTTGAAAAGCAAGCACCAGTGACTTGAATCTGATGCGTGCTGCGATGGGGAGCCAATGCAGAGAGGAGAGTAGAGGGGTGACGTGGGTGAACTTCGGCTGGTTGAACACCAGGCGAGCAGCAGCGTTCTGAACTAGTTGCAGTGGCTTGATGGCACAGGCCGGACGGCCTGCCAGCAAGGAATTGCAGTAGTCCAGACGTGAGATCACCAGGGCCTGGACCAGGAGTTGAGTGGCCTCTTGGGTGAGGAACGGTCTGATCCTCCGGATGTTGTGGAGGGAGAAACGGCAGGTCCGAGTGATCGCTGCAATATGGCTCGAGAAGCACAGCTGGTTGTCCAGGGTTACCCCAAGACTCCTGGCAGACTGGGACGGAGACACTATGGAGCCTTCCACGGTGATTGACGCATCAATCATCGGGGAGCCCTTCGCTGGAAGGAAGAGCAGCTCTGTCTTCCCCAGGTTCAGCTTCAGGTGGTGGGTGGACATCCATGCGGAGATGTCAGCCAGGCATGCAGAGATCCGAGCCGGGACCTGGGTATCAGATGGAGGGAAGGAGAGAAACAGTTGAGTGTCATCAGCATAACAGTGATAGGAAAAACCATGAGCAGAAATAACAGAGCCAAGTGACTTGGTGTACAGAGAAAATAGGACAGGGCCTAGCACCGAGCCCTGCGGGACACCGGTAGAGAGGGTGCGGGGAGAGGAGAGGGATCCTCTCCAGGCCACCTGGTAGGACCGGTCAGCCAGGTAGGACTCAAACCATGTCAGCACAGATCCAGAGATTCCCATCTCGACGAGAGATGAGATGACTTGCTCTGGCTAGTAACGTTACAGTTCCTCAGAATAAACAAGCCACAGACTAACGGAAGCATTAAAACCTTGTCCGTTATTCTCATTCATTCAGGTGGGTTAAACAAACTGTATAAACGCCATAATACTGTTGATTCAAATGTAACATATTCATGAACAAGTCCATGTCATGTTGTGTCAGTACGTACACGTTCTATATGTTATTTTAGTGAAAAACCGGACTTAACGTCACCCGCGATTGTGAAGCTAACAAGCTAGCTAGCTAATGTGCCTTACCGTGATGAGGTCCTGTAGCGCTTATCACTACATTTCACAAAAAAAAGATTTGTATAACATTATATCATTATGATCCACTGGAATTAAAAAATGGGGTTATTAGTTACATACTGTAGTTGTCTCCTTTGTTTATTAATGTTACCTAAATATATAAGTATAGAAACAACTAACCAAAATGGACTATTGCACAACTGATTTGACTTGAAAAAATGTCCACCAAGGCGGGGACACCCCATCCCTTGCCACACCTTGGCTTTTGCTGAAATGACGCCACTGCCTGAGCTGCCTAGGGGTGCCAGGTCGCCCCACAAAAAAAAGTAAAAAAAATAATTGTGGGCGCCCTCTCCTTTCCTCCCAAATAAATGAACAAATAAACAAAAAGAAATACACTTTGCACCCCTGTTCTGTTCCTCACACAATGTTTCATCTGGCCTGCACTTTGACAGAGATGCTGTTACTGAGGTGGGGAATGTGATGACTGGCTGCTTGCTTAAAGTGGGGGTTAAGTGCGCGCATCACAGGCAACCCAAGAGACGTGCTGTCACCTGTCGGGTCAAGCGCAGAGGCACGCACTACTGATGCGGTCAGGCAGAGAGCCAACATCAGCGCGATAGATATCAGATCGATGACAGACAGATTTTGTGTTTCCAATGACTTTGAAAAGGCACAACAAGCCTTCAGGTGCGCAGGGGAGAAAATGGAGGAAGGAGGAGGAGGAAAAGAGAGTCCAATTAAGAGGTAGGCTATGTCATCAAAATGCAGTTTTGTTGTGTTTCTGTGTTATTGTAGGAGGCTAGGGAGCTAACTAGCTAAGTAATAAACAAGCTAATGCTAGCTAGATAATGCGATGCTAAGAGCTAGTGCTAGACTTATACAGACTGAAGGATGAATGCATGCTGATGCTGAGTTACCCAACCCTCACGTTTTGGCTTGAAGCTTATTAGTACCCACCTGTAGTTATTACCAAAACTAGGCTACTACACCTGAATTGCAGAGTTGCAAAACCCTCATGCTTGCCTTGAGTCTCAAGCTTTATTATTAGGCTACCAAAATTAGTATAGGGTACAACATTATATCAGTGATAATAATGTGGCTAGCTAAAAATCGATTTAAATTGTTTGTCCTACAGCTGTTTTTGCTTGTAATATAGGCTAATAACTGTACCTGTCTGTACAGATATAAGAAATAAGAACAGCAGCTACTGCATCTATCTCCAATGATGACCTGCTGACATGGTGATAGAACTCTGACTTTGATTAACAATTGTGTTAACAAAGCAAGTTTTCTTACCATGTTCTCTTATCCTCCCTGTTTAAATGAGACTTTGGTAAGTGATTTGTTTGAGAAGTGATTTTATTAGAAAAAAAAAAAAATCATTTTTGTCTGGGGGCACCCAAATGCCAATCTCGCCTAGGGCTCCAAAATGTGTAGAGCCGGCCCTGCCCTGACCCCATTTAAACCAGCTGAAATTCGACCACCCAACCCAGTGGACCTTTAGATGGTTCAAAAACAAAATGGACGAAAGGGAGAACAGTCTTGAAATTTTGTATAGGTGTAAACTGAATGGGAGCTGGGCGATGTCTTTGGAAGAATATTTCAGGGATAAAATCGCAGGTATCAGGCACTGGCCCATAACCAATGTGGAGGAGTCCAAGCCATGGAAAGGGAATGCTGTGAAATCATTTGTGTATAATGTACTCTATTTAAAAAATATATAAATATATACATCTTCCAATGTTTTTATTGAGAAAGAAAACAAATCTACACAATCATGTTTTTTATTTCTTAAAAAGTTTTAACAAAAATACTTTTTTAAGAATGATTGGAAGGAAGTTCATACAGTAAAACACATTTTAAAAAACAAAGCTTTGAAAAACATTACATTTTTTGGCATTTACCAAAGGCAAAGAGGTGAAAAAAATAATTTATAAAGTTTAAAAACAGGAGGCCTCTCCGCTCAATTTGTGCTCCAGCTTCTGCAGATCTGTGCTCATGTGGTCAACAGGGCGCTGGGACATTCAAAGCTCCAAAAGCAAGGAAGCGACCCTTCAATCAATGAACATCAAATCTACAGTACTCAGGTAGGCGGTGCAAAGATTACAGAACAGGTGTAATAACTTAAATTATTACTTTTATAAAATTATAACTTTATTTCTGCCACCTCGTCATTTCAAGAGTTTCAAGTTGTAGAGGCAGAGAACGCTTTTGGAACCAATGTCTGGACATCTGGGACAAAAGGCTCGGTTTCAGGGACAGGTCTGCGTCAAACGTATCTGGTGAACCAAGAGCCGCCAACGCGTCTTTAACTGGACCAGACAACGCGTTAGTGAATAGCGTGCAGAGTGGACCCTCCGGCCAGCCGGTCTCACCTGCCAGTGACCTGAATCGGATGGAAAACTCCGCTACGCTAAGCGAACCCTGACGAATCCGCACCAGGCTCATATCCGCCTCCTCTCCAGAGATTTCGTGATCGAAAACCAACTCCATCTCCTTCATAAGATTCGTAGAATCATTTAATAGCGGTGCCTGCGACCGAATGAGTGGAACCGCCCACTCGAGTGCAGAACCGGTCAGGAGAGACAAAATAAGATAACCATAATATGGTTGAGCCTTATAAACAATCAGACATTGCGAAAGAAAACCTCGACATTTGCCCGATTCTCCGTCATAACGCGGAGGAAGCTGGATTCTAGGTGCAATATTATAATGCTTTATTTGTAGCCTATGACTGTACAGTGCATGGCAATTTACGAACGTGGTAACAACTCCTGTTGAATCCCGCAAAAGATATATGCGAACATTATGTCGCCATTAGCCATCCTTAACACAGGCTAAGTAAGCACATTTACGCGATATTAACTTACATTTGACATTTCTACATTTTAAGCATTTAGCAGACGCTTTTAGCCAGAGCGACTTACTTGAAACAAGCTGTGATCTCACATTTCGGGGCAAAAATATCGCATTTCGCATCATCAGATCTAGATGTGCCTGTGTGTCTGTGATCACATTGTAAGTATCGTCCTGCACAAAATAAAACAAATTAAATAAATGTAGCAACTCACCAAAAGTAGTAATTCCAACGATCAAAACAAACAATTTGTTTGTGAACACAAGTTTACTTGATTTGAGCATTTCTTTATTTTTTTAAAAATATTCGCGCGACGCGTTGTTGCTTAAATGTCAGTCGGCTGTTATGCTCGGTCCGACCCGCCAGTCCTTTAAATACCCAGGGTCACGTGGGTCTTAATGTCCCTTTCTCCGCCCAATCAATCAGAACTCCGACCGCCAGTCATTCACATACCGTGGGTCTTAGAACTTCCCTTTTTACTGTGGAAAGTACCCCTGCAATATCGTGGAGCGGCTATTTTCGTCAGAATCTTTCAATTGAGGATTCAAGCGTGAAAATTGCCATGAGCCGTCTCAAAGGGTAGACTGTTCCACAGTAAAGGAGCTCTATAGGAGAAAGCTCTGCCACCTGCTGTATTTTTTGATATTCTAGGGACTACCAAGTTGCCTGCATCTTGTGAGCGAAGTGAACGTGGGGGATTGTACGGATGAAGTAGATCCGTCAAGTAAGAGGGTGCAAGTCCATGCAACACCTTATAAGTTAAGAGGAGTACCTTATAGTCTACACGATAGTTTATAGGAAGCCAGTGAAGTGACGCTAACACAGGACTAATGTGCTCATATTTCTTTGTTCTAGTCAGGATCCTTGCAGCAGCATTCTGTACGAGTTGTAGGCTCCTGAGTGAGGCATTGGAACAGCCAGACAGTAAACAAATCACTTACCAAAGTCTCATTTAAACAGGGAGGATGGCGGCGAAGACTTCCCGCAGGTGGGGAAGGGCCCCCCTCGAAGTCGCTGGCGTGGACGAGAAGGTCGTCCAGATAGACGATGCAGTGCTGCTTGGGTACGTGGCTCAACACCCGCTCCATCAGGCGCTCGAAGGTGGCCGGCGCGTTGCAAAGCCCGAACGGCATAACGCGGATTTGCCATAGGCCCTGCCCGATGGTGAAGGCGGTCTTGTGTCGGGCGTCCGGGGCCAGCTCCACTTGCCAGTAGCCGCTCCGCAGATCGAGCGAGCTAAACCATTTGGAGCCGCTGATGTAGTCCTACGTGTTTTATTTTGTGCAGGACGATACTTACAATCTGATGTGTGATGACCCAATGTCAAATTGGCTCTCTGTGGCTCTGAAGAAACGTTGCTTTCTTGAAACGTAGCTTTATGAAACGTGTAACGCAAGTCCACTACCACTGAAGTCTGTACATCTCGCTAATTGTCATCACCACTGCCTACTTCTTCAACACTATATACCCCTGCTTACTCCATTTAATACAATAATAATAATAAATAAATAAATACACTAACCTTTTCCTTCCCAGTGTTACAGGTATGGTACGCAGATGCCTGCAATGATGTTTATCGTTATATTACTGCACTGATCTCTTGTGCGAACTATAATCGTTCCTACCATGTATTCTTATACGCAATTTAACAGTTTAACTGGGGGAGGCGCCTAAAGTTCCAGCAGCGCCTCCCCCAGAATGCACTTTTAAACACAGGCAACCTACACAACACGCGGTGTCCTTACACTTCCTGAAGCTGGTTCATTGTATACCGCAGGGGTCTTCAAGTAAAATTCAAAGAGGTCCAGTTAGATAAAATGGCCTCAAGCCAAGGTCCGGTGGTGCGACGCACGTAACGGCGCCCCATTTTCTGTCGACGGGGGGGTACTACGCGAAAAAGCTGCACGGGGGATATAATGCGCCCCTCGGAAAAAGTTTTTTTTTTTTTTACGTTTTCTTACATTTTGCGCCCCTCGGAATTTTGCGCCTGGTGCAATGATAAACCAGTGCCGTAAATGCTAGAAAAGCTGCGCCGGTTAAAATTGAAATGCTCCGTCAAAATGTAGTAATTCTCAATAATTTATCGTTTTTTGGACGCGGTCCGGATAGGACGGCTTCTGGGTCCGGACCCGGACCGCGGTCCGCCTGTTAGTGACCCCTGGTATACCGTGTTGAACAAATTATGCTAGCTATCTATATCGTTAGCGACCTTTATTTGGCCGTGATACCAGATTGCTAGCTAGCTAGATATCGATAGTTTTACTTAGCTAATGTTGACATAGATATATACAATTGTTGTTATATCGTTGTATGCAGCTGCCAACAATGATGTCTATCGCTGTATTACTTCACTGATCTCTTGGGCGAACTATGATTGTTCTTACCATGTATTAATGCGCATGCATCTAGTAAATCGCTCTGGATAAGAGCTATATGCAAAAAAAATGTATATGCACCCTGCTCTTTCTTTGTTTTGTTAGTTGAATATTCTGCGCATTAAGGTATTGTAGTGACACGTTACATTTATATGTAATCTAAAGCATAACGCAAAACATCTGGATATTTACAACCTTAAATATATAGGCCTAGGCTAATTTAGAATGGCGTGAAGACCACAGTCGATCGTTCGTTGTTTGCAGAATCTCCGGGTTTAATGTACTGTCAGTACAATAGATTTGAAAACCATGAAAGCAGCTTGTGTGCGAGCAACTCACCTTTATAGCATTGAAATAATAGAGTAAATTCACGTGAAACCAGCAGACAACTCTTGAAAATAATGTTAATTTATTAAGGGAAATGAAGGATGGTCTTTTCACAGAATTAAAAAAATCGCTGCTTTTATATTTCTCCCCTAATCTGGATGTCGGTCTGCTAAATGCTTAAAATGTAAAATGTAAAGAAAAAAGATGTAGCCTACTAGCTCGATGAAGTATGAGCATGGTGCACACTTCCTGAAGCTGGTTCATTGTACACCGCGACCAGCTAGCTAACACAACACAGTTTAACCGCACAGCATGGCCAACCAATCAATGCTGTGCAACATCTTGTCGGCTATTTAAAGGCTGGTGTTAATGTAACTCCGGCCCACTTACTACATTTCAGGCAACCACGTGCAACTACTGACTACATTTCAGGCAACCACGTGTCGCGCGAATATTTGAAAAAAAAAAAGAAATGCTCAAATCAAGTAAACTGCTGTCCACAAACAAATTGTTTATTTTGATCGTCGGAATGACTAATTTTGGTGAGTTGCTACATTTATTTAATTTGTTTTATTTTGTGTTTTTATACTTACAATCTGATGTTAAGAAGAAAAAAACCACGAACTTTTTCTTTCCCAGTGTTACAGGTATGATACTCAGACGCCTGCAATGATGTCTATTGCTGTATTACTGCACTGATCTTGTGCGCTAACTATGATTGTTCTTACCTTGTATTAATGCACATCTTGTAAGTCGCTCTGGATAAGAGCGTCTGCTAAATGCTTAAAATGTCAAATGTAATGTAATGTATGTGTAATGACCCAATGTCAAATTGGCTCTCTGTGGCTCTGAAGAAACTTTGCATTGCAGTAAGGCCAGACACTACAGGCAGAAATTGTGATTTTCAGTTTTCAGATTTTGGGATATTTTCCATCAATAACTTTCATAACATGTACAAATAAATCGCCAATTATCGATATAAATACTTTATTTTTATAACTTTATCCCCACTCCGTCAACTACACCTAGCATAAATTTCGTTCTTGTTAGCACTTTTCATGTAGAAGGTAAACCGCTGTTTTTAAAACTCTCCGTATTGAATCATATATCGTTCAAAAGCTTGGAGCATAATGTCATCAATGGACATTTCTTCAGATGATATAGTGGTTCATGCGGAAAAAGGGGGTCCTAGGATCTGATTGGTTACTGCCACATTCCCTGTGACAGACATGCGACAGGCCTCGTTTGGTTTACACACGCTGTTTTCTGTCGTGATGCCCAATGTACTCCGACATGTGCTCCGGGACAAAGGAAAAAAGGCATCGGAGTCACTACATGACTACATTTCTATTTGAAAAAAGAAAGAAATGCTGAAATCAAGAATGATCAAATTGTTTGTTTTGATCGTTGGAATTACAACTTTTGGTCAGTTGCTACATTTATTTAATTTGTTTTATTTTGTTTAGGACAATACTTACAATGTGATCACAGGCACGTCTAGATCGCCCGTCTGTGCGAAATCTGATGATGCGAAATGCGATATTTTTGCCCCGAAATGTGAGATCACAGCTTTTGTTTCAAGTAAGTCGCTCTGGATAAGAGCGTCTGCTAAATGCTTAAAATGTAGAAATGCAAAATGTAAGTTAATATCACGTAACTGTGCTTACTTAGCCTGTGTTAAGGACGGCTAATGAAAATCAAATCTACAGTACTCAGGTAGGCGGTGCAAAGATTACAGAACAGGAGTAATAACTTAAATTATAACTTTTAGAAAATTATAACTTTATTTCTGCCACCTCGTCATTTCAAGAGTTTCAAGTTGTAGAGGCAGAGAACGCTTTTGGAACCAATGTCTGGACATCTGGGACAAAAGGCTCGGTTTCAGGGACAGGTCTGGGTTCAGGAACAGACGGGTCATTAGGAAACATGATTACATTTACATTTTAGGCATTTAGCAGACGCTCTTATCCAGAGTGACTTACACAGTTTACATTTCTTTACAATCCATTTATACAGCTGGATATTTTACTGAAGCAATTCAGGTTAAGTACCTTTAGCTCAAGGGTACAACGGCAGTGTCCCACCTGGGGATTGAACATGCAACCTCTGAGTTACAAGCCCAGCTCCCTAACCATTACACTACACTGCCAGCCATGTTCTGCCTGTGGCTGTGGGCGTCATTTTCCTCATTTGCTTGGGTGTCTCTTGAGAAAATTGCACTCCATCCAGTCATCCTTTGGTTTTTCCTCATTGCGATAATCATGACTGCGACAAAGAGCAACAGACCCACTACAATCCCAGCAACTGCTCCTCCAGAGAGAGATGAGTCTGGGGGGGAATCACTGAAAACACAAAGAGAGAGAACCAGCTCATCTGGGAGAAATGGAGCAAAAAGAAAAATTGCGAAAGAAAACCTCAACATTTGCCCGATTCTCCGTCATAACGCGGAGGAAGCTGGATTCTAGGGAAGGGATGGTCCGTGGGTTTCAGCTATAATTGGTTCCCTTGTCATTCCCGGATAAATGAACATCATGTCTGAATTACACAAATCTATGAGGCTCCTCACCCGTTGTCGTGGACACATCGTTCCTCTTCGGCGGGGGAGGGGGACTCACAACGCAGCTTATTAGTCCTGTGGTCTTGTGGAACTGAGAGCCACTCCTCACGGAAGCTTGGATCACACTTACAGTGCCCTCGGGACCCGAGTTATCCAGTCGCATAGCGCCCTCTAGAGGGTCATCATTGTCACGTCTATCGGTGAAGGAGCATGTCAGCGCGTGGAGAATGCGGTGATCACTGCTCATCATTTCTGTTACTTCTGTCATGGGATCATACAGCTCTGAAAAACAAACAAGCATACTGCATTATTCTATTCCATCATAATTATTTCTAACAATCCATTCACTATATAGGTTAAATGCATACTATTCTTTACAAAACAAGTGCAATGTTAATAATTTGTAGAAAAAGAATATACTGTCCATTGAGTAATGAAGATGGTTAGATTTTCACCTAACCAAACAAAAAACATACTGTGAGCTGTGTCCTGTGTGTGAATGAGAAAATAATGACAAAAAAGTAACCAACTAAAACGAGGTAACTTTTACTGCACATTAAATTAGCACTTTACCAAAGACTTCTTTCAGGCAGGCTGTTGAACTTATGGCTCCGTCTGGATATGTATTAAACAGACACTTATAGCAGGCTTCGTGGTCCCTCCTCACTCCTCTGATGAGAAGCGAACTCTTCTGTAGCCCTTCCCGAAGTTGCACGTGTTTTCTGAAAGGATCCATGATTTTCGCTCCAAAGCGTTGGCTGTACGTTGCGACGTTTTCAGTTGAGTCCGACGTTATCTTCTGCCACGTGACTTGAAGGACCTTTTTGTGATCGGTGAACTCACAGGAAAGGGTGGCATCATGACCACGCGTTGTCAAGAAGGATCCTGATACATTCAAAAAATATGTGCACTTATAATGCTTCCATTATGAGCTTAATTTCTCATTCGTTGATTTATAAATTCATCACTGGCTAACACCATGGTAATTCAAATATGTATTAATACTATTATTATCTATCATAAATTATTATAGCCGTAATATTTAGTACAATTTAGTACAACGGAATTGATAGCTGTCAGCTGAAAGTAATCAGAAAACTCACCGACACAAAACCATGTAAGGAAATGACAATGGTTCCTCAAGCAGACAAGATAAAAGACCATCACATGTCTTTCAGCCCTGAGTCACCTTGGACTGACCATGATTTTTGGACATACCCTGTGCCGGCCAGAAGAGGATGGGCTCCCCCTTTTAGTCTGGTTCCTCCAAGGTTTCTCCCTACCAAGGAGTTTTTCCTTGCCACTGTTGCCTTTAGGCTTGCTTTTGGGGGTCTAGGCCTGGGTTCCCCCTCTGTTAAGCGTTTTGTGACAATTAAATTGTGAAAAACGCTATACAGATACCTTTGATTTGATTTGATTTGATTTGATTTGACATGACCAGGGCCGCCCTCCAGAGCCCGAGCGAGGGTAAAACCTGTCCGCGATAACCCTCTGATGAGCAGAGGCACGCAGGAGTGACTCTCGCACATCACTCCACCAAAACAGTCTGGCCAAGAACTCATGGGTCCTGGGAGTAGCCGAACGCCCCGTCAGCCGGGAAAAAGGACCCCATTCTAACACCTGAGCCCGAACTTGAGACGGTAAGCGTGCGTCCCGAGCCCACCTGGCATCCATAAAGCAATCCACCGCCCCTGAATCCAAAACGGCCTCGATCTTAGTGGATTGTTTATTCCATACCAACTCTACAGGCAAAAATGTTCGAAAGGATGTAGTATGGTGTCTGGCTAGTGCCTTTCGACCCACTAGCGGGACTGGCCGTTTTCCCGCAAGTTTGGGACAATTCAATTTAGTGTGACCCTTTCGTCTACAATAACGACAGCATTCTGAGCGAGAGTAGACCCCTTTCAAGTCCTGTATAGATCAGCTGCCTACTTGCATGGGTCCATCGAGCCCATCCAGAAAGCTCGGCGATGTTTCGGGAACTACAGTGGGCTGGGGAAACCAGACACCCTTAGACGTGGAACGATTCCGTTTGTCACGCCTATCTCTCTCCCGTTCTCTAATGCGGTTGTCAATCCTTATCGCGGTAGAAACCAAGGCGTCAAACGTATCTGGTGAACCAAGAGCCGCCAGCGCGTCTTTAACTGGACAGACAACGCGTTAGTAAATAGCGTGCTGAGCGGACCCTCCGGCCAGCCGGTCTCACCTGCCAGTGACCTGAATCGGATGGAAAACTCCGCTACGCTAAGCGAACCCTGACGAATCCGCGCCAGGGTCATAGCCGCCTCCTCTCCAGAGATTTCGTGATCGAAAACCAACTCCATCTCGTTCATAAGATTTGTAGAATCATTTAATACCGGTGAAAAGTGTGAAGCCCTGCGGGGTTCCTGTGTTCAGGATGAGGGTGGAGGAGGTGTGGTTTCCAATCCTGACTTGCTGTGGTCGGTCTGGGAGGAAGTCCATGACCCATGAACACAGCGAGGAACCAAGGCCCAGGTTGTCCAGTTTACTGACCAGTTTGTGGGGGATTACAGTGTTAAATGCGGAGCTAAAATCCACAAATAGCATCCTCACATAACTACTTGGTTCCTCTAAGTGTGTCAGAGCGGTATGGAGAGCTGTTGTAATGGCATACCCTGTGGAGCGGTTTGCTCGGTAGGCAACCTGATGCTTATCCATTTTACATTTACATTTTAGCCATTTAGCAGACGCTCTTATCCAGAGCGACTTACACAGTTTACATTTCTTTACACACAATCCATTTATACAGCTGGATATTTTACTGAAGCAATTTGGGTTAAGTACCTTGCTTAAGGGTACAACGGCAGTGCCCTCACCTGGGAATTGAACCGGCAACCTCTGAGCTACAAGCCCAGCTCCCTAACCGTTACACTACACTGCTCCCCTTATCCAGATCAGGTGGGATGATGGCTCTGATGTGTGGAAGCATGAGTTTCACTTCATGGCTACGGGTGTTAGTGCCATTGGGCGATAGTCATTCAGACACTTCACAGAAGATTTTTTGGGCACTGGGATGATGGTGGAGGATTTAAGACTTGTTGGAACAGCAGCTTGTTGTAATGAGAGGTTGAATATTTTAGTAAACACCTCTAAGCTGATCGGCACAAACTTTCAGTACCCGGCCGGGCACTCCGTCTGGGCCCGCCGCCTTGCGTGCATGAACTTTTTTCAGGGTGGTCCTCACCTGGTGGCGCTGTAGAACCAGTATCGCCTCTCCGGCAGGTGGGCTGCTGAGTGGAGCAGGCTCCCCTCTCTGAGTGTCGAAGCGGGCAAAGAACTGGTTCAGGACATCGGGCAGTTAGTCGTCATCCCTGGGCAGCAGTGGTGATTTTGTAGTCAGTCAGTGCCTTGATACCGTTCCACATGCTGCGGGGGTTGTTATTGCTCAATTGATCCTCAATACGCTGTTTGTATAGGCGCTTTGCATCCCTGATGCCTTTCTTCAGTTTCCCCCGTGCTTCACTGTAGGCTTGTGTGTCACCTGACCTGAAAGCTGCATCCCTCTCTTTGATCAATGTCCTCACATTGCTGTTTATCCACGGCTTTTGGTTAGGAAACACCTTTATTGTCTTTTGTGGCAAAATGTATCAAAACCGTTTGGGTGTTTGTCAGGAAGTGCTAGTGCATTTATCATCAGTTATGGACAAGAGCATTAAAGAGATATCCCACATTTCAAAAATGTAAATAATATGTAAATACATAATTATGAGCTTATTTCATACAACATACACTACCGTTCAAAAGTTTGGGGTCACCTTCCATCTGGACTATGGCTAATCGAGCACTCCTTCATTCTTCAGCAAGATAACGACCCGAAACACACCTTGAAGTTGTGCAAGAACTATCTGGTGAAGGAGGAATGTGAACAACAACTCAAACTAAAGACCTGGCCTGCCCAGTGTCCAGACCTCAATCCCATAGAACTTGTATGGGACAAACTGGAAAGGAAGAGTCAAAGCAAAGCAACCCACAAGTTTCTCTGGGAATTGCTGCAGGATTTTGAACGGTAGTGTATACACTTAGATACTTTTAAACAAAACTTATTTGTGGCTCCTACAACAGTTTTATCTGAAAAGGTTCCTGAGATCCAACTCTGCTTTGTATTACAAAAGGTCAGTAAATCAGATGTAGGCCCAGTCCAGATACAAAGATCACAAAAGTGCCAAGTGTGGGCAACAGCCTTCCATTTCCTGTCAAAACAAACAGATAAAATACTTTACTACTCCTCAATATTTACTTTAATATTTACTACGCTGTCAACAGATACGTGTTCTTTACAGTCACATTACAACAGAAACCACGCAATATAACAATTCAGTACTATATACACATAAAATTATACAACAGTATCTAAAAGCTGGTCTAATTAAACAATTACCCCACTATAAAATCCATACAATGATCAAGCAAGTGAAATGGATGTTGCTAAAATTGGGGGGAAACGATGAATTTAAACAACAATTCTGATATCAATTATAAATAATTTCTGCAGTGTAATAAACAGGCAAACAAAGCATGTATATGCACAAAACACTTAGCAGATCACACACACACACACACACACACACACACACACACACACACACACACACACACACACACACACACACACACACACACACACACACGGGACGAAACAACTTACGGTTGCTATTTGACATCGGGATTTCACCTTGAAAGCAAAAGAATATTATTACTATACAAAATTACTGGAAATATAGGGATGGTCCGTGAGTTTCAGCTATAATTGGTTCCCCTTGTCATTATGAGAGAAATGAACATCATGTCTGAATTACACAAATCTATGAGGCTCCTCACCCGTTGTCGTGGACACATCGTTCCTCTTCGCCGGGGGAGGGGGACTCACAACGCAGCTTATTAGTCCTGTGGTCTTGTGGAACTGAGAGTCACTCCTCACGGAAGCTTGGATCACACTTACAGTGCCCTCGGGACCCGAGTTATCCAGTCGCATAGCGCCCTCTACAGGGTCATCGTTGTCATGTCTATCGGTGAAGGAGCATGTCAGCGCGTGGAGAATGCGGTGATCACTGCTCATCATTTCTGTTACTTCTGTCATGGGATCATACAGCTCTGAAAAATAAACAAGCATACTGCATTATTCTATTCCATCATTATTTTTTCTAACAATCCATTCACTATATAGGTTAGATGCACACAATTATTTACAAAACAAGTGCAATGTTAATAATTTGTAGAAAAAGAATATACTGTCCATTGAGTAATGAAGATGTGTCCTGTGTGTGAATGAGAAAATAATGACAAAAAAGTAACCAACTAAAACGAGGTAACTTTTACTGCACATTAAATTAGCACTTTACCAAAGACTTCTTTCAGGCAGGCTGTTGAACTTATGGCTCCGTGTGGAGATGTATTAAACAGACACTTATAGCAGGCTTCGTGGTCCCTCCTCACTCCTCTGATGAGAAGCGAACTGTTCTGTAGCCCTTCCCAAAGTTGCACGTGTTTTCTGAAAGGATCCATGATTTTCGCTCCAAAGCGTTCACTGTACGCTGCGACGTTTACAGTTGAGTTCGACGTTATCTTCTGCCACGTGACTTGAACGACCTTTTTGTGATCGGTCAACTCGCAGGAAAGGGTGGCATCATGACCACGCGTTGTCAAGACAGATCCTGATACATTAAAAAAATGTGCTTAGGGACCAATATGCAGGGGTGTGGCTCAGCTGGCAAATTTGTGCACTTATAATGCTTCCATTATGAGCTTAATTTCTCATTCGTTGATTTATAAATTAATCACTGGCTAACACCATGGTAATTCAAATATGTATTAATACTATTATTATCTATCATAAATTATTATAGCTGTAATATTTAGTACAATTTAGTAAAACGGAATTAACACTGATAGCTGTCAGCTGAAAGTAATCAGAAAACTCACCGACACAAAACCATATAAGGACGGCGGAAATGATAAGACCATCACATGTCTTTCAGCCCTGAGTCACCTTGGACTGACCATGACGTGGTCTTTTTTGGACATACCCTGTGCCGGCCAGAAGAGGATGGGCTCCCCCCCTTTTAGTCTGGTTCCTCCCAAGGTTTCTCCCTACCAAGGGAGTTTTTCCTTGCCACTGTTGCCTTTAGGCTTGCTTTTGGGGGCGGGGGGTCTAGGCCTGGGTTCCCCCTCTGTTAAGCGTTTTGTGACAATTAAATTGTGAAAAGCGCTATACAAATACATTTGATTTGATTTGATTTGACATGACCATGCGCCCTCCAGAGGCCGAGCGAGGTAAAACCTGTCCGCGATAACCCTCTGATGAGCAGAGGCACGCAGGAGTGACTCTCGCACGTCACTCCACCAAAATCGTCTGGCCAAGAACTCATGGGTCCTGTGAGTACCCGAACGCCCCGTCAGCCGGGAAAAACACCATTCTAACACCTGAGCCCGAACTTGAGACGGTAACCGTGCGTCCCGAGCCCACCTGGCATCCATAAAGCAATCCACCGCCCCTGAATCCAAAACGGCCTCGATCTTAGTGGATTGTACGCCTATCTCTCTCCGTTCTCTAATGCGGTTTGTCAATCCTTATCGCGGTAGAAACCGAGGCGTCAACGTATCTGGTGAACCAAGAGCCGCCAGCGCGTCTTTAACTGGACAGACAACGCGCGTTAGGCCAGCGTGCGAGCGGACCCTCCGGCCAGCCGGTCTCACCTGCCAGTGACCTGAATCGGATGGAAAACTCCGCTACGCTAAGCGAACCCTGACGAATCCGCGCCAGGGTCATAGCCTCTCCTCTCCAGAGATTTAGTGATCGAAAACCAACTCCATCTCGTTCATAAGATTTGTAGAATCATTTAATACCGGTGAAAAGTGTGAAGCCCTGCGGGGTTCCTGTGTTCAGGATGAGGGTGGAGGAGGTGTGGTTTCCAATCCTGACTTGCTGTGGTCGGTCTGGGAGGAAGTCCATGACCCATGAACACAGCGAGGAACCAAGGCCCAGGTTGTCCAGTTTACTGACCAGTTTGTGGGGATTACAGTGTTAAATGCGGAGCTAAAAATCCACAAATAGCATCCTCACATAACTACTTGGTTCCTCTAAGTGTGTCAGAGCGGTATGGAGAGCTGTTGTAATGGCATACCCTGTGGAGCGGTTTGCTCGGTAGGCAGCCTGATGCTTATCCATTTTACATTTACATTTTAGCCATTTAGCAGACGCTCTTATCCAGAGCGACTTACACAGTTTACATTTCTTTACACACAATCCATTTATACAGCTGGATATTTTACTGAAGCAATTTGGAGTTAAGTACCTTGCTTAAGGGTACAACGGCAGTGCCCTCACCTGGGAATTGAACCGGCAACCTCTGAGCTACAAGCCCAGCTCCCTAACCGTTACACTACACTGCTCCCTTATCCAGATCAGGTGGGATGATGGCTCTGATGTGTGGAAGCATGAGTTTCACTTCATGGCTACGGGTGTTAGTGCCATTGGGCGATAGTCATTCAGACACTTCACAGAAGATTTTTGGGCACTGGGATGATGGTGGAGGATTTAAGACTTGTTGGAACAGCAGCTTGTTGTAATGAGAGGTTGAATATTTTAGTAAACACCTCTAAGCTGATCGGCACAAACTTCAGTACCCGGCCGGGCACTCCGTCTGGGCCCGCCGCCTTGCGTGCATGAACTTTTTCAGGTGGTCCTCACCTGGTGGCGCTGTAGAACCAGTATCGCCTCTCCTCCAGGGTGGGCTGCTGAGTGGGAGCAGGCTCCCTCTCTGAGTGTCGGCGGGCAAAGAACTGGTTCAGGACATCGGGCAGTTAGTCGTCATCCCTGGGCAGCAGTGGTGATTTTGTAGTCAGTCAGTGCCTTTGATACCGTTCCACATGCTGCGGGGGTTGTTATTGCTCAATTGATCCTCAATACGCTGTTTGTATAGGCGCTTTGCATCCCTGATGCCTTTCTTCAGTTTCCCCGTGCTTCACTGTAGGCTTGTGTGTCACCTGACCTGAAAGCTGCATCTCTCTTTGATCAATGTCCTCACATTGCTGTTTATCCACGGCTTTTGGTTAGGAAACACCTTTATTGTCTTTTGTGGCAAAATGTATCAAAACCGTTTGGGTGTTTGTCAGGAAGTGCTAGTGCATTTATCATCAGTTATGGACAAGAGCATTAAAGAGATATCCCACATTTCAAAAATGTAAATAATATGTAAATACATAATTATGAGCTTATTTCATACAACATACACTACCGTTCAAAAGTTTGGGGTCACCTTCCATCTGGACTATGGCTAATCGAGCACTCCTTCATTCTTCAGCAAGATAACGACCAAACACACCTTGAAGTTGTGCAAGAACTATCTGGTGAAGGAGGAATGTGAACAACAACTCAAACTAAAGACCTGGCCTGCCCAGTGTCCAGACCTCAATCCCATAGAACTTGTATGGGACAAACTGGAAAGGAAGAGTCAAAGCAAAGCAACCCACAAGTTTCTCTGGGAATTGCTGCAGGATTTTGAACGGTAGTGTATACACTTAGATACTTTTAAACAAAACTTATTTGTGGCTCCTACAACAGTTTTATCTGAAAAGGTTCCTGAGATCCAACTCTGCTTTGTATTACAAAAAGGTCAGTAAATCAGATGTAGGCCCAGTCCAGATACAAAGATCACAAAAGTGCCAAGTGTGGGCAACAGCCTTCCATTTCCTGTCAAAACAAACAGATAAAATACTTTACTACTCCTCAATATTTACTTTAATATTTACTACGCTGTCAACAGATACGTGTTCTTTACAGTCACATTACAACAGAAACCACGCAATATAACAATTCAGTACTATATACACATAAAATTATACAACAGTATCTAAAAAGCTGGTCTAATTAAACAATTACCCCACTATAAAATCCATACAATGATCAAGCAAGTGAAATGGATGTTGCTAAAATTGGGGGAAACGATGAATTTAAACAACAATTCTGATATCAATTATAAATAATTTCTGCAGTGTAATAAACAGGCAAACAAAGCATGTATATGCACAAAACACTTAGCAGATCACACACACACACACACACACACACAC
Source organism: Aldrovandia affinis (assembly GCA_029706075.1). Taxonomy (NCBI): domain Eukaryota; kingdom Metazoa; phylum Chordata; class Actinopteri; order Notacanthiformes; family Halosauridae; genus Aldrovandia; species Aldrovandia affinis. The sequence continues at coordinate 21,403 of JAINUG010000774.1, forward strand.
ACACACACACACACACACACACACACACACACACACACACACACACACACACACACACACGGACGAAACAACTTACGGTTGCTATTTGACATCAGGATTTCACCTTGAAAGCAAAAGAATATTATTACTATACAAAATTACTGGAAATATAGGGATGGTCCGTGAGTTTCAGCTATAATTGGTTCCCCTTGTCATTATGAGAGAAATGAACATCATGTCTGAATTACACAAATCTATGAGGCTCCTCACCCGTTGTCGTGGACACATCGTTCCTCTTCGCCGGGGAGGGGGACTCTAACGCAGCTTATTAGTCCTGTGGTCTTGTGGAACTGAGAGTCACTCCTCACGGAAGCTTGGATCACACTTACAGTGCCCTCGGGACCCGAGTTATCCAGTCGCATAGCGCCTCTACAGGGTCATCGTTGTCATGTCTATCGGTGAAGGAGCATGTCAGCGCGTGGAGAATGCGGTGATCACTGCTCATCATTTCTGTTACTTCTGTCATGGGATCATACAGCTCTGAAAATAAACAAGCATACTGCATTATTCTATTCCATCATTATTTTTCTAACAATCCATTCACTATATAGGTTAGATGCACACAATTATTTACAAAACAAGTGCAATGTTAATAATTTGTAGAAAAAGAATATACTGTCCATTGAGTAATGAAGATGTGTCCTGTGTGTGAATGAGAAAATAATGACAAAAAGTAACCAACTAAAACGAGGTAACTTTTACTGCACATTAAATTAGCACTTTACCAAAGACTTCTTTCAGGCAGGCTGTTGAACTTATGGCTCCGTGTGGAGATGTATTAAACAGACACTTATAGCAGGCTTCGTGGTCCCTCCTCACTCCTCTGATGAGAAGCGAACTGTTCTGTAGCCCTTCCCAAAGTTGCACGTGTTTTCTGAAAGGATCCATGATTTTCGCTCCAAAGCGTTCACTGTACGCTGCGACGTTTACAGTTGAGTTCGACGTTATCTTCTGCCACGTGACTTGAACGACCTTTTTGTGATCGGTCAACTCGCAGGAAAGGGTGGCATCATGACCACGCGTTGTCAAGACAGATCCTGATACATTAAAAAAATGTGCTTAGGACCAATATGCAGTGTGGCTCAGCTGGCAAATTTGTGCACTTATAATGCTTCCATTATGAGCTTAATTTCTCATTCGTTGATTTATAAATTAATCACTGGCTAACACCATGGTAATTCAAATATGTATTAATACTATTATTATCTATCATAAATTATTATAGCTGTAATATTTAGTACAATTTAGTAAAACGGAATTAACACTGATAGCTGTCAGCTGAAAGTAATCAGAAAACTCACCGACACAAAACCATATAAGGACGGCGGAAATGATAAGACCATCACATGTCTTTCAGCCCTGAGTCACCTTGGACTGACCATGACGTGGTCTTTTTTGGACATACCCTGTGCCGGCCAGAAGAGGATGGGCTCCCCTTTAGTCTGGTTCCTCCCAAGGTTTCTCCCTACCAAGGGAGTTTTTCCTTGCCACTGTTGCCTTTAGGCTTGCTTTTGGGGGGGGGGGGGTCAGGCCTGGGTTCCCCCTCTGTTAAGCGTTTTGTGACAATTAAATTGTGAAAAACGCTATACAAATACATTTGATTTGATTTGATTTGATTTGACATGACCACGCGCCCTCCAGAGCCCGAGCGAGGTAAAACCTGTCCGCGATAACCCTCTGATGAGCAGAGGCACGCAGGAGTGACTCTCGCACATCACTCCACCAAAACCGTCTGGCCAAGAACTCATGGGTCCTGTGAGTACCCGAACGCCCCGTCAGCCGGGGAAAATACCATTCTAACACCTGAGCCCGAACTTGAGACGGCAACCGTGCGTCCCGAGCCCACCTGGCATCCATAAAGCAATTCACCGCCCCTGAATCCAAAACGGCCTCGATCTTAGTGGATTGTAAGTATCGTCCTGCACAAAATAAAACAAATTAAATAAATGTGGCAACTCACCAAAAGTAGTAATTCCAACGATCAAAACAAACAATTTGTTTGTGAACACAAGTTTACTTGATTTGAGCATTTCTTTCTTTTTTCCAAATATTCGCGCGACGCGTTGTTGCTGAAATGTCAGTCGGCTGTTATGCTCGGTCCGACCCGCCAGTCCTTTAAATACCCAGGGTCACGTGGGTCTTAATGTCCCTTTCTCCGACCAAGCAGAACTGAGTATCCCCCGTATTAGCGGGGAATGGGAACTTTGGAACATTGCAGTCACTTCTCTATTTTCATCCTTTTTCTGACTAACAAAAAGCACGTGGAGAATGCGGTGATCACTGCTCATCATTTCTGTTACTTCTGTCATGGGATCATACTGCTCTGAAAAATAAACAAGCATATTGCATTATTCTGTTCCATGATAATTTTTTCTAACAATTCATTCACTGTATAGGTTAGATGCACACAATTCTTTACAAAACAAGTGCAATGTTCATAATTTGTAGAAAGAGAATATACTGTCCATTGAGTAATGAAGATGCTTTTCACCTAACCAAACAAAAAACATACTGTGAGCTGTGTCCTGTGTGTGAATGAGAAAATAATGACAAAAAAGTAACCAACTAAAATGAGGTAACTTACTGCACATTAAATTAGCACTTTACCAAAGACTTCTTTCAGGCAGGCTGTTGAACTTATGGCTGAGTCTGGATATGTATTAAACAGACACCTATAGCAGGCTTCGTGGTCCCTCCTCACTCCTCTGATTAGAAGCGAACTCATCTGTAGCCCTTCCCGAAGTTGCACGTGTTTTCTGAAAGGATCCATGATTTTCGCTCCAAAGCGTTCACTGTACGTTGCGACGTTTACAGCTAAGTTCGACGTTATCTTCTGCCACCTGACTTAAAGGACCTTTTTGTGATCGGTCAACTCACAGGAAAGGGTGGGACCAATATGCAGGGGTGTGGCTCAGCTGGCAAATTTGTGCACCTATAATGCTTCCATTATGAGCTTAATTTCTCATTCGTTGATTCATAAATTAATAACTGGCTAACATCATGGTAATTCAAATATGTATTAATACTTATTATCTATCATAAATTATTATAGCTGTAATATTTAGTACTATTTAGTACAACGGAATTAACAGCTGATAGCTGTCAGCTGAAATGACAATGTTTCCTCAAGCAGACAAGAGAAAAGACCATCACATGACCACGCGCCCTCCAGAGGCCGAGCGAGGAAAAACCGGCGGCCCAAAAAGGACTGCACAGAAAGTACCTGTACCCGACCGTCGAGTGCCGTGATATAACGGGGCTGAGAAAGCTTTGTTTATTCCATAACAACTCTACAGGCAAAAATGTTCGAAAGGATTCGAATTTGTTTGTGAACACAAGTTTACTTGATTTGACAGAGATAGAGAGGGACGGATTCTTTTTTGGGATAAACAACAATGGATTGGACAACAACAACAACGAGAGCGAAGATATTTGCAACCTTAAACATATAGGCTAATTTAGAATGACGTGAAGACCACAGTCAATCGTTCGTTGTTTGCAGAATTCCGGGTTTAGTGTGTATTGTCAGTACAATATATTTTAAAACCATGAAAGCAGCTTGTGTGCGAGCAACTCACCTTTATAGCATTAAAATAATAGAGTAAATTCACGTGAAACCAGCAGACAACTCTTGAAAATAATGTTAATTTATTAAGGGAAATGAAGGATGGTCTTTTCACAGAATTTAAAAAATCGCTGCTTTTATCTTTCTCCCCTAATCTGGATGTCGCTCTGGATAAAAGCGTCTGCTAAATGCTTAAAATGTAAAATGTAAAAAAAAATGATGTAGCCTACTAGCTCGATGAAGTATGACGATGGTGCACTCTTCCTGAAGCTGCTTCATTGTACACCGCGACAAAGCTGCTCCGCCCCATTCCTTAAACAACCAGTCAATCGTTCAGAACATCAGTGGATTACTGATTGTATAGTCATTTAGCATCTAGCGTGTCAAGGCCGGTGTTAATGTAACTCTGGGTATTTACGCATAGATTGTCCAGAGCAATAGTAGCCTACTGACTACATTTGAGGCAACCACGCGTCGCGCGAATATTTGGGGGAAAAAAGAAAGAAAAATGCTCAAATCAAGTAAACTGCTGTCCACAAACAAACTGTTTGTTTTGATCGTTGGAATTACTACTTTTGGTGAGTTGCTACATTTATTTAATTTGTTTTATTTTGTGCAGGACGATACTTACAATCTTATGTGTAATGACCCAATGTCAAATTGGCTCTCTGTGGCTCTGAAGAAACTTTGCATTGCATTCTTAAGGCCAGATACTACAGGGAAAAATGGTGATTTCCAGATTTTCAATTTTCTGATTTTGGGACATTTTCCATCAATAACTTCCATACTTTCATAACATGTACAAATAAATCGCCAATTATCTATATAAATACTTTATTTTTATAACAACTCCGTCAACTACACGTAGCATAAATTTCGTTTTTGTTAGCACTTTTCATGTAGAAGTTCAACCGCTGTTTTTAAAACTCTCCGTATTGAATCATATATCGTTCAAAAGCTTGGAGCATGTGTAGCGGATGGGCTCTGGTTCCTAAACTGACGAAGTAGATTCATGCTGAACCTTATTGGTCACATTTGAATCAACAGTATGATGGCGTTTATACAGTTTGTTTAACCCACCTGAATGAATGACAATGACGAACAAGGTTATAGTGCTAACGTTAGTCTGTGGCTTGTTTATTCTGAGGAACTGTAACGTTACCAGCCAGAGCAGCAACCTCGAGGAGGAGCCGGGAGGATTTTGAGTTGCCTTTGTGGAGCGGATAAAATCACATAAAATGACAAAACGTAGGCTATTTCAGATTGATTTAAAATGTAAAATTTGGCTAGAAGCCAAGGTATGGCGAGTGCCATACCTTGCCATACCAAAATGTGTTATTTTGTATGATGCTTTCATCTATTTTTATTGTCCTTGTCTCATTGTTTGTTTATGTGTAATTTATATAATTGTTTTGTAATCAGGGCACCATTGTAAATGAGACCTTGGTCTCAATGGGCTCCCCTGGCTAAATAAAGGTAAAATAAAAAATAAAAATAAAAAACGACGCCCATGGTTAAAAAAACGGGGCCAACCGGTCCTGGTGTAAAACTACCTCCTGGTGCAAAACCAACTGGGCCGGGCTTCCTGCCGAGGACAGCGCTCGCACTGCACACAGCACACCGCCCCGTGCTATCGCCCGGACGGTGCCTCGCGTTTCCAGCCACCTGGCCCTCGGGGTTTTTAAAGTTCAACAGCCAAGTATATTCTGAAACGCAATTGAACAGTTTCACCGGTAGAGGCGCTAAAAGTCACAGGACGCCTCCCCCGGAATGCACCGCGCACACATTTACTCACAGGCAACCTACACAACATGCTGTCATTACACTTCCTGAAGCTGTTTCATTGTATACCGTGTTGAACAAATTATGCTAGCTATCTATATCGTTAGCTACTGTTAGCGACCTTTATTTAACCGTGATACCAGATTGCTAGCTAGCTAGATATCGATAGTTTTACTTAGCTAATGTTGACATAGATATACAGTTGTTGTTGTATATATCGTTGTATGCAGCTGCCAACAATGATGTCTTATCGCCGTATTACCTCACTGGTGTATTACAGCATGATTGTTCTTACCATGTATTTATGCACATCTAGTAAATCGCTCTGGATAAGAGCCTCTGCTATATGCTTTAAAAATGTATATGCACCCTGCTCTTTCTTTGTTTTGTTAGTTGAATATTCTGCGCATTAAGGTGTTGTAGTGACACGTTACATTTATATGTAATCTAAAGCACAACACAAAACATCTGGATATTTGCAACCTTAAACATATAGGCTAATTTAGAATGACGTGAAGACCACAGTCAATCGTTCGTTGTTTGCAGAATGTATTGTCAGTACAATATATTTTAAAACCATGAAAGCAGCTTGTGTGCGAGCAACTCACCTTTATAGCATTAAAATAATAGAGTAAATTCACGTGAAACCAGCAGACAACTCTTGAAAATAATGTTAATTTATTAAGGAAATGAAGGATGGTCTTTTCACAGAATTTAAAAAATCGCTGCTTTTATCTTTCTCCCCTAATCTGGATGTCGCTCTGGATAAAAGCGTCTGCTAAATGCTTAAAATGTAAAATGTAAAAAAAAATGATGTAGCCTACTAGCTCGATGAAGTATGACGATGGTGCACTCTTCCTGAAGCTGCTTCATTGTACACCGCGACAAAGCTGCTCCGCCCCATTCCTTAAACAACCAGTCAATCGTTCAGAACATCAGTGGATTACTGATTGTATAGTCATTTAGCATCTAGCGTGTCAAGGCCGGTGTTAATGTAACTCTGGGTATTTACGCATAGATTGTCCAGAGCAATAGTAGCCTACTGACTACATTTGAGGCAACCACGCGTCGCGCGAATATTTGGGGGAAAAAAGAAAGAAAAATGCTCAAATCAAGTAAACTGCTGTCCACAAACAAACTGTTTGTTTTGATCGTTGGAATTACTACTTTTGGTGAGTTGCTACATTTATTTAATTTGTTTTATTTTGTGCAGGACGATACTTACAATCTTATGTGTAATGACCCAATGTCAAATTGGCTCTCTGTGGCTCTGAAGAAACTTTGCATTGCATTCTTAAGGCCAGATACTACAGGGAAAAATGGTGATTTCCAGATTTTCAATTTTCTGATTTTGGGACATTTTCCATCAATAACTTCCATACTTTCATAACATGTACAAATAAATCGCCAATTATCTATATAAATACTTTATTTTTATAACAACTCCGTCAACTACACGTAGCATAAATTTCGTTTTTGTTAGCACTTTTCATGTAGAAGTTCAACCGCTGTTTTTAAAACTCTCCGTATTGAATCATATATCGTTCAAAAGCTTGGAGCATGTGTAGCGGATGGGCTCTGGTTCCTAAACTGACGAAGTAGATTCATGCTGAACCTTATTGGTCACATTTGAATCAACAGTATGATGGCGTTTATACAGTTTGTTTAACCCACCTGAATGAATGACAATGACGAACAAGGTTATAGTGCTAACGTTAGTCTGTGGCTTGTTTATTCTGAGGAACTGTAACGTTACCAGCCAGAGCAGCAACCTCGAGGAGGAGCCGGGAGGATTTTGAGTTGCCTTTGTGGAGCGGATAAAATCACATAAAATGACAAAACGTAGGCTATTTCAGATTGATTTAAAATGTAAAATTTGGCTAGAAGCCAAGGTATGGCGAGTGCCATACCTTGCCATACCAAAATGTGTTATTTTGTATGATGCTTTCGTCTATTTTTATTGTCCTTGTCTCATTGTTTGTTTATGTGTAATTTATATAATTGTTTTGTAATCAGGGCACCATTGTAAATGAGACCTTGGTCTCAATGGGCTCCCCTGGCTAAATAAAGGTAAAATAAAAAATAAAAATAAAAAACGACGCCCATGGTTAAAAAAACGGGGCCAACCGGTCCTGGTGTAAAACTACCTCCTGGTGCAAAACCAACTGGGCCCGGGCTTCCTGCCGAGGACAGCGCTCGCACTGCACACAGCACACCGCCCCGTGCTATCGCCCGGACGGTGCCTCGCGTTTCCAGCCACCTGGCCCTCGGGGTTTTTAAAGTTCAACAGCCAAGTATATTCTGAAACGCAATTGAACAGTTTCACCGGTAGAGGCGCTAAAAGTCACAGGACGCCTCCCCCGGAATGCACCGCGCACACATTTACTCACAGGCAACCTACACAACATGCTGTCATTACACTTCCTGAAGCTGTTTCATTGTATACCGTGTTGAACAAATTATGCTAGCTATCTATATCGTTAGCTACTGTTAGCGACCTTTATTTAACCGTGATACCAGATTGCTAGCTAGCTAGATATCGATAGTTTTACTTAGCTAATGTTGACATAGATATACAGTTGTTGTTGTATATATCGTTGTATGCAGCTGCCAACAATGATGTCTTATCGCCGTATTACCTCACTGGTGTATTACAGCATGATTGTTCTTACCATGTATTTATGCACATCTAGTAAATCGCTCTGGATAAGAGCCTCTGCTATATGCTTTAAAAATGTATATGCACCCTGCTCTTTCTTTGTTTTGTTAGTTGAATATTCTGCGCATTAAGGTGTTGTAGTGACACGTTACATTTATATGTAATCTAAAGCACAACACAAAACATCTGGATATTTGCAACCTTAAACATATAGGCTAATTTAGAATGACGTGAAGACCACAGTCAATCGTTCGTTGTTTGCAGAATGTATTGTCAGTACAATATATTTTAAAACCATGAAAGCAGCTTGTGTGCGAGCAACTCACCTTTATAGCATTAAAATAATAGAGTAAATTCACGTGAAACCAGCAGACAACTCTTGAAAATAATGTTAATTTATTAAGGGAAATGAAGGATGGTCTTTTCACAGAATTTAAAAAATCGCTGCTTTTATCTTTCTCCCCTAATCTGGATGTCGCTCTGGATAAAAGCGTCTGCTAAATGCTTAAAATGTAAAATGTAGAAAAAAATGATGTAGCCTACTAGCTCGATGAAGTATGACGATGGTGCACTCTTCCTGAAGCTGCTTCATTGTACACCGCGACAAAGCTGCTCCGCCCCCATTCCTTAAACAACCAGTCAATCGTTCAGAACATCAGTGGATTACTGATTGTATAGTCATTTAGCATCTAGCGTGTCAAGGCCGGTGTTAATGTAACTCTGGGTATTTACGCATAGATTGTCCAGAGCAATAGTAGCCTACTGACTACATTTGAGGCAACCACGCGTCGCGCGAATATTTGGGGGAAAAAAGAAAGAAAAATGCTCAAATCAAGTAAACTGCTGTCCACAAACAAACTGTTTGTTTTGATCGTTGGAATTACTACTTTTGGTGAGTTGCTACATTTATTTAATTTGTTTTATTTTGTGCAGGACGATACTTACAATCTTATGTGTAATGACCCAATGTCAAATTGGCTCTCTGTGGCTCTGAAGAAACTTTGCATTGCATTCTTAAGGCCAGATACTACAGGGAAAAATGGTGATTTCCAGATTTTCAATTTTCTGATTTTGGGACATTTTCCATCAATAACTTCCATACTTTCATAACATGTACAAATAAATCGCCAATTATCTATATAAATACTTTATTTTTATAACAACTCCGTCAACTACACGTAGCATAAATTTCGTTTTTGTTAGCACTTTTCATGTAGAAGTTCAACCGCTGTTTTTAAAACTCTCCGTATTGAATCATATATCGTTCAAAAGCTTGGAGCATGTGTAGCGGATGGGCTCTGGTTCCTAAACTGACGAAGTAGATTCATGCTGAACCTTATTGGTCACATTTGAATCAACAGTATGATGGCGTTTATACAGTTTGTTTAACCCACCTGAATGAATGACAATGACGAACAAGGTTATAGTGCTAACGTTAGTCTGTGGCTTGTTTATTCTGAGGAACTGTAACGTTACCAGCCAGAGCAGCAACCTCGAGGAGGAGCCGGGAGGATTTTGAGTTGCCTTTGTGGAGCGGATAAAATCACATAAAATGACAAAACGTAGGCTATTTCAGATTGATTTAAAATGTAAAATTTGGCTAGAAGCCAAGGTATGGCGAGTGCCATACCTTGCCATACCAAAATGTGTTATTTTGTATGATGCTTTCGTCTATTTTTATTGTCCTTGTCTCATTGTTTGTTTATGTGTAATTTATATAATTGTTTTGTAATCAGGGCACCATTGTAAATGAGACCTTGGTCTCAATGGGCTCCCCTGGCTAAATAAAGGTAAAATAAAAAATAAAAATAAAAAACGACGCCCATGGTTAAAAAAACGGGGCCAACCGGTCCTGGTGTAAAACCAACTTACGGTGCCTCAGCTCTACGGTCTAACAGCGGGCGATACTAGGCAATAAATTGCCCAGTGGGCGTTCACCACGCTTGACTGGCGTCCTCAAAAATGCTTCCGACATGCTTACAATTTTTTGGCATGGTAAACGAATAGTTCATCATAGATTTTGAGAATCTTTATTATAAATATTAGTTGGCTAGCAGTATTGTTTCCTTCAATTATGAACCGCAAACTCAAACTCAGAAGGCTTTTTGCCATTACGGCCATATACTTGCGCTGGAAACAGCTCGAAATTTCTCCAGTGCGTTTTCCAAACGTACCCATGCGATAAAAAATAGCCTTTTAACCAACACAAACATTAAATAAGATGTATGTAGGCCATATAAGTTTAGCTAGCTATAAATATTTATGCTTTTAGGATTAAATAAAGTATGGGCGTACTGCAGACCGCTGTTAAGTTTCTCCTCTTTCATGTTGAAGTGTCGGAACTAGGAACAAAATTTCGGTGTTGTGTTGGTTTCCGCGTGGTAGGTAAAAAGAGCAAGACATGAATTTGACTGGCTCTTACCGGGCAACATTGCCCGAAAGTTCAGAATTTTCAACTTTTCTGGGACACCGAAACACCCACAAATCGGGCAATGGGTCAGGCACCGGAAGTCGCTCACTCTCATAGAGAATCAATGCATTTCCGGCAACTAGTTGCCGAATCGCCCGCTGTTAGACCGTAGGACTCCCATTGCGTTTCCAGCCACGCCTCCCCCGGAATGCACCGCGCACACATTTAAACACAGGCAACCTACACAACATGCTGTCATTACACTTCCTGAAGCTGTTTCATTGTATACCGTGTTGAACAAATTATGCTATCTATCTATATCGTTAGCTACTGTTAGCGACCTTTATTTAACCGTGATACCAGATTGCTAGCTAGCTAGATATCGATAGTTTTACTTAGCTAATGTTGACATAGATATACAGTTGTTGTTGTATATATCGTTGTATGCAGCTGCCAACAATGATGTCTTATCGCCGTATTACCTCACTGGTGTATTACAGCATGATTGTTCTTACCATGTATTTATGCACATCTAGTAAATCGCTCTGGATAAGAGCCTCTGCTATATGCTTTAAAAATGGTATATGCACCCTGCTCTTTCTTTATTTTGTTAGTTGAATATTCTGCGCATTAAGGTGTTGTAGTGACACGTTACATTTATATGTAATCTAAAGCACAACACAAAACATCTGGATATTTGCAACCTTAAACATATAGGCTAATTTAGAATGACGTGAAGACCACAGTCAATCGTTCGTTGTTTGCAGAATGTATTGTCAGTACAATATATTTTAAAACCATGAAAGCAGCTTGTGTGCGAGCAACTCACCTTTATAGCATTAAAATAATAGAGTAAATTCACGTGAAACCAGCAGACAACTCTTGAAAATAATGTAAATTTATTAAGGGAAATGAAGGATGGTCTTTTCACGGAATTGAAAAAATCGCTGCTTTTATCTTTCTCCCCTAATCTGGATGTCGCTCTAGATAAAGGCGTCTGCTAAATGCTTAAAATGTAAAATGTAAAAAAAAATGATGTAGCCTACTAGCTCGATGAAGTATGAGCATGGTGCACACTTCCTGAAGCTGGTTCATTGTACACCGCGACCAGCTCGCTAACACAACACAGTTTAACTGCAACATCTAGTCGGCCATTTAAAGGCTGGTGTTAATGTAACTTCGGCGCTTTGAGCTGCATTTAATTGTATGAAAGGCGCTATATAAATAAATTTTACTTTTACTTACTTACTTACTACATTTGAGGCAAGAACGTGTCGCGCGAATATTTGAAAAAAAAAGAAAGAAATGCTCAAATCAAGTAAACTGCTGTCCACAAACAAACTGTTTGTTTTGATCGTTGGAATTACTCATTTTGGTGAGTTGCTACATTTCTTTAATTTGTTTTATTTTGTGTTTTTATACTTACAATCTGATGTGAAAAAAAAAAAAAAAACGTTTTCTTTCCCAGTGTTACAGGCAGGGTTGGGAGGGTTACTTTGTAAATGTAATTAGTGCCTGAATACTGATTACACGGCTCTGAAAGTAATCCGATACGAATACAGTTACATGTCTCAAAAAAGTAACGTAATCAGATTACTTTTAGAATACTTTGGATTACTTACTTTTTCCATCACAGATGGGTATGTTTTTGGGGTACAGGAAACATTGGGAAGCTGTTATATAGCCAAAGGTGGTGCTACTTAGTACTAAAAGGGTGCTCAAACTTTTGCACACGCCATGTTCACTTTTTTATTTGATCAGTAATACATTTAAATAGTTATTATGCATTACACTTTGAAAAAGGATGTCATGTTCAACTTTCCACTGTGTTGAGGTCAGGTCAGCTTCTGTTCATTTAATAATAAATACTAATAAATTTGAGATGTCAATTTAGCTAAATGTATGCAACATTGTATCTGCATTTTTTGTTGTAGTCGTCGTCATTAACATGTTATGGAATTAGAATGGACAGATTCTAAATTAATCATAATAAAAAGCAAAGGGATATTGAAAGGCAAGTTATTTTACTGTTTTGATGGCTCATCATTAGCATAACTCAAACACAGCATCTAAAACAATGTAATAACTTTTGAAACTTTTTTGGCACTGGAATAACAGCGACTTGTAAGGGATATGTAGCGGCGAATGCTCGGCAGTGCATAACGCAATTGACGTATAGTAGAGTACAATTGTCTACCAAATTGGGAGAAAACTGGGAAAAATAAAAAGAATAAAATAAAATGTCATCGTTTCAACAATAAAGAAAGCAGTATAAAATTAGCAGAGCAGTTAATGCGATGCCTCAAACCGTAGGCTAAGGTCAGGTAACAGCAAATTACTGCAGAACTGTGTTCATTAAACTGAAGGTTAGCTAACGTCGACTTACTCCAAGTGCTTTTTAAGATTCGAAGTCGAGTCCTTTGATGCCGACAGTATCTTTATTCCTGGAAGACACAAGGTACACTGGACCGACAGATTTTCCCCATGTTCTTCTTTAAACTGGAAATTGTGTCGATAACGCCACAAACTAAAAGCTGACTTTTCTTCCATCTTGTCCCTATCAATGTTTGTCTGGGCGTGGGCGCGCGCTTTTTTTTAAACGCATTTTTTTGGTTCTGTGCAGCGGCTGTAGTTTTCGTGAGCTGTGTGATGATAATCATGTAGGCGTGATAATTTCATGCTGTAACTTTAGTAATGAATATCAGCTCATTAATGTTTGTAACTGGAAAACTTTCCACCAAGAATTCCAAGAAGTAATCCAAAATGTATTCACTTCAGGTTTATTAAAGTAACTGTATTCAGATTACTCGTTTTTCAAATGTAACGCGAGCTGAATACAGTTACTTGATTTTTGTATTCTGATTACGTAACGCCGTTACATGTATTCCGTTACAACCCAACCCTGGTTACAGGTATGATACGCAGACGCCTGCTGATGTATATTGCTGTATTACTGCACTGATCTCTTGCGCTAACTATGGTTGTTCTTACCATGTATTAATGCACATCTTGTAAGTCGCTCTGGATAAGAGCGTCTGCTAAATGCTTAAAATGTAAAATGTAATGTAATGTATGTGTAATGACCCAATGTCAAATTGGCTCTCTGTGGCTCTGAAGAAACTTTGCATTGCATTAAGACCAGACACTACAGGCAAAAATGGTGATTTTCAATTTTCAGATTTTGGGATTTTCCATCAATAACTTCCATACTTTCATAACATGTACAAATAAATCGCCAATTGTCGATATAAATACTTTATTTTTATAACTTTATCCCAACTCCGTCAACTACTGTTTTAGCATAAATTGTTAGCACTTTTCATGTAGAAGTTCAACCGCTGTTATTAAAACTCTCCGTATTGAATCATATATATGTTCAAAAGCTTGGAGCATGTCATGCAGATTAATGTCATAAAGTCCATATATGGATATTTCCTAAACTGACGTAGTGGATTCATGCTGAAGACCTGTCGTTTCCTAGGATCCGATTACTGCCCCTTTCTAGCAACCTTATTGGTCAAAAAGCATCACGTGACTTGCACAGCGCTTCCTTATTTTGAAATACGAACCGCGAAGATTCCCTGTGACGAGTGACACTGACAGAAAGTGAGAAAATGGGCAACTTTAGAAGAACATACCAACAGAGGGTTAATAAAAAGAGGGTATCTTTGTTAGCCAGCGCAAGAAAATCAGCGAATGGCAGTAAAAACGAGCCTGATCATCAGCCCATCGAGGCAGTATCAGCGCAGGTAGAGGAGGGCGCGAACACCAGCTCGTCAAGACGCAAACTTGAGTCGATGAAGAGCAGCGATCAACAAGATACCAGCCGACCAGCAAACCAACAGTGGCTTTTATTTCATATGACACAAATAAATGAGCTCATACGCGATGTTATTTGCCCTCAGTGTCTCAATACTGGTTTGGAAATCACCATAGACCCCGCCAACCAGTGAATCTGCAATTCGGTGATAAAATGCGAGCACTGCGAAGGTGACCGTGCCGCTTTTAGGAGGAGTGTGTACACTTCGACAAGGCTGCACGAGTGCTCCAGGGGAGATGTGGCTTTTGACATCAACGTGAGGATGGTCCTCCTAGCCCACGAACTAGGACTAGGTTATGCAGCACTGAAAAAAAATCAGCAAAGTCCTGGGGATTCCTTCCCTGCTTCTCAGCTCATATCAGAGACATGATAGGAGAGTGACGGGTAAATAAACCGTGAGAGTAGTGGTCAGGTGACAGATATGCTGTATATGAATAAGCTCCAGCTATTTAAAATGATTCAAAGTGAATAAAGTGAAAGTAAACTAATTCAAAGTGGTTTGCTGTTCAAACAAATAAAAGCTTGGGGTATTATAAGAAGTTTTATGGTATATAGGGTAAATATATGCTGATTACTCCTGCAACTAAGACTTATAACTGAAGTTATGACAGGTACCATAATAAGCACTCTGTTCACTGTAGTTGCAGATTCAGAGAGGGCTGCAGTCTTTGGAGAGTGCTGCAGAGCAGATTCGGAAGGCGTACGCAGATGTAGACCCAGATGTTGCTAAGGGAGGATGAGGATGCAGTAATAGACATTCATGTCTCCTTTGATGGCACATGGCACAAAAGAGGATTCACTCCCAACTATGGCATAGGTGTGTGCATAGACATTGCAACAGGTCTTGTTATAGACTATGAAGTATTGTCGGCATACTGCCATGCATGCATGCTAAAGAAAAGTGCGCTTAGTGAGGAGGAGTTCAGGGAGTGGAAAATGGAGATGACTGTGCTCAGATCAGCAGCAGCAATGGAGCAGGAAGCCAAAACGGATGTCAGTGACACAGAGATGTTATCAGATGGTGACAGTACTGCATATAAGGCAGTTGTTACATTAGATCCCTACCCAGGCATTGAGATGGGAAACTGGAGTGTATTAACCATGCACACAAGAGAATGGGAACTGCCCTCCGTAAACTTAGTGCAGAGAAACACCTTGGGGGAAAGGTGTAGGCAAACTGACTGCACATAAATGTAAGAGCCTGCAGAATTATTACAGGGGTGCAATTCTGAACAGCCAGGGTGATGTGGAGGGAATGAAAACAGCAATTTGGGCTGGTCTTCTCCATTCAATGTCCACAGACAAAACCCCAAATCATAGCAGGTGCTCGTCATCTTGGTGCTGGTACCAGCGAGCCCTAGAAAAAGGTGAGGATCCACCTAGTCATAAAACACATGCTGGCCACACATTTCTGAATCGGGAGGTTGCACAGAAATGGGTCCCTGTGTACCATAGGATGACGAACGACGTCTCCTGAAAAGAATGCAGCACGGCGGAACCCAGAATGCCAATAAGTGTCTGAACTCTGTAATCTGGTCGAGATGCCCCAAAACTGTTTGTCAAAGTCTGATCAATGTGTTTGTTATCACAATAAAAGCAAAAAAATCATTCTGATTGCAATCCAAAAAAAAAGGATTCTTGTGATATGCAAATTAGCGCATATTTAATGATATGTGCCTCATTTGCATATTTTAAATAGTTTTTTAAAAGGAACTTGTAATACAAAAAAAAATTATATTCATGTATACTTTCAATATGTTAAGTTTCATTATGATAGGAGTAAAGGGGGGGAAAGCCTATTAGGGTGTGGTGTCTGGCCTTAATAAAATCTTCATCATAGCTTTGTGAAACATAACGCAAGTCCACTACCACTGAAGTCTGTATCTCGCTAATTGTCATCACCACTGCCTACTTGTTCAACACTATATACCCCTGCTTACTCCATTTAATAAAATCTTTTTTTAAATACACTAACCAGTGTTACAGGTATGGTACGCAGCTGCCTACAATTATGTCTATCGCTGTATTACTGCACTGATCTCTTGCGCAAACTATGATTGTTCCTACCATGTATTAATCTTGTAAGTCGCTCTGGATAAGACTGCTAAATGCTTAAAATGTAAGTTAATATCGCGTAAGTGCGCTTACTTAGCCTATGTTAAGGATGGCTAATGGCGACATAATGTTCGCATATATCTTTTGGGGGATTCAACAGGGGCTGTTACCACGTTCGTAAATAGCCATGCACTGTACAGTCATACAATTAAAGCATAATAATATTGCAACCGTCCAGATCTCATAATAGCTTCATGAGGTGGTGTTAGCCAGGGTTGTTGGTTGTTATATATGCCATTGTTCAATTTGTACTAAATATTACATCTGTAATAATTTATGATAGATAATAATAGTATTAATACATATTTGAATTACCATGGTGTTAGCCAGTGATGAATTTATAAATCAACCAATGATAAATTAAGCTCATAATTGATGCATTATAGGTGCACAAATTTGCCAGCTGAGCCACACCGAATCTGTCTCGACAACGCGTGGTCATGATGCCACCCTTTCCTGTGAGTTCACCGATCACAAAAAGGTCCTTCAAGTCACGTGGCAGAAGATAACGTCGGACTCAACTGTAAGCGTCGCAACGTACAGCGAACGCTTTGGAGCGAAAATCATGGATCCTTTCAGAAAACACGTGCAACTTCGGGAAGGGCTACAGAACAGTTCGCTTCTAATCAGAGGAGTGAGGAGGGACCACGAAGCCTGCTATAAGTGTCTGTTTAATACATATCCAGATGGAACCACAAGTTCAACAGCCTGCCTGAAAGAAGTCTTTGGTAAAGTGCTAATTTAATGTGCAGTAAAAGTTACCTCATTTTAGTTGGTTACTTTTTTGTCATTATTTTCTCATTCACACACAGGACACAGCTCACAGTATGTTTTTTGTTTGGTTAGGTGAAAATCTAACCATCTTCATTACTCAATGGACAGTATATTCTTTTTCTACAAATTATTAACATTGCACTTGTTTTGTAAAGAATTCTGTACATCTAACCTATATAGTGAATGGATTGTTAGAAAAAATAATGATGTAATAGAATAATGCAGTATGCTTGTTTATCTTTCAGAGCTGTATGATCCCATGACAGAAGTAACAGAAATGATGAGCAGTGATCACCGCATTCTCCACGCGCTGACATGCTCCTTCACCGATAGACATGACAATGATGACCCTCTAGAGGGCGCTATGCGACTGGTTAACTCGGGTCCCGAGGGCACTGTAAGTGTGATCCAAGCTTCCGTGAGGAGTGGCTCTCAGTTCCACAAGACCACAGGACTAATGAGCTGCGTTGTGAGTCCCCCTCCCCCGGCGAAGAGGAACGATGTGTCCACGACAACGGGTGAGGAGCCTCATAGATTTGTGTAATTCAGACATGATGTTCATTTATCTCGTAATGACAAGGGAACCAATTATAGCTGAAACCCACTGACCATCCCTTCCCTAGAATCCAGCTTCCTCCGCGTTATGACGGAGAATCGGGCAAATGTTGAGGTTTTCTTTTGCAATTTTTCTTTTTGCTCCATTTCTCCCAGATGAGCTGGTTCTCTCTCTTTGTGTTTTCAGTGATTCCCCCAGACTCATCTCTCTCTGGAGGAGCAGTTGCTGGGATTGTAGTGGGTCTGTTTCTCTTTGTCGCACAGTCATCATAATCATGATTATCGCAATGAGGAAAAACCAAAGGATGACTGGATGGAGTGCAATTTTCTCAAGAGACACCCAAGCAAATGAGCAAAATGACGCCCACAGCCACAGGCAGAACATGGCTGGCAGTGTAGTGTAATGGTTAGGGAGCTGGGCTTGTAACTCAGAGGTTGCATGTTCAATCCCCAGGTGGGGCACTGCTGTTGTACCCTTGAGCTAAAGGTACTTAACCTGAATTGCTTCAGTAAAATATCCAGCTGTATAAATGGATTGTAAAGAAATGTAAACTGTGTAAGTCGCTCTGGATAAGAGTGTCTGCTAAATGCCTAAAATGTAAATGTAATGATGTTTCCTAATGACCCGTCTGTTCCTGAACCCAGACCTGTCCCTGAAACCGAGCCCTTTGTCCCAGATGTCCAGACATTGGTTCCAAAAGCGTTCTCTGCCTCTACAACTTGAAACTCTTGAAATGACGAGGTGGCAGAAATAAAGTTATAATTTTATAAAAGTTATAATTTAAGTTATTACACCTGTTCTGTAATCTTTGCACCGCCTACCTGAGTACTGTAGATTTGATGTTCATTGATTGAAGGGTTGCTTCCTTGCTTTTGGAGCTTTGAATGTCCCAGCGCCCTGTTGACCACATGAGCACAGATCTGCAGAAGCTGGAGCACAAATTGAGCAGAGAGGCCTCCTGTTTTTAAACTTTATAAATTATTCTTTTTGCCTCTTTGCCTTTGGTAAATGCCAAAAAATGTAAATGTTTTTCAAAGCTTTGTTTTTTAAAATGTGTTTTACTGTATGAACTTCCTTCCAATCATTCTTAAAAAAGTATTTTTGTTCAAACTTTTTAAGAAATAAAAAACATGATTGTGTAGATTCGTTTTCTTTCTCAATAAAAACATTGGAAGATGTATATATTTATATATTTTTTAAATAGAGTACATTATACACAAATGATTTCACAGCATTCCCTTTCCATGGCTTGGACTCCTCCACATTGGTTATGGGCCAGTGCCTGATACCTGCGATTTTATCCCTGAAATATTCTTCCAAAGACACCGCCCAGCTCCCATTCAGTTTCCACCTATACAAAATTTCAAGACTGTTCTCCCTTTCGTCCATTTTGTTTTTAAACCATCTAAAGGTCCACTGGGTTAGGTGGTCGAATTTCAGCTGGTTTAAATGGGGTCAGGGCAGGGCCGGCTCTACACATTTTGGAGCCCTAGGCGAGATTGGCATTTGGGTGCCCCCAGACAAAAATGATTTTTATTTATTTTTCTAATAAAATCATCTCAAACAAAATCACTTCTCAAACAAATCACTTACCAAGTCTCATTTAAACAGGGAGGATGGTGGCAATATAATGGAATATGACTGAAACTTGCCTTGACTGGTGGGGAAGGGCCCCACTCGAAATAAACGAACTGGTCTCAGCTTTTTCGCGGCGTCGACAGAAAATGGAGAAGGTCGTATTTCCAGATAGACGATGCAGTGCTGCTTGGGTACGTGGCTCAACACCCGCTCCATCAGGTGCTCGAAGGTGGCCGGCGCGTTGCAAAGCCCGAACGGCATAACGCGGATTTGCCATAGGCCCTGCCCGATGGTGAAGGCGGTCTTGTGTCGGGCGTCCGGGGCCAGCTCCACTTGCCAGTAGCCGCTCCGCAGATCGAGCGAGCTAAACCATTTGGAGCCGCTGATGTAGTCTCACGTGTTTTATTTTGTGCAGGACGATACTTACAATCTGATGTGTGATGACCCAATGTCAAATTGGCTCTCTGTGGCTCTGAAGAAACTTTGCTTTCTTGAAACGTAGCTTTATGAAACGTGTAACGCAAGTCCACTACCACTGAAGTCTGTACATCTCGCTAATTGTCATCACCACTGCCTACTTCTTCAACACTATATACCCCTGCTTACTCCATTTAATACAATAATAATAATAAATAAATAAATACACTAACCTTTTCCTTCCCAGTGTTACAGGTATGGTACGCAGATGCCTGCAATGATGTTTATCGTTATATTACTGCACTGATCTCTTGTGCGAACTATAATCGTTCCTACCATGTATTCTTATACGCAATTTAACAGTTTAACTGGGGGAGGCGCCTAAAGTTCCAGCAGCGCCTCCCCCAGAATGCACCGCGCACACATTTAATCACAGGCAACCTACACAACACGCGGTGTCCACTTCCTGAAGCTGTTTCATTGTATACCGTGTTGAATAAATTATGCTAGCTATCTATATCGTTAGCGACCTTTATTTGGCCGTGATACCAGATTGCTAGCTAGCTATCGATAGTTTTACTTAGCTAATGTTGACATAGATATATACAGTTGTTGTTATATCGTTGTATGCAGCTGCCAACAATGATGTCTTATCGCTGTATTACCTCACTGGTGTATTACAGCATGATTGTTCTTACCATGTATTTATGCGCATGCATCTAGTAAATCGCTCTGGATAAGAGCCTCTGCTATATGCTTTAAAAAATGTATATGCACCCTGCTCTTTCTTTGTTTTGTTAGTTGAATATTCTGCGCATTAAGGTGTTGTAGTGACACGTTACATTTATATGTAATCTAAAGCACAACACAAAACATCTGGATATTTACAACTTTAAATATATGGGCTAATTTAGAATGGCGTGAAGACCACAGTCGATCGTTCGTTGTTTGCAGAATCTCCGGGTTTAATGTACCGGTACTGTCAGTACAATAGATTTTAAAACCATGAAAGCAGCTTGTGTGCGAGCAACTCACCTTTATAGCATTAAAATAATAGAGTAAATTCACGTGAAACCAGCAGACAACTCTTGAAAATAATGTTAATTTATTAAGGGAAATGAAGGATGGTCTTTTCACAGAATTTAAAAAATCGCTGCTTTCATCTTTCTCCCCTAATCTGGATGTCGCTCTAGATAAAGGCGTCTGCTAAATGCTTAAAATGTAAAATGTAAAATGTAAAGAAAAATGATGTAGCCTACTAGCTCGATGAAGTATGAGCATGGTGCACTCTTCCTGAAGCTGGTTCATTGCACACCGCGACCAGCTCGCTAACACAACACAGTTTAACCGCACAGCATGGCCATGACAGCTCCGCCTCCATTCGCTAAACAACCAATCAATGCTGTGCAACATCTTGTCGGCCAATGTAACTCCAGCCCACTTACTACGTTTGAGGCAACCACGCGTCGCGCGAAGATTTGGGGGAAAAAGAAAGAAATGCTCAAATCAAGTAAACTGCTGTCCACAAACAAACTGTTTGTTTTGATCGTTGGAATTACTACTTTTGGTGAGTTGCCACATTTATTTAATTTGTTTTATTTTGTGTTTTTATACTTACAATCTGATGTGGAAAAAAAAAAACAACGAACTTTTTCTTTCCCAGTGTTACAGGTATGATACGCAGACGCCTGCAATGATGTCTATTGCTGTTTTACTGCACTGATCTTGTGCGCTAACTATGATTGTTCTTACCTTGTATTAATGCACATCTTGTAAGTCGCTCTGGATAAGAGCGTCTGCTAAATGCTAAATGTATGTGTAATGACCCAATGTCAAATTGGCTCTCTGTGGCTCTGAAGAAACTTTGCATTGCATTAAGGCCAGACACTACAGGCAAAAATTGTGATTTTCAGTTTTCAGATTTTGGGATATTTTCCATCAATAACTTCCATACTTTCATAACATGTACAAATAAATCGCCAATTATCGATATTTATAACTTTATCCCTACTCCGTCAACTACACCTAGCATAAATTTCGTTCTTAGCACTTTTCATGTAGAAGTTCAACCGCTGTTTTTAAAACTATCGTTCTATCTAACCCCTGAAATAGGGGATCCTAGGATCCGATTGGTTACTGCCACATTCCCTGTGACAGACATGCGACGCGTCTCCTTTGGTTTACACACGCTGTTTTCTGGCGTGATGCCCAGTGTACTCCGACAGGTGCTCCGGGACAAAGGAAAAAAGGCACAGGAGTGACTACATGACTACATTTCTATTTGAAAAAAGAAAGAAATGCTGAAATCAAGAATGATCAAATTGTTTGTTTTGATCGTTGGAATTACTACTTTTGGTCAGTTGGTACATTTATTTAATTTGTTTTATTTTGTGCAGGACGATGTTTACAATGTGATCACAGACACACAGGCACATCTAAATCTGATGATGCGAAATGCGATATTTTTGCCACGAAATGTGAGATCACAGCTTTTGTTTCAAGTAAGTCGCTCTGGATAAGAGCGTCTGATAAATGCTTAAAATGTAGAAATGTAAAATGTAAGTTAATATCGCGTAACTGTGCTTACTTAGCCTATGTTAAGGATGGCTAATGGCGACATAATGTTCGCATATATCGTTTGCGGGATTCAACAGGGGCTGTTACGACGTTCGTAAATAGCCATGCACTGTACAGTCATACAATTAAAGCATTATAATATTGCAACCGTCCAGATCTCATAATAGCTACATGAGGTGGTGTTAGCCAGGGTTGTTGGTTGTTATATATGCTATTGTTAAATTTGTACTAAATATTACAGCTATAATAATTTATGATAGATAATAATAGTATTAATACATATTTGAATTACCATGGTGTTAGCCAGTGATGAATTTATAAATCAACGAATGAGAAATTAAGCTCATAATGGAAGCATTATAAGTGCACAAATTTGCACCCACACCCCTGCATATTGGTCCCTAAGCACATTTTTTTGAATGTATCAGGATCCTTCTTGACAACGCGTGGTCATGATGCCACCCTTTCCTGCGAGTTCACCGATCACAAAAAGGTCCTTCAAGTCACGTGGCAGAAGATAACGTCGAACTCAACTGTAAACGTCGCAACGTACAGCGAACGCTTTGGAGCGAAAATCGTGGATCCTTTCAGAAAACACGTGCAACTTCGGGAAGGGCTACAGAACAGTTCGCTTCTAATCAGAGGAGTGAGGAGGGACCACGAAGCCTGCTATAAGTGTCTGTTTAATACCTATCCAGACGGAGCCATAAGTTCAACAGCCTGCCTGAAAGAAGTCTTTGGTAAAGTGCTAATTTAATGTGCAGTAAAAGTTACCTCGTTTTAGTTGGTTACTTTTTTGTCATTATTTTCTCATTCACACACAGGCCACAGCTCACAGTATGTTTTTTGTTTGGTTAGGTGAAAAGCATCTTCATTACTTAATGGACAGTATATTCTTTTTCTACAAATTATTAACATTGCACTTGTTTTGTAAATACTTGTGTGCATTTAACCTATATAGTGAATGGATTGTTAGAAATAATTATGATGGAATAGAATAATGCAGTATGCTTGTTTATTTTTCAGAGCTGTATGATCCCATGACAGAAGTAACAGAAATGATGAGCAGTGATCACCGCATTCTCCACGCGCTGACATGCTCCTTCACCGATAGACGTGACAATGATGACCCTCTAGAGGGCGCTATGCGACTGGATAACTCGGGTCCCGAGGGCACTGTAAGTGTGATCCAAGCTTCCGTGAGGAGTGGCTCTCAATTCCACAAGACCACAGGACTAATGAGCTGCGTTGTGAGTCCCCCTCCCCCGCCGAAGAGGAACGATGTGTCCACGACAACGGGTGAGGAGCCTCATAGATTTGTGTAATTGACCCTTCGCTAAACCACGCCCCCCTTAGTTATTGTTGCTAAGTCCGTCAAGCTTTCGGAGCCAGCATGGCGCTCGCACTGTCGCTAACTGCACTTCCTGGAGAAATATTGTCAATTTTTTAGAAAATAGAAAAAGCGATTTCAGATAGAAGCAGACAGAACGGTCTACAATATGCATTTGAAGGTTATATTCAAGATATCACACTCACAATGACGTAAAAAAAATTAAGATCGAAGCGAAAGCCTACAGATCAGAGTAAAAGTGACCCACCGCATCACCTGGCGATTGACACAGAGGACAACGACATTAAGGAGCAACACTGTTCCTGTAAAGCTGGGTATGTCTCTATTCACTATTACAATCATTAAAAAGCAAAAGCAGTAGGCCTATATAACGTTACATTCAGTAGTAAGTTAGCTAGCATTAGCTAACTAACGTAACATTAGTAGCCTATAGTGTGCTGTAACGACATTACTCTGGTTAGCTCCACAGGTAGCTCCATACCCTGGACCTCTGTAAAGCAAAAAATATCAGCAGTGTGTCAGCCCAGTCGCCCTCCACAAGATTTGGGTACTCGGGACTGGGCTTCCCATTGACAAAGTGCTGAAATAGTAATGAAAAAAATAGTATTACATTTTGACATCAAGGTAACGTTACCCACAGGTTTTTTTTAGAGCTTGACTGTAACATCTTAACGTTAGCAAGCTGGCTGGATCACGAATAACAAAGCTAACATTTACCAACTTTACCAACGTTGCAACCCGGAGCTGTATATCCAGACCGTAGCCACGTTAGCTTAGCAGGATTTGATTTGGGTTTTGTAAAGGAAAAAAAACGTATATCTCCTTCCAACCTCTCTAGCTTACGAGTGTCACTGTTACAAGTGCCCCAGGCACAACGTTTAACCATAATTGGCTAAAAATCCACAAAACCAGCTCGAAAATGAAGAAAATCTCAAATGTTTTCATCAAAGTGAATGGAGTGCAGCAAAAAACTGTCGGACCTCTGTCGGAGTCTGTCCCGGAAAAAGATTTTTTGCCAAACAGACCAGTATTTGAAACATGCGCTGTTGCCTAAAACGAATTAATTATATGTGCCAGTATATTTTAATGTGTATTTTAGTGTATTTGTTATGTGTTATCTGTACATTTAGAGATTATATATGAATAATAAATTATTTAATGTGACATAAATAGTCACATTTATGAAAAGTACATTTTAATTGCATTAATCTATGTTTATCGTCTGTTTTGGACTACTGCAACTCGCTCCTGGCTGGCCTTCACGCATCTGCCATCAGACCCCTGCAACTCATCCAGAACGCTGCAGCCCGTCTGGTCTACAACCTTCTTAGACACTCCCATGTCACCCCCCTGCTCACTACCCTCCACTGGCTGCCTGTTATAGCTTGCATCAAATTCAAGACATTGGTCCTAGCATACCAGGCAGTCAAGGGATCAGCCCCAACATACCTCTTCAAGGTCTTCAAACCCTACACACCTGCCAGACTACTCCGTTCTGCTACCTCAGGACGCCTAGCACCTCCCCGCCTCCGCACCTGTGCTTCCCGGTCACGTCTCCTGTCGGTTCTGGCTCCACGATGGTGGAATGACCTTCCTGTGGAAGTCAGAGCAGCTGAGACCCTGGCCACCTTCAAGCGATGACTGAAGACTCACCTCTTCAGGGTGCACCTCTCCCCGTAGTCCGGTTTTTGTTAACTTAGGGACATAGTTGCTTAGTATTACACATGTCTACTTGTTTATGTATTGTATTAGGCTTAGGCATTATTTTCTGCATTGACTGCTTCATTGCTACCTTTGAATTGTGGCTACAGATTTACTAGTTTAACTATGTGGTTGCTCCTAGCACCTAGGAACTGTACTTCCCACTAGGGTGGCTTTCAGCTAAACTGTTCTTGACTACGGTTAACACTTTGTTGTACGTCGCTCTGGATAAGAGCGTCTGCCAAATGCCTGTAATGTAATGTAATGTTTTCTCAAAATGACCTGTTTCCCATGCGCCAAATCATTTTCTCAGCCATCAAAGGAGGTACATCCACATAATTTCCCAGCTGGTTCATAAGGCTTATAACCAGACTCACATGGGCTTTTCTTAATATCTTGTGTAATTTTGATTTTAAGTGACATTTTAGCTATAAATATATGCAAAGTATGCGTAAAAATAAAATAAAAATGGATTCACGTGATATGCAAATTAGCGCATATTTAATGAGTATTTGCCTCATTTGCATATTTTAAATTGGTTTTAAAAGAAACTTGTAATACAAAAAGTCTTCATGTATACTTTCAATATGTTAAGTTTCATTATGATAGGAGTAAAGGGGGGGGAAAGCCTATTCGGGTGTGGTGTCTGGCCATAACCCTGTGTTTTCGGTCTCACGACTGTAGCTCACTTTTAACTGGGTTGCATCGCCATGGTAACTTATGCCGCGAACCTAACGTGGGGCCTGTCTCACGAAGGAAGTTCAGCATAGTCAAGGTATCTTTGCGTTCGCTGGCTACACAAAGCCTAACAAGGGAAATTACGGCTAACCTGTCTCACGACGGTGGTTATCAACTCGCTCCGTCAACCCTGTTTAAAAAAAAAAACTGTTTGATTAAGGTAATCAAACACAAGATCCAAATGTTGCATCATAGTTGCATTAGAAGTTTCTGGGCTACCCCTGGGGGTGGGGGGCTTGTGTGAGTGTACGCGTGTGTGTGTGTGAGTGCATGAGTGTCTGTGTGTGTGCGTGTGTGTGCGTGCGTGAGTGTGTGCATGCGTGTGTGTGTGCGTGCCTGTGTGAGTGTGAGTGTGAGTGTGGTATAAAATGTAGTATACAGTATATTATCTGGTGTTGGTCTCTGATGATGGTCCTTCTGTGTGTCTCCAGGACTGGGGGTGTCCTCTGCCCAGAACGTGGTGCTGAATGGCGTAGTGGGGCAGAGTGTGGCTTTCCCAGATGCAGTAAAAAAATCTGGGTCATTGACTCACAATGGTGATGAACAACTAACCATTGGAGATGTCACAGATGCCAAGTTTATGGACTTCAGAGAGGGCAGAGTGCAGTGGAACAATGCCACTGGACTCTTCTCCATTTCTGGGCTGAAGATGGAGGATTCTGGAGTGTATACACTTCTGAATAATGACGCTAAGCCCAGTAAAGACTACCATTACCAGCTGAATGTGGACGGTAAGTGTGTGCGTGTGCGTGCGTGCATGTGTGTGTCTGTGTGTGCTATGTTATTCATGCTGCGTGTGTGTGTGTGTGTGTGTGTGTGTGTGTGTGTGTGTGTGTGTGTGTGTGTGTGTGATAGGGGAGAGGTTAAATTATTCTGTGCTTTATAAGTTATAAAATGTGTAATATTTATGTCAGTCAGGGTTAGGTAACTACAAACAATGTGTAACTGAAGGTGTAAAGAATATTTTTTTAATACAAGTAAAATTGGATGGATATATATATATATATATATATAAAAATATATATATATAAATTTTGTTTCAGATTTTCCCCCCCAATTTTCCTCCCAATTTAGTAGCCAATTGTACCCTCTTTACATGTCAACTATCCCCCCCTTGTACTGTGAGCTCACTGCCATAGCTCTGGGACCGACAGTGACAAAGGCGAACTGAGCCATGTCCTCCAAGCTGGAACTTGCCAAGCCGTCGACCGTAACTCCAGGAAACACAGAGCCACTCCTATATGCAGCATGCTCATATCGGCTTCCCTCCCCCCTTCCCCCTCCCTGGGGCAGACAGCAAATTTCCACCCCGAACGGGACTCCTGGCACAGCAATGGCTCGAACCCCGACTGCAGTGGGCAACCTGCACTCCCCACTGTTTTTGAATACATGGTAAATGTCTTGTGAGGTGTTCCTGTGTGTGGGAGTCATGGTCGGCGGCTTGGCGAGTTCCATCTCGGAGGAGGCGTCTCAGTGAGGGGAAAGGATAGCTGACAGGGTAAAGGGTATAATTGGCCACCTGGGAGAAAAATGGGAACAATAATGGGATATAAATAGAATAATGTGAAATACATTTCTACAGTTAAAAAAGGGAATTACATCCTCTATGCTCACTAGCTTTTTTTTATTTTTTTTAATTTTTATTCCCGCCACCACCCCCTCTTGGGAGGTCAACTTTATTTTTATTTGTTTTTTAATATTACAATTTTTTGGCAAAAAGAGGAGAAAAACATTGTGAAGTCTCTTTGAGGGGGGTTAAAAACAACCAAACCAATGAACAAACAGACAAAAAACAAAACAAAACAAGAATAAACCAACAACAGTGGAGACCTATGGAGAAATGTACAGTACAATAAAGGAAATTAATTACATTGTCCCACCAGGTGACCACCCCCCTCCAACACATACACCTCTACATATACACTGATATGAACACAATGACAAAGGGACATAATGAAACAAACATCCAGACAAACCATACAGTACAAATATGACAAAGACATATGAAACAAACCGTCAATAACAAACCAACGCAACTAATTTACACTTCGACATACAACAAAAACAAAGATATCTTAAGACAGGTACTGATTCTCATTACGTATACAGGATTTTATCCTCGTCAGACTGAAATTAAGCAGATCAATCTTTTACGATTTAAATTTTAGGATTTACCTTTTGCAGAGATAGAGCTGGGCCAAACTAGAGTGGGGAGAGTAATGATAGTGCCTTTTCCTTTATTCCCAGGCCTCTTTTTCTCTGATTTTACTCCATCTTTTTGTATAGTCTATAGTTTTTGTTTTGTAGTCCATGGTGCATTCTATTTTGCTATAGTATTTTACAAAGTTCTTGAATCTTTCAATTCTTAAAGTGTCAGCAGATGTTTGTTTAAAGATGAAAGTTTTTGTTAAATATAGAATTATAGGAGTGATTCCACTTGTTTCTTCTGTATTTAGCTCTCCCAACAGTACTTTTTGGAGATTAGGTTGCATGGCAATTGTACAGGCTCCCAGCCATTCTTGCACTTTCTGCCAAAGCATTGCTACAATTGGACAGTACCAAAATAGATGATCCACAGTTTCTATCTCTTCCTGGCAGAAACGGCAAAGAGGGGATGATTCTATTCCCAAATATTTAACATTTTTTTGTTGCTAGAAATTTATAAATAATTTTGTATTGAAAATATCTTATTTTTGGATCAAGTGTCGTTTTGTATATATTTAAAAAAACCTTGTTCCAAGGGATTGTGCGTCTAACATTTTTCCCAACTGTCCATAATCTTATAAGGTATCGATATTAAGTTATTTGTACTTAAGTAGAAGTTATATACATCTTTATTTATTTTTATTCCTTTCACCCATTTTATTTTTTTGATCTGCGGTCTACATACAAAAAGTGTTTCCATTTTATTATTATTTTTGATTTTTTGTTTCCATGGATGTGGAATAGCTCCCCTTAATTTATTATACATTTGTATTGTGCAAACATTTCCATAGGTATTTATAAGTTGTTTATATGTCATCAACTCATTTTCTGTGTTTATTAGATCGTTTAAAAAAATTATACCTTTGTCTATCATGGATTTCCAAAAAATTGGTGCTCCATCAATCCTTATATTTGAGTTTAGCCATATTATTTGCTGTAGAAATTCTTCTGTATTTTCTGGCGGGTAAAATTGGAAATGTAACCAACTTTTCAAGGCTTCCTCCAGGAAAGTTGATAATTTTGAGAAAATGTGGTTGGTATGCATAAAATGATTTGGGTTAATTTGAATAAATGGAAAGAGATTCTTTTCAAATATTGGGTGTATTCTTTTTATTAGTTTACTTGTAAACCAGTTTGGGTTTAAATAGTATTTTGGAATAAGAGAGGCTTTCAGTGAGAAATTTAGTGCCTTCAAATGTAATAATTTTAAACCTCCTACTCCATATTCGTTGTACATATATGTCCTTTTAATTTTGTCAGGTTTATTGTTCCATATAAATTTAAATATTTTTTGTTCAAATAATTTAAAGGAATGCTCCTTTGGGGATGGTAGTGCCATCAATAGATGTGTAAATTGGGAGACCACTACTGAGTTTATTATTGTTATTTTTCCATAAATGGTTAAGTAGTTTCCTTTCCAAGGCATTAGAATCTTTTCAATTTTGTCAAGTTTATTGTTGAAGTTTGTTTCTGAAATTTCATTTAGGTTCTCTGGAATTTGGATGCCAAGCACCTTGACTGGGCCATCTGTCCAGCTTATTGGTGTATTGGTAGGAAGAGTGAAGTCTGGTTTTTTTTGAGAACCGATTCTTAATATTTTGCATTTATCGTAGTTTGGTTTTAGTCCGGAGAGATTAGAAAACTCATCTAAGTCTATAGTAAGGTTCTGTAATGACATATTCTGTTCACTTATCAAAAAATGTGTATCATCCGCATACATCGAGATTTTAGACGTTAATCCGTTCACTCCCAAGCCTTTTATTGCATTGTTTCGTCTTATTTTCGTTGCAAGGATTTCAATTGCTATAATAAACAAGTATGGTGATAGTGGGCACCCTTGTTTTACTCCTCGTAATATAGGAATTTCTCCGGAAAAGTATCCATTATTTATTACTTTAGATCTAGAGTTTTTATACATCACTTTGATCCATTTTTTTTGTGATTCGCCAAAGTTAAAAAATTCGAAACATTTATAAATAAAATCCCACCTCAATTTATCAAATGCTTTCTCGAAATCTGCTATAAAAATTAGACCCGGTTTACCGACTTTATTATAATGTTCTATGATTTCAAGCATTTGTCTTATATTATTGGTGATATTCCTTCCTTCGATAAATCCGGATTGATCTTCATGTATAATGAAAGGTATGATTTTTTTTATTCGTAATGCAATACATTTTGCCAGAATTTTTGCATCACAACATTGAAGGGTTAAAGGTCGCCAATTTTTTAATTGTACTGGGTCTTTATATTGCCCATTTGGTTCTTGTTTTAATAAGAGAGTTATTATACTCTCTTGTTGAGTCCCTGAAAGGTTGCCTTTATCGTATGCGAAATTTAAGCATGTTAGTAATGGGGTTTTTATTTGCTCATAAAATCTTTGATATACTTCAATTGGGAGACCATCAAGACCAGGTGATTTACCAGTGATTTGAAGGACATGATTGATTGATGTAGCTCTACTTCCATTATTAAACCTTCGCATGAGTTCTTTTGTTCGTCTGTTAATTTGGTATAGTTAGACGGAAAAAAAAGCTTCGCAATTTTTATTGTTTAAGGGCTGCGGATGGAGTTGAGAGGAAAACATTTCTTTAAAATACCTTTCCTCTTCATACATAATATCCGCTGGCGCAGTAAGAATTTCACCATCTTTTTTTCTAATCTTTGAATTTTTTTTGTTGCAGTATTTCTATATTGTAGATTTAAAAGTATTTATTACATTTTTCTCCTTTCTCCATCGAGATTGCTTTGTTGTTGACTTTTCGTGTAATAGTTGTTCGTATTCCTTTTGTTTTAAGTCTAATTTATCTGAGGTTTCATTAGATGGTTGTGGGCTATCGAGTAACACTGTAAGCCTTTCAATCTCTTTTTGATTTGGTGTTCTTTTAATCTCATTTGTTTTAATCTTTGTGCGGCAAGCTGAACACAGTGGCCTCTAAAAACACATTTAAAAGTGTCCCATACCACCAATGGGTCGGCCGAATTTACATTCCTGTTAAAAAAGTCTATTATAAATTCTTTGTTTTTTTCCATAAATGAATGATCTTCTAATAATTTTTGATTGAATTTCCAATATCCTTTCCCACGAGGATATTCTATGATTTCTATATGAAGTGTTATTGGATGGTGGTCGGACCGTAATTTTTCTTCTATCTCTACCTTCTTTATTTTTGAGATCATAGAAAAGGGGATAAGAAAGTAATCAATTCTGCTTGCCAGATTTTTTCTTCTCCATGTATATCTTTTTAGTTTGGGGTTTTTAATTCTCCAAATATCGATAAGATCCAGATTGTTCATTATTGAGGCAACTTCTGTGTGCGCGTGTGGGTGATTTCTATTGGTGCCATTTCCTTTACGATCAATATGTACATTTTGCACAAAATTAAAATCCCCGCCATTATCAGCTGCGTATTTGTCAGTTGTGTTTTTCTATGTTATTGTAGATCGACTGAATTTTTTTGGTTCGTCTGTATTTGGTCCGTATAAATTGATTAGACAAAATGCTTTGTCTTCAATAATTAAATTTAATATAACCCATCTACCTTGCTGGTCGGTTTCTGTTGATTGAAGTGTGTATTTTAGTTTGGTTTTTTTTAAACATAATCATCACCCCACGGGAGTTCCTTAAACCATGTGAAAAATTATTGTTCCTTCCCATTCCTCCATCCATTTTGCTTCGTCACTTAATATGGAATGTGTTTCTTGTATAAAGTATATTGAATGGTTTTTCCTTCTCAGCCAGTCAAACACATTTTGTCTCTTTTCTCTGTCTGCCAAACCATTTGTATTGTATGTAACAATAGTAAGTATTTCCATAGTCATTTTTTACATTGTTCATTAATTATTTTGTGTACCTTGGTAATTGTGTCTGTGACGACAATACATATTATAGTTGATAACAAATTACATATTAAACATGAAAACGTAGACATACATTTAACATGAAACATAGAAATGCCAACTGTCCAAATTTTGGCTTGGACCACCTGACATAAGGCCTGTCCCATTTTGCACCCATCTTTGTAAATAATTATGTTTATAGCTTCACCTTCCTCTGCTAATTGCTCTCTGATTATTTATCTTCTGGTTTGCGAACTAAGCACATGAAAAAAAATACTTGAATCACTATTTGCGACCTAAGCACGTTTAAGAAATGCATGGGGCTAGGCATATAAATCATCACACGCATATTACACGTAAATGTATAAGCATATACATATACATACATACACATACATATATATACACACACACACACACTCACACACATATTTATAGGCCTATATATAGTGGAGTAGGCTGACCGGAAAATGGAGATAGGAAGAAAAAAAAGTAGAAGAAGGGAAAAACCTAGATAACTATTCCTGAAAAGCCAATAGGGGCCTATAGGTCTATAGGCCTATCGGTAAAGCAAGCGGACATTTTAGTGTCAAGTTATCTTAACTTACATCCACGTTGTAATGTTGGGGTCTCTGTAAAGTTGCCCATTTATGTAAAGTTTATCCACGTTAATGTTAACCTTTTTCCTCTGCTCCCTTAAAATAGGGTATAGTTTTTTTCGGCGTGCAATTACTTCTGGTGGATATTGTTCATTCATGGAGAAGTTGGTTCCTTTCAGTTCACGTCCGCGAGCCAATAGTTGCATTTTTTCTTTGAAGTGTTCGAAACGAGCCACAATTGGCCTGGGATTGTTATGCCAATCTTTTTGCGTAGACTATTCTGTGCGCACGCGAAATGGCGATGCTGTTGGTTTCCGTCACAGAAAGCTTAAGACTTTTATGCATAAATTCCTTAAGGAGTTTTTCTGATGTTTCATACGTTTCTCTTTCTTCTTCTTTGATCCCCATAAATATGAGGTTCTCTCGCATGCTTCGGCAGCGTAAGTCCAGCAGGTCTCTTTTTAGCTCTATATTCTCGTCTTTAATTACGTCAACGTGTTTGTCAATATCTGCCAGTTTCTCCTTGAGTTGTACATTTTCTTGTCTCAGTTCTTCCATAATTTGAAAGTTAAATTCCATCGATTTTTTAAAATCGGCAACGTCCTCGCATAGGATTGTGAGCACATCCAATTTATTTAGTTTATAGATGATAGTAACTCTCGATCACTTACCGTAAAAACAGCCGTAGCCTCTTGGTCGGAAGCTTGCCTCGGGCGTTTTGCTTCCTGTTTGTTTGCCATTTTGTAAAAAGAGTCAATGTATTTCTCAAGATTTAATATTTCAGGATCAGCAGGGTTGCTTTTTTTATCCAGTGTTGCTTTTTCTTAGTAAGCAATCGGAGTTATTTGAATTAATTTAATTTGATTGTTTTAATCTTTCTGATTTCAGAAAGCCTACCGCGGTCTTTTCTTAGTGGCTTCTCGATTCTTCCGGTTCTCTTTAAAATTTTCAGCGGTGCGTCATGGGATCAGGCACTCGTTGCTCAGCCATGCACGCATTGCAGGAGTGTCCGGAATTGCAGCCCTCATTTCTGTCAGCGCAGCGCAGAAAGGATAGCTGACAGGGTAAAGGGTATAATTGGCCACCTGGGAGAAAAATGGGAACAATAATGGGATATAAATAGAATAATGTGAAATACATTTCTACAGTAAAAAAGAAAAAAAAAAAGGGAATTACATCCTCTATGCTCACTAGCTTTGTATGCACCTGTCAATCACGCTTTGATTGAAAAGAGAGAAAAACCCAACGGGTTAAATGACCTCAGTTTTGACCACAGAACTGCATTAGAACTGGAGCAGTTGCTCCCAATCCCCAATCTGGGTGGCAGTGTAGTGTAATGGTTAGGGAACTGGTCTTGTAACTGAGAGGTTGCAGGTTCGATTCCCAGGTGGGGCACGGCTATTGTACCCTTGAGTAAGGTACTTAACCTGAATTACTTCAGTAAAATATCCAGCTGTATAAATGGATTGTATGTAAAGAAATGTAAACTGTGTAAGTCGCTCTGGATAAGAGCGTCTGCTAAATGCCTAAAGATGTAAATGTAATCTGTGATCCTTTGGTCCTGAGGTTTAAACTTCCGGCAGAAACTCACTGCCATCGGCCCAGTGCATAGCAGATCCCGAGGGTCTTGGGTTTGAATCCAGCTATGGCATGTTTTTGAAGTGTGGCATGAAACCAGGTAACTGAATGTAAAAACAGACGTACATCTACAATGGTTTTTGTAAATGCTTGTTTACTGTTTACTCGGGCATTTTCATGAGCTTGGCTCCCAGAATTGCAGCTTTCAGCTATATTATTAATTATCATGAATGGCGTTCATTATTATTATTATATTTATTATTATATTTATTATTATTGGTGTGGATGCTGTTGTATTTGTTTCCCCATCTTCCCAGAACTCACGTGCTTTGCTCCATTTCTCCCAGATGAGCCGGTTCTCTCTCTTTGTGTTTTCAGTGATTCCCCCCCCAGACTCATCTCTCTCTGGAGGAGCAGTTGCTGGGATTGTAGTGGGTCTGTTGCTCTTTGTCGCAGTCATCATAATCTTGATCATCGCAATGAGGAAAAACCAAAGGATGCCTGGATGGAGTGCAATTTTCTCAAGAGACGCCCAAGCAAATTAGGAAAATGACGCCTACAGCCACAGGCAGAACATGGCTGGCAGTGTAGTGTAATGGTTAGGGAGCTGGGCTTGTAACTCAGATGTTGCAGGTTCAATTCCCAGGTGGGGCACTGCTATTGTACCCTTGAGCAAGGTACTTAACCTGAATTGCTTCAGTAAAATATCCAGCTGTATAAATGGATTGTAAAGAAATGTAAACTGTGTAAGTCGCTCTGGATAAGAGCGTCTGCTAAATGCCTAAAATGTAAATGTAATGATGTTTCCTAATGACCCGTCTGTTCCTGAACCCAGACCTGTCCCTGAAACCGAGCCCTTTGTCCCAGATGTCCAGACATTGGTTCCAAAAGCGTTCTCTGCCTCTACAACTTGAAACTCTTGAAATGACGAGGTGGCAGAAATAAAGTTATAATTTTATCAAAGTTATAATTTAAGTTATTACTTCTGTTCTGTAATCTTTGCACCGCCTACCTGAGTACTGTAGATTTGATGTTCATTGATTGAAGGGTTGCTTCCTAGCTTTTGGAGCTTTGAATGTCCCAGCGCCCTGTTGACCACATGAGCACAGATCTGCAGAAGGTGGAGCACAAATTGAGCAGAGGGCCTCTCTCCTGTTTTTAAACTTTATAAATTATTTTTTTCACCTCTTTGCCTTTGGTAAATGCCAAAAAATGTAATGTTTTTCAAAGCTTTGTTTTTAAAAATGTGTTTTACTGTATGAACTTCCTTCCAATCATTCTTAAAAAAGTATTTTTGTTAAAACTTTTTAAGAAATAAAAAACATGATTGTGTAGATTCGTTTTCTTTCTCAATAAAAACATTGGAAGATGTATATATTTATATATTTTTTAAATAGAGTACATTATACACAAATGATTTCACAGCATTCCCTTTCCATGGCTTGGACTCCTCCACATTGGTTATGGGCCAGTGCCTGATACCTGCGATTTTATCCCTGAAATATTCTTCCAAAGACACCGCCCAGCTCCCATTCAGTTTCCACCTATACAAAATTTAAAGACTGTTCTCCCTTTCGTCCATTTTGTTTTTAAACCATCTAAAGGTCCACTGGGTTGGGTGGTCGAATTTCAGCTGGTTTAAATGGGGTCAGGGCAGGGCCGTCTCTACACATTTTGGAGCCCTAGGCAAGATTGGCATTTGGGTGCCCCCCCAGACAAAAATGATTTTTTATTTATTTTTCTAATAAAATCACTTCTCAAACAAATCACTTACCAAAGTCTCATTTAAACGGAGGATAAGAGAATATGGTAAGAAAACTTGCTTTTAACACAATTGTTAACAAAGTCTATCTCTCTATCAAGGTCAGTTCTACACCATGTCAGCAGGTCATCACTGGAGATAGATGCAGTAGCTGCTGTTCTTATTTCTTATATCTGTACAGACAGGTACAGTTATTAGCCTATATTACAAGCAAAAACAGCTGTAGGACAAACAACTTAAATCGAGTTTTAGCTCGATGAAGTATGAGCATGGTGTCCTTACACTTCCTGAAGCTGGTTCATTGTACACCGCGACCAGCTCGCTAACACAACACAGTTTAACCGCACAGCATGGCCATGGCCATGACAGCAGCTCCGCCTCCATTCGCTAAACAACCAATCAATGCTGTGCAACATCTAGCGAGGCAAGACCGGTGTTAATGTAACGGGATACATTTGCTACATTTCACTACATTTGACCACGCGCTGACAAGACAGATTCTGATACATTTAACTATTATGCGAATATTTGGGAGGTAAAAAGAAAGAAATGCTCAAATCAAGTAAACTGCTGTCCACAAACAAATTGTTTGTTTTGATCGTTGGAATTACTACTTTTGGTGAGTTGCTACATTTATTTAATTTGTTTTATTTTGTGCAGGACGATACTTATACTTAGAATCTGATGGAGTTTGTCCTTACATCACATTACATTACAGGCATTTAGCAGACGCTGTTATCCAGAGCAACACAGTTTCAAATTTCTTTACATACGATCCATTTATACAGCTGGATATTTATTGAAGCAATTCAGGTTAAGTACCTTTAGCTCAAGGGTACAACGGCAGTGCCCCACCTTGCTTTTGGGGGGTCTAGGCCTGGGTTTCCCCTCTGTTAAGCGTTTTGTGACAATTAAATTGTGAAAAGCGCTATACAAATACATTTGTGGCTCTGAAGAAACTTTGCATTGCATTAAAACCAGACACTACAGGCAGAAATTGTGATTTTCAGTTTTTGGGATATTTTCCAATTATCGATATAAATACTTTATTTTTATAACTTTATCCCCACTCCGTCAACTACACCTAGCATAAATTTCGTTCTTGTTAGCACTTTTCATGTAGAAGTTCAACCGCTGTTTTTAAAACTCTCCATATTTAATCATATATCGTTGATTAGAGTGTGATTCGTTCCCGGAGTTAGAGACTTGAATCTTTAGCTCGGCGAGCTAAATCGCGTCGAGGTCCCTTTGTTCGGAACACGCTGCCGGCAGAACCAGCCACAGTTACGCATGTCATGCAGATTAATGTCATAAAGTCCATATATGGATATTTCCTAAACTGACGTAGTAGATTCATGCTGAAGACCTGTCGTTTCCTAGGATCCGATTGGTTACTGCCCCTTTCTGGCAACCTTATTGGTCAAAAAGCATCACGTGACTTGCACAGCGCTTCCTTATTTTGAAATACGAACCGCGAAGATTCCCTGTGACGAGTGACACTGACAGAAAGTGAAACATACCAACAGAGGTTTAATAAAAAAAGGGGATCTTTGTTAGCCAGCGCAAGAAAATCAGCGAATGGCAGTAAAAACGAGCCTGATCATCAGCCCATCGAGGCAGTATCAGCGCAGGTAGAGGAGGGCGCGAATACCAGCGCGTATTCGCAAACTTGAGTCGATGAAGAGCAGCGATCAACAAGATACCAGCCGACCAGCAAACCCACAGTGGCTTTTATTTCATATGACACAAATAAATGAGCTCATACGAGATGTTATTTGCCCTCAATGTCTCAATAC
>JAINUG010000775.1:0-7500 GCA_029706075.1 Aldrovandia affinis
CACAGTTAGCGCACGAGATCAGTGCAGGAATACAGCAATAGACATCATTGCAGGCATCTGCGTACCATACCTGTAACACCGGGAAGGAAAAGGCATTTTACAATGTTTACAAAATGTACAATTTTATTTTTTATTTTTTATTTTTTTTGGAATAAAGAGTATAGTGTTGAACAAGTAGACAGTGGTGAAGACAATTTAGCTAGATGGACAGAGATCAGGGTAGTGGAGTCTGAAGAGGTGGGTTTTGAGTCTCTTGCGGAAGATTGGAAGTGATTCCGCAGTCCTGACCAATTGCAGGAGGTCGTTCCACCATCGAGGGACCAGGACAGAGAAGAGGCGAGACCGCGAGGAGCCGGCTGCCAGGCGCCCGGAGGGATGGGGCAGTCAGTCTGCCAGAGGAGGCGGAGCGGAGAGGTCTGGACGGGGTGTAGGGCGTGATGAGTGACTGGAGGTATGGGGGAGCAGTACCTCTGGCCGCTTGAAAAGCAAGCACCAGTGACTTGAATCTGATGCGTGCTGCGATGGGGAGCCAGTGCAGAGAGGAGAGTAGAGGGGTGACGTGGGTGAACTTCGGCTGGTTGAACACCAGGCGCAGCAGCAGCGTTCTGGACTAGTTGCAGTGGCTTGATGGCACAGGCCGGAAGGCCTGCCAGCAAGGAGTTGCAGTAGTCCAGACGTGAGATCACCAGGCCTGGACCAGGAGTTGAGTGGCCTCTTGGGTGAGGAACGGTCGGATCCTCCGGATGTTGTGGAGGGAGAAACGGCAGGTCCGAGTGATCGCTGCAATATGGCTCGAGAAGCACAGCTGGTTGTCCAGGGTTACCCCAAGACTCCTGGCAGACTGGGACGGAGACACTATGGAGTTTTTCCACGGTGATTGATGCATCAATCATCGGGAGCCCTTCGCTGGGAGGAAGAGCAGCTCTGTCTTCCCAGGTTCAGCTTCAGGTGGTGGGTGGACATCCATGCGGAGATGTCAGCCAGGCATGCAGAGATCCGTGCCGGGACCTGGGTATCAGATGGAGGGAAGGAGAGAAACAGTTGAGTGTCATCAGCATAACAGTGATAGGAAAACCATGAGCAGAAATAACAGAACCAAGTGACTTGGTGTACAGAGAAAATAGGACAGGGCCTAGCACCGAGCCCTGCGGACACCGGTAGAGAGGGTGCGGGGAGAGGAGAGGGATCCTCTCCAGGCCACCTGGTAGGACCGGTCAGCCAGGTAGGACTCAAACCATGTCAACACAGATCCAGAGATTCCCATCTCGACGAGAGATGAGAGCAGGATCCGGTGGTCCACGGTGTCGAATGCCGCCGACAGGTCGAGGAGAAGGAGGACGGAGCTAAGGGATCGGGACTTAGCGACGTGAAGAGCCTCTGTGACCGCAAGGAGAGCAGTCTCTGTGGAGTGGCCTGCTCTGAACCCAGATTGGTTAGGATCAAGCAGGTCGTTCTGTGAGAGATGAGCAGACAGTTGATTATAGACAGCCCGCTCTAACGACACACTCTCTCTATCTCTCACATACACACACACACTCTCTATCTCTCTATGTCTCTCTCTCTAACACATACCCCCTCTCTCTCTCTCTCTCTCTCTCTCTCTCTCTCTCTCACACACACTCTCTCTCTCTCTCTCTCTGTCACACACACACACACACTCTCTCTATCTCTTACACACA
The DNA here is from genome assembly GCA_029706075.1 of Aldrovandia affinis. Taxonomy (NCBI): domain Eukaryota; kingdom Metazoa; phylum Chordata; class Actinopteri; order Notacanthiformes; family Halosauridae; genus Aldrovandia; species Aldrovandia affinis. Next base: position 1,680 of record JAINUG010000775.1, read on the forward strand.
CACCCTCTCTCTATCTCTCTATGTCTCTCTCTCTAACACATACCCCCTCTCTCTCTCTCTCACTCTCTCTCTCACACACACACACTCTCTCTATCTCTACACACACACACACCCTCTCTCTATATGTCTCTCCTAACACATCTCTCTCTCTCACACACACACACACACACACACACACACACACACACACTCTCTCTATCTCACACACACACACCCTCTCTCTACCTATCTCTCTCTCTCTCACACAAACACTCTCTCTCTCTCTCTCTCTCTCTCTCTCACACACACACCCTCTCTCTATCTCTCTCTCTCACACACACACACACACACACACACACACTCACATTGGTGCTGTATTCATGTTCTACATTACTAGTTGGACTGCAGTGTCCTTTAGCACACATTGCTAACAGTATGTTGAAATGTTTATGCTTTTATAGTTTTAGGAATGGCAAGGATTATATTAAATGCTGACATACACTATAACTTTCTCTTTGGTGCAAAGTGCAATGTCACTTCAGGGCAGTGAGGTTTGTCTCATCGACTGCGTTTGCGTTTATGAGTCTATCAGGAGGTCGTGTGGGTGCAGCGATGCCACACCACACGTCCCCAACAGAATCTCATCAGTCAGCAGCTGATGTTGGCACTGTGAAAGTCCCACTCACTTTCCCCCATCATGTGTGTCTGCATCTGTCCTAACGTTTAGTCATGAATTGTGAAAAATAAAGACGTTGTATTCTATCCTTGTACTTGCGTGTCAGTGTGCTGCTTGGAGAGTGGTGGGTTACATTGTACATGTTAGGCATTTAGCAGATGCTCTTATCCAGAGCAACTTACACAGTTTACATGCCTTTCCACACAATCCATTAATACAGCTGGATATTTTTACTGAAGCAATTCAGGTTCAGTACCTTTAGCTCAAGGGTACAACAGCAGTGCCCCCACCTGGGAATTGAACCAACAACCTCTGAGTTACAAGCCCAGTTCCCCTAACCACTGTCTTGCCAAGGTGGTGAGATGACGGGATGATGAAGGGGCGTCTCCACAGCTCCCCTCAGACTGCACACAAGCACAGCAGCGGGCGGAGAGAGCAGGGCTCTAGGGCTCTCGCTGAAAAGACACGATTGGTTTACGTGTGTCCTGCTTACAAATTCATTGTTTAAACTCAAAATAATAATGAAACACATTGAATGATAGTGTTATGATATCCGGGGCCTTAATAAACACCAAAGTGTGTATTAGTGTGTTTATGTATTCAGTCATTTTTTAAGAGATGTTTGATTAAAAGCCAGCACTTTCTTAGAGGGATGGGAGAGGAATTATTTTGTAACGCTGGATTCCATAAGCAATTGTGTGTGTGTGTGTGTGTGTGTGTGTGTGTGTGTGTGTGTGTGTGTGTGTGAGAGTGTGTGTGTGTGTGTGTGTGAGAAGAGAGTGTGTGTGTGTGTGAGAGAGAGTGTGTGTGTGTGTGTGTGAGAGAGAGAGTGTGAGTGTGTGTGTGTTGTGGTGTCCCCGGGGGTTGGGCGACACTCACGGACCTTGCAGAGGGCGTAGGCAAGTTAAAAAACACAGAGGAGGCAGTATTCAAAACAAAATGATAATTTATTAAACTAATAATCTTCTTGACAAACACAACACAAAACAAAGGGCGGGGTATTCGGGGGAATACAAACACAAAGTCCGCAATCTGTATCTCATTGTCAGTGTCCAAAATCCAGTTCCGTTATCCAGGTCAATTCCGTTATCCAGTCCGTAGTCAATCCAAAGTGGGGTCCTCAAAACAATCCAATTTCATACACAAAAAATGCTCCAAAAACACTTTTCCACTCTCTTTCTCTCTCTAAATCCCTGCTAATCAAAAGACATCACGGTTTCTCACTCTCCTTAACTCACTCTCCTTAACACACTCACCAACTCCTTCCCAAACACGTTCCTACTCCTCTCCCAGTGTGATGGGAATCAGCCCTTTAAATAGGCCTTGAAATGGCCTTTAGCTGTTTGTTAGTCCCATTGCCTTTACTCCGTTCAGGTGTTACTGTGGCCTGCTGGGAAATGTAGTGTTCTCGGCTTCCATTTGTTGAAGGACCCGGCAGCCATTTCCTTGTGCAGCCCCTTGGGCTGCCACAGTATGTATACTTACTTATATATACTTAGAGGGACAGGAGAGGAATTATTTGCTGGATTCCATAAGCACTGCTCCACATTCTGTGCACAAAATTACCATTTTATGAATGTTAAGAAACAATATCTTTTATTTTATTCATACTTTACTTTCCCCTGGTCTGAAACTTCTGTGACAACCATCGTGTTAGGATATTTTGCAGAGTGAAACACAGTGACTGCGCAGCTCAGCTGCAGAGTGAGAGTGACACAGTGACTGCGCAGCAGCTGCAGGACTGCAGAGTGAGACACAGTGACTGCGCAGCGCAGCTCAGCTGCAGAGTGAAACACAGTGACTGCGCAGCTCAGCTGCAGGAGTGAGTGACTGCGCAGCTCACACAGTGACTGCAGAGTGAGACACAGTGCGCAGCTCAGCTGCAGGACTGCAGCGTGAAACACAGTGACTGCGCAGCTCAGCTGCAGAGTGAGACACAGTGACTGCGCAGCTCAGCTGCAGGACTGCAGAGTGAGACACAGTGACTGCGCAGCTCAGCTGCAGAGTGAGACACAGTGACTGCGCAGCTCAGCTGCAGGACTGCAGAGTGAGACACAGTGACTGCGCAGCTCAGCTGCAGGACTGCAGAGTGAGACACAGTGACTGCGCAGCTCAGCTGCAGGAGTGAAACACAGTGAAACACAGTGAAACACAGTGCGCAGCTCAGCTGCAGAGTGAGACACAGTGACTGCGCAGCTCAGCTGCAGAGTGAGACACAGTGACTGCGCAGCAGCTCAGACTGCAGAGTGAAACACAGTGACTGCGCAGCTCAGCTGCAGAGTGAGACACAGTGACTGCGCAGCTCAGCTGCAGAGTGAGACACAGTGACTGCGCAGCTCAGCTGCAGAGTGAGACACAGTGACTGCGCAGCTCAGCTGCAGGACTGCAGAGTGAGACACAGTGACTGCGCAGCTCAGCTGCAGAGTGAGACACAGTGACTGCGCAGCTCAGCTGCAGACTGCAGCTGCAGAGTGAGACACAGTGACTGCGCAGCTCAGGCTGCAGAGTGAGACACAGTGACTGCGCAGCTCAGCTGCAGAGTGAGACACAGTGACTGAGCAGCTCAGCTGCACTGCAGAGTGACAGTGACTGCGCAGCTCAGCTGCAGCTCAGCTGCAGCTCAGCTGCAGAGTGAGACACAGTGTGACTCAGCTGCAGGCTGCAGAGTGAGACACAGTGACTGCGCAGCTCAGCTCAGGACTGCAGAGTGAGACACAGTGACTGCAGCAGCTGCAGCAGAGTGAAACACAGTGACTGCAGAGCTGCAGAGTGAGACACAGTGACGCAGCTCAGCTCAGCTGCAGAGTGAGACACAGTGACTGCAGAGTGAGACACAGTGACTGCGCAGCTGACAGCTCAGCTGCAGGACTGCAGAGTGAGACACAGTGACTGCGCAGCAGCTCAGCTGCAGAGTGAGACACTGCAGAGTGTGACAGTGCGCAGCTCAGCTGCAGAGTGAGACACAGTGACTGCAGCTCAGCTGCAGCTGCAGAGTGAGACACAGTGACTGCGCAGCTCAGCTGCAGAGTGAGACACAGTGACTGCGCAGCTCAGCTGCAGAGTGAAACACAGTGACTGCGCAGCTCAGCTGCAGAGTGAGACACAGTGACTCAGGTGCTGGACAGATGGAACGCAGGCAGCAGCTAACATCCCGTATTTCGAAGGAGAGCATACACACGCTCTCCCAAATGTAAATTGAATTAAAATTAAAAAGTTCCCCTATCTCCATGAAAAGGAACCTTGTTCCCCTGTCACAGTTATCAGGGACCAGGAAAGACTAAACGACACAAACGTCTGTTTTTAATAACAGACACCATGGCCTGCAGGAGAATCAGACACACTCATTCTACACATAACAGGGTAACGACTGCAGGTCATTCTACACATAACAGGGTAACGACTGCAGGTCATTCTACACATAACAGGGTAACGACTGCAGGTCATTCTACATATAACAGGGTAACGACTGCAGGTCATTCTACACATAACAGGGTAACAACTGCAGGTCATATAACATTTTAAGCATTTAGCGGATGCTCTTATCCAGAGCGACTTACAAGATGTGCATTAACACAGAGTCAACCCCCCACCCCTGCCATGTGTTAGCCGGATGCCGCTGGCCCAGACCCTAGCTGCTGGTTCCATCCCCCGCCCTGCCCTGGCATCTGGAGGGATGAGGTCCACCCCACCCCTACACTTAGAATGCCCTTCCGGTGGTCTGTTAAGCCTCATGAGCCTCAAGGACTATTTGTTTTGTTTTAATCTGTATCCCACCATTTTCCAGGAGCTCATCTCGACCGCCTTTTAAGGGGTCAGGGAATCATTTCCCAGTCTCCCACATTGGCTCCAATGGGTTTCTGGTTTTTTGATTCCCTCTGGAAAATGCCAATTGTGAAGCGCTGTGTGACAACCTGTTTGTAAATGGCGCTATACAAAAATAAAGATTGATTGATTGATTGATTGATAATACATGGTAGGAACAATCATAGTTCACACAAGAGATCAGTGCAGTAATACAGTGATAGACATCATTGCAGGCAGCTGCGTACCAGACCATAACTGATGACATCACAATGGGCTGCTGAAATAGATCCGTGAGATTCCGGAATAGAACACAAACGTGGATTAGAACTACAACGCTGACTCTAACTGATGACATCACAATGGGCTGCTGAAATAGAGCCGTGAGATTCCGGAATAGAACACAAACGTGGATTAGAACTACAACGCTGACTCTAACTGATGACATCACAAAGGGCTGCTAACATAGAGCTGTAAGTAGTGTTTTGCGCCAGGAAGAGGTCTGATCTTTCTTTTTCTTTAAAAAAAAATCAGTTTCAGACTGTGAGTGGTATGACCATAACAATAAATATGTATCTTGTCTACTTGCTCAACACATCTTGTATCCCTGCTTACTCATTTAATTGGGTATGATTTTATGAGTTCATACAATCTTTCAGACAAAGTTGCTTTTTTAGTACGAAAATAAAAATAAAATAAAAAATATATATATACATATATATATCAACAGACTTTCCTATAAAGCATGCTCATTTGCCCATGAGGGTATTCCACCTATTTTAAATGTTATAGTAACATCCAGCAGATCATTCAAATGCGACACATGTATTATAAGCCACCGTTGTGTGGCTGGCCTGTCATTCTGATCATACAGAGCTTTGAGGCTGTGACAGCTGGTGACTTATTGGCAGACACATCATCAGGTGTAGCATGACAGTTACCTTCCCGGATATTCTTCTTCTGGCAGTAGATAACTGATAACATCTCTGTTGAGTAACTTTTACTGTGGAACACTAACGCGGACGTGCTGAATAGCATTTGTTCATTCACCAATTGCGATGACCATATATCGATCTGCTGACATTGCGCTACAGAGAACAAGCTTTACAATGATGTATTATGCTGTATGTTTTTTTCCAAACATCGCAGAGCCATACCTCGCTCAAAAACACTAACATAAGTCAATTTGTGGACGTACGGAGAACAAATATAGTAAAATAAACATATTCATGTGCAGTTTGGCCATTTTTATGAGGTCAGTGTTGAAGAAGACATGTTATAGAAGCAAAATTAACAAAAATCTGAAAATTGACGAGTGGAAACAAGAGCGGCATTTTTGCCTGCCGTGTCTCCCCTTAATAAAAA
>JAINUG010000775.1:12500-50000 GCA_029706075.1 Aldrovandia affinis
CTCTCTCTCTCTCCCCCTCTCTTTCTCTCTCCCCCTGCTCTGGTTTCTGCTCTCTCTCTCTCCCTCTCTTTCTCTCTCTCTCCCCCTCTCTCTCTCTCTCTCTCTCTCTCTCTCTCTCTCTCCCCCCCTCTCTCTCTCTCTCTCTCTCTCTCTCTCTCTCTCTCTCTCTCTCTACTCTCTCTCTCTCTCTCTACTCTCTCTCCTCACTCTCTCTCTCTACTCTCTATCTCAGCCCTCTCTCATAAATCTGTCTTACAGGAAGAGATCCATGGGTATAGATTCATGTTGTGCTGGCTGGCTGTCTCTCTCTCTCCCTCTCTACCTCCGTCTCTCTCTCTCTCTCTCCATCTCTACCACAATTTCTCTCTTTTCTGGCTCTCTCTCTACCTCTTCTCTCTCTCTTTCTCTCTCCTCTCTCTCTCTCTCCTCTCTCTCTCTCTCAGCCCTCTCTCATCTGTCACAGGAAGAGATCCTTGGAGAGGAAGGCCTTCAGAGGTTGTGTTTGTGCTGGCCTGGCTGTCTCTCTCTCCTCTCTACTCTGCTCCGTCTCTCTCTCTCTCTCTCTCTCTGTCTCTCTCCTCTCACTCCCTCTCTCTCTTGCCCCCTCTCTCTCTCTGGACATCTCAAATCCCAATTTGGTGGCCAATTACACCCTCTAGCTGACTTTAGATTTGCCTCCCCACGGGTCCGCCCGCTCGTTTCTAGGCCACCTTCTCAGAGGGGCAGCGAACTCCGCTTCGCCGTGGCCAGATTCACCCAATTCACCCCCGCGGTCTGGAACGCTCCTGTGGCCTCAGGTTGCCGAGGCGCTCACCCTCCCCCTCCCCGGGCAGACAGCCTGGGCGGTCTGTGATTTTGAACCATGACTGCTGATGGCGGCTCACACTTGTAGCAGGTCTCGTTGGGCCGCTCTGCTTCTCAGCGAGCCCCAAAAGAGTTGTACCTCAAACTATCTTTTTACATTTACATGTTACATTTACATTTACATTATGCATAAGACTACCATTCCTAACCTCTGTGTGTGCTTGAGAGACTACACTATTACATTTACATTACATTATGCTAAGACTACATTTACACAATCACTACTGTGTGTACGAAGAGACTACACTATTACATTACAGTATGCTAGAACTTCCTTACCCACAATCCTCTGTGTGTGTGAGAGACACACTATTACATTTACATTTACAGTATGCTAAGACTACATTACCCCTCAATCCTCTCATGTGTACAGAGACTACACTATTACATTTACATTATGATAGAACCTACCCACAATCCTCGTGTGTAGAGACTACTATTACATTACATTTACATTACATTACAGGCATTTGTGAGCAGCTGCCCATCCAGAGCGAAAAGAGTACAACAAAGTGTTAACAATGATCAAGAACAGTTTAGCTGAAGCCTACCCCTAGCGGAAGTACAGTTTTCCAGGTGCTGAACAACACATAGTTAAACTAGGACACAGCAGGTAAATCCTGTAGCCACAATTAAGGCATGTAAAACAATCAGTGCGGAAAATATCTAAAATAATGCCTAAACCTAATACAATACATAAACAAGTAGACATACCAGGTGCATTACTAGACATCGTCTCTAAGTTTACAAAACCGGACTGCAGGAGGGTGCACCTGAGGTAGAGTCTTCAGTGCGTGGCAGAAGGTGGCCAGTCTGGACTTTCACGGGGAAGGTCATTCCACCCTTCGTGGAGCCAGAACCGACAGAGGCGTGGCCAGAGGGCGCGCGGCACCTTAGTGCGGAGGGAGAAGCCAGGCGTCCTAAGGTGGCAGACGGAGTGGTCTGTGAGTGTAGGGTTGAGTCTTGAGGAGGTATGTTGTTCATCTCCCAGGAGAACTGGCGTTAACAGTAGGACGTTTTCTCTCTCTCTTTCCTCTCTCAGTGCAGTGTTAACCTCTCTCTCTCTCTCTCTCTCTCTCTCTCTCTCTCCTCCCTCTCTCTCTCTCTCCTCTCCCTCTACCTCCCTCTCTCTCTCTCTCTCTCTCTCTCTCTCCTCTCTCTCTCTCTCTCTCTCTCTGGTGGTGTTAATGTCTCTCTCTCTCTCTCTTCTCTCCAGTGCAGATGATGTGTGTCTCTCTCTCCTCTCTCTCTCTCTCTCTCTACTCTCTCTCAAATTTGATGTTAATGTCTCCCTAATCAGACCAAGCACTACATTTACATTTAAGCATTTAGCAGACGCTCTTATCTGACTGACTTTGAATGTGCATTAATACATGGTAGGAACAATCATGGTTTGGGCAAGAAGTCAGTTTTATTAATATAGCGATAGACATCATTATAGGCAGCGCTCCATACCTGTAACATGGGAAGAGAGGGATTAGTAATTTTTTATTTTTATTAAGGGAGACACGGCAGGCAAAAATCGCTCTTGTTTCCATAAACAATTTCAGATTTTTATAAATTTACAAGCACCTACTAACACATATATTCAACACCTGACCCTCTTAAAATAATAAACTGCACATGAATATATTTATTTTACTATATTTAGTACTCCGATAAATCCACAAATTGACATATTGAGTGTTTTGGCGGTATGGCTCTGCGATGTTTAAGGGAAAAAAACCTGCAGCGCAGCATCATTGCCAAAGCTTCCTTTCTCTGGCAGCGCCGTGTCAGCAGATCGATATATGGTCATCGCAATTGGTGAATGAATAAATGCTGTTTCAACCGCGTCCGGCGTTAGTGTTCCACAGTAAGTTACTCAACAGAGATGTGATCGATTATCTGCCAGAAGAAGAATATCCGGAAGGTATTGTCATGCCTGCCCGGATGATGTGTCTGCAGCAAGTCACCAGCTGTCACAGCCTCAAGCTCTGTATGATCAGGATGACAGGCCAAACTTTGGTGGCTTATAATACATCATATGCATTTGAATGATCTGCTGGATGTTACTATAACATTAAAATGGAGTGGAGACCCTCATGGGCAAAATGAGCATGCTTTATAGGAAAGTCTATTGATATATATATATATATTTTTATTTTATTTTATTTAAGTACTAAAAGCAACTTTGTCTGAAAGATTGTATGAACTCATAAATCATACCCAATTAAATGAGTAAGCAGGGATACAAGATGTGTTGAGCAAGTGAACCAAGGTACATATTTATTGTTATGGTGTTACCACTCACGGTCTAGAAACTGATTTTTTAAAAAAAGAAAGATCAGACCTTTCGGCTCAAAACTACTTACAGCTCTATTTTAAGCAGCCCTTTGGTGTCATCCCAGTTAGAGTCAGCGTTGGTTCTAATCCACGTTTGTGTTCTATTCGAGGAATCTCAAGCTCTGTTCCAATAAGCCCATTGTGATGTCATCAGTTAGAATAAGTGGGTGTAGTTCTAATCCGTTTGTTCTGTTCGAATCTCTGGATCTATTCAGCAGCCCATTGTGATGTCATCAGTTTATGGTCTGATGCATGGCTACCTGCAATTGTCCTCACTTTCATATTACTGCACTGATCTCTTGTGTGAACTATGATGTGTCCTACCATGTATTATCAATCAATCAATCAATCTTTATTTTTGGCATTTACAAACAGGTTGTCTAGCGCTTCACAATTGGCACATTTTCAGAGGAATCAAAAAACTAGAAACCCATTGGAGCCAATGTCATGAGGCTGGGAAATTATTCCCTGACCCCTTAAAAAACAGTCGAGATGAGCTCTGGAAAATGGTAGGATACAGAAAAACAAAACAAACTGTCCTTGAGGCTCATGAGGCTTAACATGAATGCACCGGAAAGAGCATTCTAAGTGGGGGTGGGGTGGACCTCATCCCTCAGATCACAGAGGCAGGGCGAGATGGAACCAGCAGCTGGAGTCTGGGCCAAGCGCATCCGGCCAACACATGGCAGGGTGGAAGTTTGGCTGTGTTGTATCATGACTTATCTTGTAAGTCGCTCTTTATGAATAGGCGTCCATTCATCTTAAATGTTATGAAGCCTGCAGTTGTTACTGTTATGTGGCAGAATGACCTGTAGTCGTTACCCTGTTATATGTAGAATATTGCACAGTGGTACCCTGTTGTAGAATGACCTGCAGTGGTGCCATACCTGTTATGTGTAGAATAAATGCAGTCGTTACCCTGTTATGTGTAGAATGAGTGTATCGATTCTCCTGCAGGCCATGGTGTCTGTTATTAAAACAAGCGTTTGTAATAGTTAGTCTTTCCTGGTCCCTGATAACTGTGACAGGAACAAGTTCCTTTCATGGAGATAGAGGAACTTTTTAATTTAATTCAATTTACATTTGGAGCGTGTGTATGCTCTCCTTGAAATCTGGGATGTTAGCTGCTGCCTCGTTCCACTCTGTATCCAGCACACAGGTGCTGTGTCTCACTCTACAGCTGAAGCTAGCAGTCACCATGTTTCGCTCTGCAAGCTGGGCCCCCTGGTCACTGTGTCTCTTGACTGGGCTGCGCAGGTCACTGTCTCACTCCTGCAGCTGGGCTAAGCAGTCACCTCATGTCTCTGCAGCAAGCTCTGCATAGTCTCACCGTGTCACTCTGCAGCTGGGCTGCGCGGTCACTGTGTCTCACTCTGCAATCCTGCAGCTGAGCTGCGCCCAGTCACTGTGTTTCACTCTGCGGTCCTGCAGCTGTGAGCTCACGCAGTCACTGTGTCTCACTCTGCAGTCCCTGCAGCTGGTATGATCACTGTCTCACTCTGCAGCTGAGCTGCTCAGTCATGCTGTGTCTCACCTCTGCAGCTGAGCCGCATGATCACTGTGTCTCCTCTGGAAGGCTGATCCTGCCGGCTGGGCTGTGCAGTCACTGTGTCTCCCACTCTGCGCTGAGCTGCGCGACACTGTGTCTCACTCTGCGGCTGGCTTCATGATCACTGTCTCTCACTCTGCGGCACAGGCTGCGCAGTACTGTAATACTCACTCTCTTGGCTGAGCTGCATGTCCTGTGTCTCACTCTCCTGCCTTGCTTCAGGCTACTTGCCAGAAGTCACTGTGTTTCACTCTGCAGCTGAGCCTCGCACGTCCCTATCATCACTCTGCAGCTGAGCTGCGCAGTCCACTGTCTCTCACTCTGCAGCTGATCACACAGTCACTGTGTTTCACGCTGCAGTCACTGCAGCTGAGCTGCCCACCAGTCTGTGTTTCACTCTACTTGGCTGAGCTGCGCAGTCACTGTGTCTCACTCCGGCAAACTGCGCAATCACTATGTCTCACTCTGCAGCTAGAGCTGCCCAGTCACTGTGTCTCACTCTGCAGCTGAGCTGCGCAGATCTGTGTCTCACTCTGCGCTGAGCTGTGCAGTCACTGTGTTTCACGCTGCAGTCCCTGCAGCTGAGCTGCGCAGTCACTGTTTTCACTCTGCAGCTGAGCTGCAGGTCACTGTGTCTCACTCTCTCGGCTGAGCTGCGCAGTCACTGTGTCTCACTCTGCAGCTGAGCTGCGCAGTCACCCCGTGTTTCACTCTGCAAAATATTATTTAAAAAGAGAATTCCATTAGCATTTTGTTGCATCAGTGTTACGCCTGAATAATTTCACTTAAAGTCCCCCAAGAAATATCCTAACACGATGGTTGTCACCAGGATTTCAGACCAGGGAAGTAAAGTATAGATAAAATAAAAAGATATTGTTTCTTAACATTCATAAAATGGTAATTTGTGCACAGAATGTGGAGCAGTGCTTATGGAATCAGCAAATAATTCCTCTCCTGTCCCTCCAAGAAAGTATATATAAGTGAAACATACATACTGTGCAGCCCAAGGGAGCTGCACAAGAGAAAATAGCTGCCGGGTCCTTCAACAAATGGAAGCCGAGAACACTTCCCATTTCCCAGCAGGCCACAGCCTTTTACAGACGGAGTAAAGGCAATGGGACTAACAAACAGCTGAAAGGCCATTTCAAGGCCTATTTAAAGGCTGATTCCCATCACACTGGGAGAGGAGTAGTGAGCGTGTTTGGGAAGGAGTTGGTGAGTGTGTTAAGGAGAGTGGAGAGTGAGAAACCGTGATGTCTTTTGATTACTTAGGGATTTAGAGAAAGAGAGTGGAAAGTGTTTTGGAGCATTTTTGTGTATGAAATTGGATTGTTTTGAGGACCCACTTTGGATTGACTACGGACTGGATAACGGGGTGACCTGGATAACGGAACTGGATTTTGGACACTGACAATGAGATACAGATTGCCGGACTTTGTGTTTGTGTCCCCGAATACCCTGCCCTTTGTTTTGTGAAGTGTTTGTCAAGAAGATTATTAGTTTAATAAATTATCATTTTGTTTTGAATACTGCCTCTCTCTGTTTTTAACTTGCCTCCGCCCTCTGCAAGGTCCGTGAGTGTCGCCCAACCCCCAGTCACCCAACACACACACACTCTCTCTCTCACACACTCTCTCTCACACACACACACACTCTCTCTCTCACACACACACTCTCTCTCACACACACACACACACACACACACACACACACACACACACACACGCACACACACACACACACACACACACCACAAGTGCTTATGGAATCAGCGTTACAAAATAATTCCCTCTCCCATCCCTCTAAGAAAGTGCTGGCTTTTAATCAAACATCTCTTAAAAATGACTGAATACATAAACACACTAATACACACTTTAGTGTTTATTAAGGCCCAGATAATAGCAACACTATCATTCAATGTGTTTCATTATTATTTTGAGTTTAAACAATGAATTTGTAAGCAGGACACCGTAAACCAATCGTGTCTTTTCGGCGAAACCCTAGAGCTGCTCTCTCCGCCCGCTGCCTTAGCATGTGCAGTCTGAGGGAGCTGTGGAGCGCCCCTTCATCATCCCGTCATCTCACCACCTTGGCAAGACAATGGTTAGGGGAACTGGGCTTGTAACTCAGAGGTTGTTGGTTCAATTCCCAGGTGGGGCACTGCCGTTGTACCCTTGAGCTAAAGGTGCTTAACCTGAATTGCTTCAGTAAAATATCCAGCTGCTATTAATGGGATTGTGTGTAAAGAGATGTAAACTGTGTCAGTCGCTCTGGATAAGAGCGTCTGCTAAATACTAACATGTACAATGTAACCCACCACTCTCCAAGCAGCACCGACACGCAAGTACAAGGGATAGAATACAGCGTCTTTATTTTTCACAATTCATGACTAAACGTTAGGACAGATGCAGACACATGTTGGGGGAAAGTAGAGTGGGTTTTCAGTACCAACATCAGCTGCTGACTGATGAGATTCTGTTGGGGGCGTGTGTGGGCATCGCTGCACCACCGACTCCTGATAGACTCATAAACGCAAAACGCAGTCGATGAGACAAACCTCACTGCCCTGAAGTGACATTGCACTTTGCACCAAGAGAAAGTTATAGTGTATGTCAGCATTTAATATAATCCTTGCCATTCCTAAAACTATAAAAGCATAAACATTTCAACATACTGTTAGCGATGTGTGCTAAAGGACACTGCAGTCCAACTAGTAATGTAGAACATGAATACAGCACCAATGTGAGTGTGTGTGTGTGTGTGTGTGTGTGTGAGAGAGAGAGATAGAGAGAGGGTGTGTGTGTGAGAGAGAGAGAGAGAGAGAGAGAGAGTGTTTGTGTGAGAGAGAGAGAGATAGTAGAGAGAGGGTGTGTGTGTGTGAGATAGAGAGTGTATGTGTGTGTGTGTGTGTGTGTGTGTGTGTGTGAGAGAGAGAGAGGGGGTATGTGTTAGAGATAGAGAGAGTGTGTGTGTGTGAGAGAGAGAGGAGAGAGAGAGAGGGGGTATGTGTTAGAGAGAGACATAGAGAGATAGAGAGAGGGTGTGTGTGTAAGAGATAGAGAGAGTGTGTGTGTGTGTGTGTGACAGAGAGAGTGTGTGTGTGTGTGAGAGAGAGAGAGAGAGAGAGAGAGAGAGAGAGGGGGTATGTGTTAGAGAGAGAGACATAGAGAGATAGAGAGTGTGTGTGTGTATGTGAGAGATAGAGAGAGTGTGTGTGTGTGTTGTCCCCCCTCCTCAAAACACCCTCTCTGAATCCTGCTGTCATCTCTAACTACCGACCTGTCTCTCTCCTCCCATTCCTCTCCAAAACGTTAGAGCGGGCCGTCTATAATCAACTGTCTGCTCATCTCTCACAGAACAGCCTGCTTGATCCTAACCAATCTGGGTTCAGAGCAGGCCCTCCACAGAGACTGCTCTCCTTGCGGTCACAGAGGCTCTTCACGTCGCTAAGTCCCGATCCCTAGCTCCGTCCTCCTTCTCCTCTCCTGTCGGCGGCATTCGACACCGTGGACCACCGGATCCTGCTCTCATCTCTCGTCGAGATGGGAATCTCTGGATCTGTGTTGACATGGTTTGAGTCCTACCTGGCTGACCGGTCCCTACCAGGTGGCCTGAGAGGATCCCTCTCCTCTCCCCGCACCCTCTCTACCGGTGTCCCGCAGGGCTCGGTGCTAGGCCCTGTCCTATTTTCTCTGTACACCAAGTCACTTGGTTCTGTTATTTCTGCTCATGGTTTTTCCCTATCACTGTTATGCTGATGACACTCAACTGTTTCTCTCCCTTCCCTCCATCTGATACCCAGGTCCCGGCACGGATCTCTGCATGCCTGGCTGACATCTCCGCATGGATGTCCACCCACCACCTGAAGCTGAACCTGGGGAAGACAGAGCTGCTCTTCCTCCCAGCGAAGGGGGCTCCCCGATGATTGATGCATCAATCACCGTGGAAGGACTCCATAGTGTCTCCGTCCCAGTCTGCCAGGAGTCTTGGGGTAACCCTGGACAACCAGCTGTGCTTCTCGAGCCATATTGCAGCGATCACTCGGACCTGCCGTTTCTCCCTCCACAACATCCGGAGGATCCGACCGCCTCCTCACCCAAGAGGCCACTCAACTCCTGGTCCAGGCCCTGGTGATCTCACGTCTGGACTACTGCAACTCCTTGCTGGCAGGCCTTCCGGCCTGTGCCATCAAGCCACTGCAACTAGTCCAGAACGCTGCTGCTCGCCTGGTGTTCAACCAGCCGAAGTTCACCCACGTCACCCTCTACTCTCCTCTCTGCACTGGCTCCCCATCGCAGCACGCATCAGATTCAAGTCACTGGTGCTTGCTTTTCAAGCGGCCAGAGGTACTGCTCCCCCATACCTCCAGTCACTCATCACGCCCTACACCCCGCCCAGACCTCTCCGCTCCGCCTCCTCTGGCAGACTGACTGCCCCATCCCTCCGGGCGCCTGGCAGCCGCTCCTCGCGGTCTCGCCTCTTCTCTGTCCTGGTCCCTCGATGGTGGAACGACCTCCTGCAATTGGTCAGGACTGCGGAATCACTTCCAATCTTCCGCAAGAGACTCAAAACCCACCTCTTCAGACTCCACTACCCCTGATCTCTGTCCATCTAGCTAAATTGTCTTCACCACTGTCTACTTGTTCAACACTATACTTTATTCCAAAAAATAAAAAAAAAAAATAAAAATTGTACATTTTGTAAACATTGTAAAATGCCTTTTCCTTCCCGGTGTTACAGGTATGGTACGCAGATGCCTGCAATGATGTCTATTGCTGTATTCCTGCACTGATCTCGTGCGCTAACTGTGATTGTTCCTACCATGTATTGATGCACATCTTGTAAGTCGCTCTGGATAAGAGCGTCTGCTAAATGCTTAAAATGTAAAATGTAAAATGTGTGTGAGAGAGAGAGAGTGAGAGAGAGAGAGAGAGAAAGGGTATGTGTTAGAGAGAGAGACATAGAGAGATAGAGAGAGGGTGTGTGTGTGTGTAAGAGATAGAGAGAGTGTGTGTGTGTGTGAGAGAGAGAGAGAGAGAGAGAGAGAGAGAGGGGTATGTGTTAGAGAGAGAGACATAGAGAGATAGAGAGTGTGTGTGTGTGTAAGAGATAGAGAGAGTGTGTGTGTGTGTGAGAGAGAGAGAGTGAGAGAGAGAGAGAGAGAGAAAGGGGGTATGTGTTAGAGAGAGAGAGATAGAGATAGAGAGAGTGTGTGTGTGTAAGAGATAGAGAGAGTGTGTGTGTGTGTGTAGAGAGATAGAGTGTGTGTGTGTGTGTAAGAGATAGAGAGAGTGTGTGTGTGTGTATGTGAGAGAGAGAGAGGGTGTGTGTTTGTGCTCTCTGCTGAGTCTGCTCTTCTCAGCCACACCTCATACAGGTACAAATAAGCCTCTCACTCTCTCTGTCTCTCATACACACAGATGCACACACACACACAGACGCACACACACACACACACACACACATTATTTTCAGATGAACGACCTAATCTCTGTTTCTCATTCCCTGTAAGTAAAATGGCTGAAGCTGGGGCTCTACTGGATCAGGACCAGTTCACCTGTTCGATCTGTTTGGATCTACTGAAGGATCCAGTGACTATTCCCTGTGGACACAGTTACTGTATGGGCTGTATTAAGGGCTACTGGGATCAGAATGATCACACTGGTGTCTACAGCTGTCCCCAGTGCAGACAGACCTACACCCCAAGGCCTGTTCTGGGCAGAAGCACCATGCTGGCTAGAGTGGTGGAGGAACTGGAGAAGACGGCAACAGGAAGGACTGAGAAACAGGTGCAATGGGAGAGGAAGAGTGTGGAATTGATGTGAATTAAAACAGGATATAAAATCAATCAATCAATCAATCAAGTTTATTTATATAGCACAGTTTTGTACAAATTACATTACATTACATTATAGGCATTTGGCAGACGCTCTTATCCAGAGCGACGTACAACAAAGTGTTAACCGTAGTCAAGAACAGTTTAGCTGAAAGCCACCCTAGTGGGAAGTACAATTCCTGGGTGCTAGGAGCAACCACATAGTTAAACTAGGACCCTGTAGGTAAATCTGTAGCCACAATTCAGAGGTAGCAGTAAAGCACTCAATGCAGGAAATAATGCCTAAGCCTAATACAATACATAAACAAGTAGACGTGTAAACTAAGTGACTATGTCCCTAAATTAACAAAAACCGGACTACGGGGAGAGGTGCACCCTGAAGAGGTGAGTCTTCAGTCGACGCTTGAAGGTGGCCAGGGTCTCAGCTGTTCTGACTTCCACCGGAAGGTCATTTCCACCATCGTGGAGCCAGAACCGACAGGAGACGTGACCGGGAAGCGCAGGTGCGGGGGGAGGTGCTAGGCGTCCTGAGGTAGCAGAACGGAGAGGTCTGGCAGGTGTGTAGGGTTTGAAGATCTTGGTGAGTATGTTGGGGCTGATCCCTTGACTGCCTGGTATGCTAGGACCAATGTCTTGAATTTGATGCGAGCTATAACAGGCAGCCAGTGGAGGGTAGTGAGCAGGGGGTGACATGGGAGTGTCGAGGAAGGTTGTAGATCAGACGGGCCGCAGCGTTCTGGATGAGTTGCAGGGGTCTGATGGCAGATGCGGGAAGGCCAGCCAGGGAGCGAGTTGCAGTAGTCAAGCGGGACAGTACCATTGCTTGGACCAGGAGCTGGGTAGAGTACGTGGTAAGGAAGGACGGATCCTCCTGATGTTATACAGGAAGAATCTGCACGCCCGGCTTACCGCTGCAATGTTCATTGATAGGGACAGCCTGTTGTCCATCACCACACCGAGATTCTTCGGCGCAGGGTGATGATGTCACCAGGGTGTCACCTAGAGAAATGGAGAAATCAAGGTGGGGAGAGTTTAGGGCAGGAATGAAGATTAGCTCTGTTTTACCTGGGTTGAGCTTTAGGTGGTGACTGTCCATCCAGCTCTGAATGTCCCCCAGGCAAGCAGCGTGCGGGTAGAGACCTGAGTGTCTGATGGGGAGAAGGAGAGAAAGAGTTGAGTGTCATCAGCATAACAATGGTAAGATAAGCCGTGGGCAGAGATTACAGAGCCAAGGGAGCGGGTGTACAGGGAGAAGAGAAGGGGACCGAGGACTGAGCCCTGTGGAACCCGGGTGGGGAGGAGCAAGGCGGTGATACTTTACCAGCCCAGGCAACCTGGAAGGAGCGACCGGAGAGGTAGGACTCGATCCAGGCGAGGGCTGCACCGCAGATCCCTGTTGCTGCCAGGGAGGACAGGAGGATGGAGTGCTCCACAGTGTCGAAGGCAGCTGAGAGATCAAGCAGGATCAGGATGGAGGAGAGGAGGGCGGCTCGTGCGGTGTGAAGAGCTTCATTGACCGAGAGGAGAGTGGTTTCTGTTGAGTGGCCAGGTCTGAAGCCGGACTGGTAGGGGTCCAGCAGGTTATTTTCTGTAAGGAAAGCAGAGAGTTGGTGAGATACCGCTCTTTCGAGGGTTTTAGACAGGAAGGGAGGAGGGATACTGGGCGATAATTCTGGATAACTGAGGGGTCTAGAGTGGGTTTTTCAGCAGAGGGGTGATATGGGCCCTTTTGAAGGGAGGGGAAACAACCAGAGGACAGGGAGGAGTTCACAAGGGGAGGTGACAAACGGGAGGATGTCAGGTGTGATCGCCTGGAGGAGGGATGAAGGGATAGGGTCGAGGGCACAAGTGGTAGGGCGGTGGGAGAGGAGGAGGTGGGAAATATCAGAGTCTGAGAGGGGAGAAAAGAGGGGAAGCAGGGGAGGGGCACAGAGGGAGTGGAAGGCACAGCGGGAGTGGAGGGCACAGAGGAGTGGAAGGCACAGAGGGGAGTGGAAGGCACAGAGGGAGTGGAAGGCACAGAGGGAGTGGAAGGCACAGAGGAGTGGAAGGCACAGAGGGAGGGAGTGGAAGGCACAGAGGAGTGGAAGGCACAGAGGGGAGTGGAAGGCACAGAGGGAGTGGAAGGCACAGAGGGAGTGGAAGGCACAGAGGGAGTGGAAGGCACAGAGGGAGTGGAAGGCACAGAGGAGTGGAAGGCACAGAGGAGTGGAAGGCACAGAGGAGTGGAGGGCACAGCGGGAGTGGAGGGCACAGAGGGAGTGGAAGGCACAGAGGGAGTGGAAGGCACAGAGGGAGTGGAGGGCACAGCGGGAGTGGAGGGCACAGAGGGAGTGGAAGGCACAGAGGGAGTGGAAGGCACAGAGGGAGTGGAAGGCACAGAGGGAGTGGAAGGCACAGAGGAGTGGAAGGCACACAGAGGGAGTGGAAGGCACAGAGGGAGTGGAGGGCACAGCGGGAGTGGAGGGCACAGAGGGAGTGGAAGGCACAGAGGGAGTGGAGGGCACAGAGGGAGTGGAGGGCACAGCGGGAGTGGAGGGCACAGCGGGAGTGGAGGCACAGCGGGAGTGGAGGGCACAAAGGAGCTGCGGATGTCTGCAATTTTCTCCTCGAAGAAAGCAGCAAAGTCATCTGCGGTGAAGGGGGACTGAGGTGGGGGAGGAGGTGTGCTGAGGAGAGAGGAGAAAATAGAGAACAGTTGACGAGGTTTCGATATAGAATTTTGAATTTTAGTTTGGTAGAAGATTGCCTTAGCGGCAGTGACAGCAGAAGAAAACACAGACAGTAAAGACTGATAGGATGAAAGGTCGGACGAGTGCCTGGATTTGGCCCACTTCCTCTCAGCAGCACGGAGGCTGACCGGGAGGTGCGCAGGGTGTCGGACATCCAGGGACTAGGAGGATGAGCGTGCAGGTCTAGGGAGAAGAGGACAGAGAGAGTCAAGTGCAGAGGACAGGGATGAGATTAAGGTGGAGGAAGCAGTGTCAGTGGGAGTCTAGAGAATGCTTTAAGGGGGAGGAAGCAGTGACAAGGGGAGCGAGGGAGGAGGGTGAGAGGGAGCGAAGGTTACGACGGGCAGTGATGGTGGGTGTTGGAAGAGGGGAGGGAGGATGGGGACAAGGGAGAGGGAGAAGGAAATGAAATGGTGATCAGATGTATGCAAGGGTAACCGTGAGGTTGGAGCAGGGAGCAGTTCCTCAGGAAGATCAGGTCTAGGAGGTTGCCCGCCTTGTGGGTTGGGGGGGAGTTTTGCAGGGAGAGGTCGAAGGAGTGGAGTAGTGGTAGGAAGGCAGCAGACTGGGGGGCCTCTAAGTGGATGTTGAAGTCTCCCAGGAGGATCAGCGGTGCCGTCCTCAGGGAAGGAGCTGAGCAGGGTGTCAAGCTCGTCGAGGAAGCATCCCAGGGCCCTGGTGGACGATAAACAACAACAATAAAGAGTTTAGTAGGATAGGTGATGGAGACGGGGTGGCATTCAAAGGAGGATATAGACAGGTTGGAGAGGGAATGACTGAGAACTTCCAGCGGGGAGATAAGCAAACCTGTACCACCACCACGGCCGGATGGCGGGGGGTGTGGGAGAAGGAGTAGGCGGACGAGAGGGCAGCAGGAGTAGCGGAGTTGTCAGGGCTGATCCAGGTCTCGGTGAGGGCGAGAAACTGGAGGGACAGGAGGGAGGCATAGGCAGAGATGAAGTCAGCCTTCTGTGTGGCCGACCGACAGTTCCATAGCCCCCCCTGAGATTGTGAAGCTGTCACAAAGGGTCAGGGGGTAGGAGAGGTTGGAGGGGTTCCGTTGTCGCGGGAGGGTGCGGCGCTGGAAGCGCGTACTGAATGGGGAGAGAGCAGACTGTTATGGGGTGCGGGCACATTCTGTGAGGAGCGACGCGTCGCTCTGACAGAGGTAAAAAGAGATCACAGACAGGTGGACACAATAACGTGGTAATTGCACGGATTAGTCTTTACAATTCGCTGCAATCAAACTAACGATGACTCAAAATTAAGAACAACACGGCTAATCAAGATCCGTAATAGCAAAATAAGTACAAAGTAGACTACGCAAAGTTTACGAAACTACAGATAACTAACAGATCAGTCAAACTAACGCGGTAAACTCTAGCAAACCGAAAAATACTAAACACGCCCAGAAGTAAACAAACAGCCGATCAATTCAGAACACAGGCAAACACTTTCTGGTTCCTTGACAAGCTGGAACCACTTTATACCTTCGCTCTGACAGAGGTAAAAAGAGATCACAGACAGGTGGACACAATAACGTGGTAATTGCACGGATTAGTCTTTACAATTCGCTGCAATCAAACTAACGATGACTCAAAATTAAGAACAACACGGCTAATCAAGATCCGTAATAGCAAAATAAGTACAAAGTAGACTACGCAAAGTTTACGAAACTACAGATAACTAACAGATCAGTCAAACTAACGCGGTAAACTCTAGCAAACCGAAAAAATAAATGCAATTCAAAGTGCTTTACAACAATAAACAAGAACAATGCATTGATAAAAGAGAAAATGCAGTAAAATAACAGACGATGAATTAAAAATATTTACAGAGACAATAAAAGAGGTTAAAGAATCAATTTAGAATAAATAAAAGTTAAAAAATTAAATTAAATGAATAAGTACTGGTAGTGCAATAGAGTTAAAAGTACGACTCAAGGCCTGGCGGATGGCGCAGCGGTCTAACGCACCACGCTTCGGAGTGGTGTGCGCTGCCCGCCAGGGACGCGGATCGAAACCCGCGTCTCTACCAGACCGGCCCTGGTCGTCAGCCCCGATCGGAGGCGGGGGGCGTTTGGCTGTCCACCTCCGGGGGGGGAGGAGGAGAGCCGGCACGAGTCCGTCGAGGAGAAGGTTAAAGGCGTCCGTGGAAGAATTCCCATCTCGAAAGAGGCGGGAACACTCAACCAGGAATGTGTGTCTCGATCCCGAGGGACGGGCGACGGACTCGTGAGGGTTGGGGAATTGAAGTAAATAGAGGGTTTAATTGGCAACCAAATTGGGAGAAAAACGGGGGAAAAAATCTGAAATAAATTGATAAAAATTAAAAAACTTACGACTCAAACCCGGTAAGCAGAGGAGAAGAACATGAGCGGCTTTCTCAAGGAATGAAAGGAAAGGTTAGAAATAAGGCGATAGTTATTTAATTTGAATGTGTCTAAGTTTTTATTTTTAAAAGAGGTTTAATGACCGCAGTTTTTAAAGATTTCGGAAAAGTGAACAGTTAACTATTTGCAGTAGTTCTGAAGATAAATAACTAAAGTTACCTTTTAAAAAGCTAGCGGGTGCAGGGTCTAATGAGCAAGTAGATGGTTTGAGGTGCTGCACTATTTCTTTAAGCGCCTCATTGTTAACTTCACTGAAATACGACAAGCAAGGAGGACAGTTTGTTAGCAGAGAAGAAGAACATGGTGCAGCTGTGTCGCTGGGTGCGGAGGAGCTAATGGCTGATCGAATGTCGTGATTTTAATGCTAAAATATGAGGCAAAATCATAGCATTTGTTAACAGAGCAGAGTTCAGGAGGAAATTGAACTGGAGGGTTTGTCAGTCTGTCAACTGTTGCAAAGAGAGTCTGGGTACGATTAGTGTTACTATTAATGACACCAGAGAAAAAGGACTGTCTGGCCCTTTTTATTTCTAGGTTGTAGGCTTGCAGCTTCTCTTTATGAATGTCATAATGAATTTGTGGCTTCGTTTTCCTCCACCTGCGTTCAGTTATCCTACATTCTCTTTTCATATTTTTTACTGCTTGGGACTTTCTCCGAGGTGCTCTCTGTTTGCCAATTACTGATTTATTTTTCATGGGTGCGATGTCATCCAGTAGCGTCATTTCAGCAAAAGCCAAGGTATGGCATGGTGAAATTTTTTTGTCAAATCAGTTGTGCAATAGTCAATTTTGGTGAGTTGTTTCTGTACAATTTACTTATATATTTAGGTAACATTAATAAACAAAGGAGACAACTACAGTATGTAACTAGTAAACCTATTTTTTAATTCCGGTGGATCATAATGATATAGTGTTATACAAATCTTTTTTTAGTGAAATGTAGTGATAAGCGCTACAGGACCTCATCAGCGTAAGGCACGTTAGCTAGCCAGCTTGTTAGCTTCACAATCGCGGGTGACGTTAAGTCCGGTTTTTCACTAAAATAACATATAGACCGTGTTCGTATTGACACAACATGACATGGACTTGTTCATGAATATGTTACATTTGAATCAACAGTATTATGGCGTTTATACAGTTTGTTTAACCCACCTGAATGAATGAGAATAACGGACAAGGTTTTTGAGTTACCTTTGTGGAGCGGATAAAATCACATAAAATGATGTGATTGTATCATGTGAAACGTAGGCTATTTCAGATTGATTTAAAATTAAAAATGTGGCTAGAAGCCAAGGTATGGCGAGTGCCATACCTTGCCATACCAAAACGACGCCCCTGATGTCATCCATAATATTTTGGAGTTTAAGTTGTCACAAAGAACATCAACACAAAGAGTCTGATGCTATGCTAAGTTTTGATTAAAAAGTCGTAACAAATAATGCATTTGTATTCTCATTGATAGATTGTTTTCTGACAGAGCATAGGACTGGACATCTTGGCAGGTCAATATATCAAAAGATACACAGCAGTGGTCTGAGAGTGCCACATTCTTGACAACAGTACTTGCAATGTTTACATCTTTTGTGATTACCAAATCCAGTGTGTGACCACGACAGTGTGTAGGGCCCGTCACATGCTGAGTCAGACCAAAGGAATCAAATACTGCAAACAGTTATTTAACATAGTTATTATTGGGATTCTGCGATGGATTGGCGACCTGTCCAGGGTGTATTCCTGCCTCTCGCCCGGAACGCATGCTGGGATAGGCTCCAGCCTTCCCCCCGCGACCCTGACCAGGAATAAGCGGCTTAGATAATGGATGGATTATTGGGATTGTCAATGTGGATGTTAAAATCACCAGTTATGGCAAAACAATCAAAATCAGTGGAGATTACCGAGATGAGTTCGCTAAGATCATCAATAAAGTTAGGAGAGTATCTTGGAGGGCTGTAGATGGTTAAAAATAGTGTTCGAGGAGAATCTTCTAACACAATGCTAAGGTGCTCAAAATAGGCAAAATCGTAGAAAATGATGCACACCCCAGTGTTATGCTCTGGGCCCTGTTTTACTGTTTTACTGTGTTACATGTACTTTTGAAGCTCTGCCAAATGAATTTTCCACTTGTGGGACAATAAAGTTTACTTGAACTTTAACTTGAACTTGATGTAATAATGTCTATTTGACAGTAAAAACTTTGCTGATCACATCACATCACATAGGCAGGCAGTGTGGTATAATGGTTAGGGAGCTGGGCTTGTAACTCAGAGGTTGCAGGTTCAATCCCCAGGTGGGGCACTGCTGTTGTACCCTTGAGCTAAAGGTACTTAACCTGAATTGCTTCAGTTAATATCGAGCTGTATAAATGGATTGTAAAGAAATGTAAACTGTAAGTCGCTCTGGATAAGAGCGTCTGCTAAATGCCTGTAATGTAATGTAATGTAATGGTGTAGTCTCTCTCACACACACACACACAGAGGATTGTGGGTAGTGTAGTCTGAGCATAATGTAATGTAATGTAATGTAATCTTGATCTTAGGGAGAGAACCTGGGTTAAAACTTTTGGAACTATGCATGCAAGGTTTTATTTGTTAGAATTGTGTATATAGATCATATTAAAATACAATATTATTTTGTGTAAATAATAGGACATTATTATTGAACAAATATGGACATATTGAACTGAACTATATAAGATATCTGTTCACAGAAGCAGCTGGGGGCGAAACAGAGGAAATCCCAGCAGAGAATCCAAGAGAGAGAGAAGGTGCTGCAAGATCTGAGACAGGCTGCAGTTTCACTCATGGTGGGTACTGACCAGAGGAGAACACAACAGCTGGCTGCTGGAAGAGCCATTTCAGGGCTCAGTCAGGGCCCCCAGTCAGCCAGTGAGGAGCCCAGTGTTGGGCCACTTTCCAGCCCTGTGGGGCACAATCCCACTGAGCCACACTGTGGGGAACAGGCTGTCTGGGGTCCCAGTAAGAGCTGAGTGAAAGGCCTAGTTAAAATGTACAGCCCTCCTCTCTGTGTGTCTCCTGACAGCGCTCTGCACAGGCAGCAGTGGAGGACAGCGAGAGGACCTTTACTGAGCTGATCTGCTCCTTTGAGAGAAGGCGCTCTGAGGTGCAAGATCTGATCAGAGATCAGGAGAAGGCTGCAGTGGGTCGGGCTGAAAGACTCATAGAGCAGCTGGAGCAGGAGATTGCTGAGCTGAGGAGGAGAGACGCTGAGCTGGAGCAGCTTTCACACACAGAGGATCACATCCATTTCCTCCAGGTAACATCACTGGCTCTCTCACAATCTGCACTGTGTACATTGTACACACATGGTGAGGTGTGTTCCTCATTTACAAAGACCTGCTCCTGGCATCTCCACAGGAATGTGTATTCAGACTGTTTGGTTCTCCATCTGTCTGTCTGTCTCTCTGTAGAGCTATCAGTCTGTCTGTGCCCCTCCTGGACCTGGAGACCTTCCTAGAATCACTGTCAATCTACACGTCTCTTTTGAGGCTGTGAGGAAACATGTCTCTGAACTGAAAGAGCGACTGGAGGACGTCTGCAAGGGGGAATTTGTCAAGATCTCTCAAACAGGTGATAACAGCAGAAATAGTTTTCTTAATTTTATGTCATGTATGACCTTTACCATTTAAAATGTTAAGCTATTTCATCATTTTGTGATAAGGGATATTCCTCAGCACTGGCAAGATGTTTTAGCAGAATTCTGCATGCAGGGTTTCAGCTGGAGCTTTGCCCCATTCAGTGTAGTCTTGTTGACTGAGTGAACCCCATTCCTCACTTCCATACAACACAATAAGCTTGATAAAACTGTCAATTGTTATTATTATATTTTTTTAACCAAATTCGAATAAGTGTACTGTGTTCAATCTATGGCACCTTATTTTTTATCCTCTCTATGAAGCTTTTAATGGATTAAAACGGACTTTCAGCCCAAGTTAGTGGTAACTCAGTATGAGTTTCCTGGTCTGTTCATTGCACCTCCTTCTTCCTGCTCTCTGTCTGCTCGCCGTGGCAACCAGGGAAATGAGCAACATTGTTACAGTTTCAAACCCTCAGATCTAACTGTCACTGCTGATTAAAAGCTGATTCCCATTTCTGCAGGAAATATGATAGAAAAATCATTTTTGCGAGAAGTCTCTACGGTGAAAGAAGTCGATATACTAGAGCCCAGGACCAGAGAAGACTTCTTACAATGTGAGTCTGTAACTAAAACTAAATTAAAACATTTTAAAACGTTTGACAAAGTTTACATTTTAAAACAAAAATAAAAGCTAAAAGCTAAAATAAAAGAAAATATTTAATTGAAACGTGTGTAAAATGTGTAAGAGATGTAATGCGATGCTTATGATCACTGAGCTCTCTTCTCTCCTTCTTCTCCTCCATCAGATTCCTGTCAGCTCACACTGGACCCCAACACAGCGCATAGAGACCTCCGTCTGTCTGAGGGGAACAGAGAGGTGACATGGGTGGGACAGGACCAGTCATATCCTGATCACCCAGAGAGATTCGACAGCTGGGCCCAAGTGCTGTGCAGAGAGGGTCTGTCTGGGCGCTCTTACTGGGAGGCTGAGTGGAGGAGCGGGGGGTGGGGAGTTTGTATAGCAGTCTCATATAAAGAGATCAGCAGGAAAGGAGGGGGTGCTAACTCTGGTCTAGGATTTAATGTCAAGTCCTGGAGTTTGATCTGCACTCCTTCCAGGTGCTGTTTCAGGCACAGTAGAGAGCAAACTATACACCCTGCCCCCCCCTCCTCCAGAGTAGGAGTGTATCTGGATCACGGGGCAGGAACTCTGTCCTTCTACAGCGTCTCTGACACAATGACCCTCATACACAGAGTCCAGAGCACATTCACTCAGCCCCTCTATCCTGGGTTTCGGGTTTATAGGAACTCTTCTGTAAAACTGTGTGATCTGGGATGAGGGAGAGAGAAATCAAAGAGGGGAAAACTCTCCAATGAGACAAAATGTTTTAAAGAAAATAAACAATATGCTTAAAATGATTAAACACATTTTAAAAATATTATATAAATATCAAATCAAATCAAATCAAATGTATTTGTATAGCGCTTTTCACAATTTAATTGTCACAACAGAGGGGGAGCCCAGGCCTAGACCCCCTCCCCCAAAAGCAAGCCTAAAGGCAACAGTGGCAAGGAAAAACTCCCTTGGTAGGGAGAAACCTTGGGAGGAACCAGACTAAAAGGGAGGGGGAGCCCATCCTCTTCTGGCTGGCACAGGGTGTGTCCAAAAAAGACTGTATCATGGTCAGTCCAAGGTGACTCAGGGCTGAGAGACTTTGCCCCTCCTGAGTTAGGTAGTCAGCGGGGGAGGCTAAACCACGTGGAGAGGGTCCAGATCCAGGAACTGGGGTAGGCGTGGGGGTGAGGGTTGATGGGGGCAGCTCACACTTCTCGCAGGATCTAGGGCTCGGGGGCAGGTGCCCCCGAGTCAGAGGCCGAGGCAGAGAACATGCAGTCAGAAAAAAAAGCAGTGCTATAGCCAGTAGCATTATGTAAGAGCAGGGGAGCACAAGCATAGGAAATATACAGATAGCCCCGACAGGTGTAAGCTATGGCAGCATACCTATTAGGAGAGGGACAGAAAAAACACGCAGCCATGAGAGAGTTCCAAACCATCCACATCTGATCAAGGATAACCAGCATAACAGTGGTGGTAACACGTTGAGGAGGTGACAGTATGGAAAGTTTCTCACTCCATAAGACACTAGGGCACGGCCTTCTCCATCTCTCCACCTAGACTATGTTTGGCAGTAGGCGAGGCTGAAAAGATATGTTTTTAATCTACACTTAAAAATTGAAACTGTGTCTGAATCCCTAACATGCTTTGGTAAAACGTTCCACAACAGAGGAGCTCTAAAAGAGAAGGCTCTACCACCAGTTGTGCTTTTCAAAATTCTAGGGAGTAATAGATGGCCGGCTTCTTGTGAACGAAGCAGTCGTGTCGGCTTATAGGGGGCAATCATTTCGGTCAGATATAAAGGTGCAAGTCCGTTCACTGCTTTAAAAGTTAGCAACAGTACTTTATAATCAGCCCGATATTTAATAGGAAGCTAATGTAGTGATGCTAACACTGGAGTAATGTGCTCATACTTCTTGGATCTAGTCAAAATACATGCCGCTGTATTCTGTACTAGTTGAAGACTCTTTAGAGAGCTACTAGAGGAGCCGGATAATAAGGCATTACAATAGTCTAGCCTCGATGCGACAAAAGCATGCATCAAGGTTTTTGCATCCTCTAATGACAGAATGTGCCGAATTTTAGCTATGTTTCTTAGGTGAAAGAAAGCTACTCTGGAAGTGTTTTTAATATGAGTGTCAAATGTAAGGTCCTGATCAATAATAAAACCAAGGTTCTTAACCATAAGACTTGATGTAACTATGCAATCACCTGCATTTAACTGCAGATCCAACTTGTTCCTTAATTTTTTGGGGCCCAAAACCATCATCTCTGTTTTATCTGAATTTAAAAGCAGGAATTTTACTGTCATCCAATTATTTTTATATCTAAGAGAGTTTAGTATTTCACCTGGTTTCATTGATATCTGTATCATCTGCATAGCAATGGAAATTCACACCATGTTTACGAATAACATTACCGAGTGGTAGCAAGTATAACGAGAACAGTAATGGTCCCAGCACTGAGCCTTGTGGAATACCAAATCAAGATTTGACCCTGTTATATAATGTGCATTTCCTTTTTAAATTTGTTCCAATGTTTTGGGGGTCACACGGCCATGTATGGGCCTCCTCATTTAGGGGGTCACACAGACCTGCTTGGAAATGTGTGTTTGTGGTGAGGAGTGATTTTCTCTTTTAAGGAACTTCCTGTATGGTCAGGTGAAACTGGCGATATGGATTACACACTTTGGGGTTGTGGGTCCACAGATGCACTGTTGGTTTTTAGGGGGTATGTCTCTGCGCTCCTTAGGGTCCAGTTTGAATATTATAAAATGATGCATGATGTGGGAACATTTAAAAGAATATGGTGCATTGGGATGTGTTTGGATTGAGGGATTTGTTTGTGCTGGTTTAGTTTTTTAATTTATTTTTGAACTGTGCTAATTTGATTTTGTAGGGTGTGTATGTAATGGTGGAAAGATTCTTGTGTGTGTAATAAAGGAACATCAAAAGTTAAAAAAAAAGGTCTCTCTCTCTCTCTCTCATCTCCATCTCTATAACTCTCTCTCTCTCTACTCTCTCCCCTTCTCTCTCTCTCTCTCTCTCTCCATCTCTATAACTCTCTCTCTCTCTCTCTCTATTCTCTCTCTCCTCTCCCCTCTCTCTCTCTCTCTCTCTCTCTCTCTCTATTCTCTCTCTCCCCTCTCTCTCTCTCTCTCTCTCTCTCTCTCTCTGTCTCTCTCTCTCTCTCCATCTCTATAACTCTCTCTCTCTCTCTCTCTCTATTACTCTCCCCCCCCTCTCTCTCTCTCTCTCTCTCTCTCCATCTCTATAACTCTCTCTCTCTCTCTCTATTACTCTCCCCCCTCTCTCTCTCTCTCTCTCTCTCTCTCTCTCTCTCTCTCTCTCTCTCTCCCTCTCTCTCTCACTCACTTTATTGGCATGAAAAGTGTAAATATTGCCAAAGCACAGCACGAAAAGTACAAACAAATTAAAAAATGAAATAAAATCAAATAAAAATAAAACGCACAAGTATAGTATACATTTGAACATGAGAAAAGAAACATTTTTTATTTTTTTTACACAACATAAGAACTTACATATTATGTATTAAGACACTCTAGCCGGCTCACCCTCCCCCCTCCCTCTGGGGCGGACAGCCAAACACCGCCCCCGATCGGGGCTGATGACCAGGGCCAGTCTGGTAGAGACGGGTTTCGAAACGCGTCCCTGACAGGCAGCTCACACCGTATCGGACCAGCTTGTGTTTTTAAATTCCTACGGCATAGCGCCCATCTACAGTGTTTTCCCTTCCGCTAATAACCTGAGTAATCACTGCATATCAATCGCCTTCTTGACATTGACCTTTGACCTGAATGCTTTTTGAGGTTTCACAAAGAGCTCAGTTGGTAGAGCACAGCGTTGGCAACGCTTAGGTTGTGGGTTCAATCCCCAGTGAGGCCACATATACTGAAACTGTATGCATTCACAGCGTCTGCTAAATGGCGTATATTATTATTATTATTATTACAACACTGACATGAACGGATCTAAGCCAATCAGGGCAGCCTGTATAATCATGATCGGATCTAACCCAATCAGGGCGGCCTGTATAATCATGATCGGATCTAACCCAATCAGGGCGGCCTGTATAATCATGATCGGATCTAAGCCAATCAGGGCGGCCTGTATAATCATGATCGGATCTAAGCCAATCAGGGCGGCCTGTATAATCATTCACGGTGGCACAAGATGCCTTCTATACTTCACTGTGTATCGCTGGGCACACACTGACATATATAAGTTAATATTTTACATATTTGGCAGCCTTTAAACGGTTAATTATTGTCAATGTATGCTGCTGAATGCGTCGAATATAATTACTTATTTCACGTTAATGTAACTCCTCTTTTGACGGCCTCTGCAAAGTAGCAACTTACACAGTTTACATTTCTTTACATACAATCCATTTATACAGCTGGATGAAGCAATTCAAGTTAAATACCTTTATCTCAAGGGTACAACGGCAGTGTCCCACCTGGGGATTGAACCTGCAACATTAACGTTATAATAGAATAGAATAGAATAGAATAGAATAGCCTTTATTAATCCCGGGGGGGGGAAATTTGGTTTGTCACAGCAACAATAGTACAGGAGTGAAAGAACACACAAGACATACAGGACATAACAACATACTGGATAATAAATATATTTAAAAACCAGAGTACAAACCTAAATACAATAATTTAAGAAATAAAAATAAAAAGAATAAAAATATACTGGAGGTAGTGCAAATCCACCAGATAGTACTTCAGTACACTGGTATGTGCTGTCTAAGAAAACAAAAGAAAAACAAAGAAAAACAAGTGTGAGATGTGAAAAAACAGTAGCAGTCGGGGCAGCAGTGAGATGTACAAGGAATGTACACAGAATGTAGGGTAGGTACAGCAGTAGAGTGTGACAGTGCTCAGTGTTCAATGTTCATAGTTATACTGTTTGATGGCTGCTGGTAGAAAGGAGCGCTTGAACCGCTCCGTTCTGCAGGTGAATTGGATGAGCCTGTGGCTGAAGGTGCTCTCCATCTGTCTCAGCTCATCATAGAGGGGGTGGGAGGGGTTATTCAGGATGGTCTCTCATCTTCCTCTCCACCACTGCCTCCAGGCTGTCCAGTTTTTGGCCAACAACAGAGCTAGCCTTCCTCACCAGCTTGTTGAGTTTGTCAGTCTCCCCAGCCTTGGCACTGCTACCCCAGCAGGCCACGGCAAAGAACAGTGCGCTGGCTACCACGGACTGGTAGAACATCCTCAGCAGCCTGTTGCACACATCGAAGGACCTGAGCCTCCTAAGGAAGTACAGTCTGCTCTGTCCTTTCTTATAGAGGGCCTCCGTGTTGTCTGTCCAGTCCAGCCTCTTGTTCAGGTGCACTCCCAGGAACTTGTATGAGCTTGCCATCTCAACTTCCTCCCCCTTGATGGTAATGGGGGTTGGGGGGCCCCTCGGGGGCTTCTTGCTCCGTCGGAAGTCCACTACCAGCTCCTTGGTCTTGCCAGTGTTGAGCTGGAGGTGGTTCTCCTCGGCCCAACTGACGAAGCTCCTAACCACGCCTCTGTACTCCTCCTCATCATCCTCGCTGATGCAGCCCACGATGGTGGAGTCATCCGAGAACTTCTGGAGGTGACATGCTCCAGAGTTGTGGCTAAAGTCAGTGGTGTAGAGGGTGAACAGGAAAGGTGACAGTACAGTTCCTTGGGGGGCACCGGTGTTGCTCATCACCACCTCCGACAGGCTGCCCTGCAGCCGGACGTATTGAGGCCTACCCGTAAGGTAGTCTGTGATCCAGGCCACCAGGTCTTGGTCTACCTGCATGGCTGAGAGCTTATCTGCAAGCCGAAGGGGCCGGATGGTGTTAAAAGCACTGGAGAAGTCAAAAACATGACTCTCACTGTGCAGCCCGGCTTCTCCAGGTGTGAATAAGCCCTGTGCAGCAGGTAGATGATGGCATCGTCCACGCCCGATTTTGGCCTGGTACGCGAACTGCAGGGGGTCCAGGGACTCACTCACCATGGGTCTAAGGTTCCGCAGAACCAGCCTCTCAAATACCTTCATGACATGTGACGTCAGTGCCACTGGCCTGTAGTCATTGAGGGCACCGGGACGTCCTTTCTTGGGCACTGGAACAATGCAGGAGGTCTTCCATAGCTGGGGTACCCTCTTCAGCCTCAGAGAGAGGTTAAAGAGGTGCTGGAAGACTCCAGCCAGCTGTCCGCGCACGCTTTGAGCACCCTGGGGTTGATGTTATCCGGGCCCATGGCTTTCCAGGAGTTGAGCTTTGATAGCTCCCTTCTCACCTGGCTCCTTGATATGAGTGGCCTGGTGGAGGGGGAGGTGGAGGTAGGGGGCGAGCTGGGGGCATTGTCCTGGGTGTGTATTTGGGCGGCTGACTGGGACACTCTCCCGGCAGGGGGTGGGGGGTGGCTGGGGGGCATTGTCCTGGGTGTGTATTTGGGCCGCTGACGACTGGGACACTCTCCCGGGGGGGGGGGGGGGGGGGGGGGGTTGGCATTGTCCTGGATGTGTATTTGGGCAGCTGACTGGGACACTCTCCCGGCCGGTGGAGTGTGGGTGGGGGGAGGCACATCAAATCTGTTGAAGAACAGGTTCAGCTCGTTTGCACGATCCTGCCCCCCTCCCTCATCCAGACCTGCCTGTTTCTGTCCTGTGATTCTCTTGAGCCCATCCCACACTTCCCTGGTGCTGTTGTCCTCAAGTTTGCCCTCAATTTTCTCCTTGTATCCCTTCTTGGCTCTCCTCAATTCTCCTTTCAGCTCCTTCTGAACTGACTTTACCCCTCCCTGTCCTTAGCCATGAAGGCCCTCTTCTTCCTGTTTAGTAGGGCTTTGATGTTTTTATTTATCCATGGTTTGTTGTTGGGGAAACAGCGCACCTTTTTTTTTTTTTTTTTGCTCTCCTCACAAGTCCTAATGTAGAGTGTAATGCAGTCCGCTAGGCCCTCTACGTCCTCCCCGAAATCCTCTGTGAACAGGTCCCAGTTTGTGATCTGGAGGCAGTCCTGCAGCCTCTCCTCAACCTCTCCCGACCACAGCTGTACAGTCCTGGTGGTGACAGGCTGGCGCCTGACAACGGGCTTGTATGTGGGAACAAGGCGTATCAGGTTGTGGTCAGAGGTGCCCAGGGGGGGGAGGGCTGAGGAGCTGTATGCCTCCTTCACGTTGGCATACATCATGTCCAGGATCTTATTCTCCCTAGTGCTGCACTTCACATATTGGGTGAAGCCAGTCAGGGTCTTGGGGAGTTTGGCGTGATTGAAATCGCCATTGATTGTCAGAAAGGCTCCGGGGTGGTCTGTCTGCAGTCGCGCAACAGTGGAGTGGATGACGTCACACGCTCTCGCCGCATTTGCCGACGGTGGAATGTACACAACAACAACAATGGCGTGTGAGAACTCTCTAGGCAGATAATATGGTCTGAGCCCCACCGCCAGCAGCTCTATGTCGGGAGTACAGATAGTCTCTTTCACAGTCACATGCCCAGGGTTACACCATTTAATGTTAACATAGAGAATAAGCCCACCTGCGGACTTCTTGCGGCTTAGTGTCCTGTCGCGGTCCGCTCTCACCATCAAAAAGCCGGTGAGTTCGACTGCTGAGTCCGGCTCTCCATGTAGCCAGGTCTCCGTGAAGCATAGAGCGCTGCTTTCCCAATATTCGCGCTGATCATTCAACAGGGTTGTGAGTTCGTCAATCTTCTTGTCGTTTAATGATCTTACATTCCCCATTATGATCGACGGAAGGCATGGTTTAAAACTCCGCTTCCTCCTCCTGTTCCTTTCCTGTCTTTCTCTTGTTTTAACGCCGGCTCTGCAGCCTCTTCGGCTGGGGCGCATCCCAGGCGGTAGGCTATTTCTCTCCGGTGCGAAACGGACGCGAAGCCCAAGAGTGTCCATCGTTCACCAATTGCCAGTAGTGTTTCCTTTGCGTAGCCTCGACCCATGATTCGACTAAGAAAAACACTACCTAACTAACGTAACTAAGAGCTACCTAAGACTCAAACAAGCATAATAATATAATACGAAAGGAATTAGAAAAACAAAACAAAACAAAAAGTAGGAAAGTAGCGGAGATAAGACAAAAGACAAAAAAAAAGACGGGAGCTGGTGTGACGTGCGGCTGCTCTCTCGGGCTGCGCAGAATGGGTGCTTCACCTCCCGCCAGGTTGGTTCCTCCAGACATGTCCTCGGTTCCCCCCATGTATCACGACCTGGCGGAGGTGTTCAGCAAGAGCCGAGCCTCTTCGTTACCCCCTCATAGGCCCTATGACTGCGGCATCGACCTGCTTCCCGGGGCTCCCCTGCCTTCCGGTCGCCTCTTCAACATCTCGCGGCCGGAGAGAGCAGCGATGGAGTCATATATTCATGACTCACTGGCGGCAGGCATCATCCGACCCTCCTCATCCCCAGTCGGTGCAGGGTTCTTCTTCGTGGCCAAGAAGGACAAGTCACTCCGTCCCTGCATCGACTACCGCAACCTCAACGCCATCACCGTTAAAAACAAGTACCCTCTACCTCTCATCAACTCCGCATTCGAACCTCTACAGGAGGCCACTATTTTTCTAAATTGGACCTCCGTAACGCCTACCACCTTGTTCGAATCCGGGAAGGGGACGAGTGGAAGACGGCGTTCAACACCCCCCTGGGCCACTTCGAGTACCTGGTGATGCCGTTCGGGCTCACCAACGCCCCGCTGTGTTCCAGGCGTTGGTCAACGATGTGCTCCGGGACTTTCTCAACCGCTCTGTCTTCGTCTACCTTGTGACATTTTAATTTTCTCCCGCAACCTACAGGAACACACTACCCATGTCCGGCAGGTCTTGGAGAGGTTGTGGGAGAACCAACTGTTTGTCAAGGCGGAGAAGTGCGAATTCCACGCCTCGTCGGTGAGCTTCCTGGGGTACATCGTGGAGTGTGGACAGGTGAGACCAGACCCGGCCAAGATCCAGGCGGTGGTGGAGTGGCCTCAACCGTCATCGGTAAAGGAATTGCAACGATTCCTGGGGTTTGCAAACTTTTACCGGCGATTCATTCGGGACTACAGCAGGGTAGCTGAACCCCTCACCCGACTCACCTCCCCATCCATCCCCTTCTCCTGGAACCCTGAAGCTGAAGCCGCCTTCATCGGTTTAAAGAACCGCTTCACTTCCGCTCCTGTCCTGGTCCATCCTGAGGTGTCTCGTCAGTTCGTGGTGGAGGTGGATGCCTCGGACTCCGGGGTGGGGGCCATCTTGTCCCAACGCTCGGGTAAGGACCAAAAGCTCCATCCTTGCGCCTTCTACTCCCGTAGGCTGTCCCCCGCCGAGCGCAACTACGACGTTGGGAATCGGGAGTTGCTGGTGGTCAAACTCGCCCTGGAGGAGTGGCGACATTTGTTGGAGGAGCGGAACACCCATTTATCGTCTGGACCGACCACAAAAACCTGGCATATATCCAGTCGGCCAAGAGACTCAGTTCTCGCCAGGCCCGGTGGGCACTGTTCTTTGGCCGCTTCAACTTCACCATCACATACAGACCCGGATCCCGTAACCTAAAACCCGACGCCTCTCCCGCCAATTCTCCTCCAAAACCGGACAGACGAGTCCCGACACCATCCTGTCCCCCTCCTGTGTGGTTGCTGCAGTGACCTGGGGAATTGAGAGGCAGATCAGGAGGCCCAGGCCACTCAACCTGACCCCAGACCTAACCCCAGCCCTCACCTGTTTGTCCCTGATTCCGTCCGTTCCCAGGTCCTGCAGTGGACGCACTCCTCCCGTCTGGCCTGCCACCCCGGGTTCAGCGCACCCTGTCGCTGCTCAAACGCAGCTTTTGGTGGCCGTCCATGGCCACGGACGCCGGGAGTTCGTACTGGCCTGCACCACCTGCGCCAGGAGCAAGGCATCCCACCAGCCCGCCAGCGGTCTCCTCCGTCCCCTACCCATCCCAGGTCGTCCTTGGAGTCACATTGGTCTGGACTTCGTCTGTGGACTCCCCCCCTCTGAAGGTAACGACACTATTTTGACCATTGTCGACCGATTCTCCAAAGCGGTCCATTTCGTTCCCCTTCCCAAGCTTCCCTCAGCCTCAGAGACCGCAGAGCTCCTGGTCCAGCACGTGGTTTGCTTACATGGGATCCCCGTCGACGTTGTGTCGGACCGTGGTCCCCAGTTTTCCTCCCACGTCTGGAAGTCGTTTTGCCAGGCCCTGGGGGCCTCCGTCAGCCTGTCCTCCGGCTACCACCCCCAGACGAATGGCCAGACCGAGAGGGCCAACCAAGACCTGGGGACTGCACTGCAGTGCATCACAGACCGGAACCCCTCCTCCTGGAGCAATCTGCTACCCTGGGTTGAGTATGCGCACAATTCCCTAACCAGCTCTGCCACCGGTCTCTCCCCCTTCGAGTGCTCCCTAGGGTATCAGCCCCCCCTGTTCCCGGCCCAGGAGGAGGAGATCTCCGTCCCGTCTGTGCAAACCCACATCCGGCGCTGTATTCGGATTTGGGAGGACACCCGCTCTGCTCTCCGTCGCTCCACCGCGCGCACTCAACGCCTGGCGGACCGCCACCGCACCGCAGCCCCCCAATACTCTCCGGGACAGCAAGTCTGGCTCTCCACCACTGACATTCCCCTCCAGTCCACCTCCAAGAAACTCCAGCCACGTTACATCGGTCCATACAAGGTACAGTCTATCATCAACCCCTCTGCTGTCAAACTCAAACTCCCTCCAGCCCTCAAGATTCACCCCGTCTTTCACGTCTCGAAGATCAAACCTGTCACTACCAGCTCACTGTGCCCTCCGGCCGTTCCCCCTCCGCCCCCCCGGATCATCGACAACGCCCCAGCATACACCGTCCGGCGCATCCTGGACATTCGGCGCAGGGGTCGGGGCCACCAATATTTGGTGGACTGGGAGGTTATGGCCCCGAGGAGAGGAGCTGGGTTTCCCGCCAGCTCATCCTCGACCCTTCCCTCATTCGGGACTTCCACCGAACCCACCCTAAGAAGAACAGGCCTGGTGGGTCGCCAGGAGGCTCCCGTTGAGGGGGGGGTTCTGTTACATCGCTGTCCGCCCTGTTCACTTTCCTTGTGTTTTTCTGCCACTTTGTTCCTTGCGTGTCATGTCTGTTTTTTGCGTTCTCCTGGGTTGTCTGTGTTGCGGGCGCGGCCGCATAATCTGTCTATTGTTTTTCCCTGCACATTCTGCACGCTGCCCCAATCTGTTTCTTGTTCCCTCGTTTCGTTTAGCCTGTCACAATTGTTGTTCCCTGCACATTCTGCACGCTGCCCCAATCTGTTCTTGTTCCCTCGTTTTCATTTCAGCCTGTCACATTTGTTTTCCCCTACACATTGGACGGCTTGTTTCCGTCACTTTTATTTGTTCCTTGATTAAACGCCTCCTGAGCGGAGCGCAATTACCATCTCCGTGTCGAGTCCGCTTTTGGGTCCAGGTCTGCATTTACCGCACGTAACAACCAAGACTCCATCTCCCATTTTACACAGTGGTGCAGAAACAACTACCTGGAGCTGAACGTAGCAAAAACAAAATAACTGTTCATTACTTCCAGTACACACAGCACAGCCCACAACTCCACCCACAACCCCACCTGTATTAACAATAAACCAGTTGAGATGGTGGAGTGCTACAAATACCTTGGACTCACCCTGGACAATAAACTGAGCTTTGATCAATACACCACTGACATCCACAAACGCGGCCAACAAAGGCCATCCGCAAACTCAGAGCACTTTCTGTTGCCCCCCACCTTCTGTTACTGCTTTACCAAAGTATAATTCAACCCATTCTCCTTTACTGTTCCCCTTGTTTTTTCAACATGCTAACCGTTTCCAACAGGAACAAACTCACACGCATTACACACAATGCCTCCAAAATTATTGGCCTCCCCACCCCCAACCTCTCAGACCTCAACAGCAGAACCATTACACGCAGAGCACGTACCATTGCACATGACCCCAGCCACCCCCTCAACCCATTCTTCACACTACTTCCATCAGGTCGCAGATATAGAACCCTTGCCTGGAAACGGGCATGCTTTGGCAGGAGTTTTGTCCCCTCTGCCATAGCATCATTGAACAAAATACCTTGGTAAAAATCATGTATAGATGAATATGACTGTGTATGTTGGTAAAAATGTGGATGTACCCATGTGGGCACATATTTAATGTATGTATGTAATAGTGGTGTGTATATTTGTATTTATGTAATTTATGTAATTTATGTGAGGCTTTCTTTGTACAGACTGTGGCAACAAATTTCCTGAAAAGGAAAATAAATAATCTATCTATCTATCTACAGTATAGAGGGAGAGAGGGGGGGAGGGGAAGGGAGAGGGAGAAAAAAGAGAGAGAGAGATAGATAGAGAGAGAGAGAGAGAGAGAGAGAGAGAGAGAGAGAGAGAGAGAGAGAGAGAGAGAGAGAGAGAGAGAGAGAGAGAGGGAAGGGGAGAGGGGAAAAGAGGAGAGATAAAAAGAGAGAGAGAGATAGAGAGAGAGAGAGAGAGAGAGAGAGAGAGAGAGAGAGAGAGAGAGAGAGAGAGAGAGAGAGGGAGGGGGAGATAGGGGAAGGGAGAGGGAAAAAGATCATCCTTTAGCGTTGTCTGTGTGATGAAGGAAGGCTCTCTCCCTCATGTTTTGCTGTCATCGCTGTGGAGTTTAATTCCGAGGAGGCAGTCCATCAAAGGTCAAAGGTCACGCCGGAACACGAGGACAGAGTGACACTCCGCTGCTCTTAATGTAGACGACGCTGCGCACTTCAGCGAGACACTTCATTATCCCGCGATCCGCTGAAACGCTTCACTACGCTCACGCGCCACGCAATCGTGAGACTTGCCTTTCACTACAGAGGACCTGCGGCCAGACCTGGGAGCACAAGCCATTCCTTTCTTTTCCTTTTTTAAATTTTTTTAAATTTCGAACTGTGTCGGCTTCCCTCCCTCCCCCCTCCCTGGGGCGGACAGCCAATTGCCGCCCCCCTAGTGGCACTCCCGGCCAGAGCCGGCGCGATAGGGAATTGAACCCCGGTTGCCGTGGCCAGTGTCGAACGTTGAAACCATTAGACCACGCGGGAGACCCCCACAAGTCGTTGTTTTAACGCAAGGCCACGCAATTAACGACCCACGGTAAACTGCCTCGCCACGGAAACTTAAATACAAACCCTGCTGTCACCCAAAAATATATAAAAATAGAAATAGGTTTTACAACAGGTTTCGGTAAAGATGACAGGCAACTCAAACGAATGAGTGCTGAGAGATTTGATTGATTTAGTGATTGAATGAGTTTTGTCAGCAACAGAAATTAAGTATACATATAAACTTTGGCTCCCCACATGGCGCAAATGGCATTAAATATATATAATCATTCAACCATTCATTCATTATTTAAGCCGCTTATTCCTGGTCAGGGTTGTGGGGGGTGCTGGAGCCTATCCCAGCATGCATTTGGTGAGAGGCAGGAATATACCCTGGACAGGTTACCAATCCATCACAGGGCACACACACCATTCACTCACACTCATACCTACAGGGCAATTTAGACTCTCCTATTAGCCTAACGTGCATGTCTTTGGACTGTGGGAGGAAACCGGAGTACCCGGAGGAAACCCACGCGGACACGGGAGAACATGCAAACTCCACCCAGAAAGGCCCCGGCCGGGATTCGAACCCGAGACCTTCTTGCTGTGCATTTACATTTACATTTTAAGCATTTAGCAGACGCTCTTATCCAGAGCGACTTACAAGATGTGCATTAATACATGGTAGGAACAATCATAGTTAGCGCTATCCACATAGTGTGCTATCCACTGCACCACCATGCCACCCCAAAATACACATTTTGTAATATAAAATATATAAAAGCCCCAGAATATTTATATATATATATATATAATATATAATTAAAATAATTTCACAGGCGATCGTAGAACATCAATGATTTGATGTTTGGGAAAAGACATTTAACAAAAAAACAAAAAAACAACAATTGTTTTTCATTTTTTTAAACGAATGATTGATCAAATGAAATGGGCCAGCTTGATACACTGCCTGGCCAAAACAAAAGTCACCACCTGGATTTAACTAAGCAAATAGGTAAGAGCCTTCCATTGGATAGTAGTTGGTCAGGTCTAGGTTCAGCAATGTTATGTGCCCAAAGAATGAGGTCAGCTGACTACCTGAATATACTAAATGACCAGGTTTTTCCATCAATGGATTTTTTTCTTCCCTGATGGCACAGGCATATTCCAAGATGACAATGCCACAATTCATCGGGCTCAAATTGTGAAAGAGTGGTTCAGGGAGAATGAGACATCATTTTCACACATGGATTGGCCACCACAGAGTCCAGACCTTAACCCCATTGAGAATCTTTGGGATGTGCTGGAGAAGACTTTGCGCAGCGGTCTGACTCTCCCATCACCAATACAAGATCTTGGACCAATTAATGCAACTCTGGACGGTAATAAATGTTGTGACATTGCAGAAGCTTATCGAAACGATGCCACGGCGAATGTGTGCCGTAATCAAAGCTAAAGGCGGTCCAACTAAATATTAGAGTGTGTGACTTTTTTTGGGGACGGGCAGTGTAGAAGCTAGCATGACTTGCCATAGCGTTATACAGAGCTACGAACAGCAAACACATTTTATAACTATCAAATGGAATAAACTCATTTAAAACTACTAATTTACACAAATATCAACATAGATATGTCAACAAACATGTAATATGTAATACGTACAGACAATTTAACCACATAGATGTATCAGTACTTCTCGGGAAAATGCAGCAAATTAATGCTGATATTGAGTACCTAAAGAGAACCACCGACACTCAGACAACCGCCTGTGAAACTTTGCGGGTGGTTTCTGCTACCCTCGACAACCGTCTGACTGCTGTGGAGAAGCCCCGAGGCCAGGGCGCTACTTCCTCGGCTGCCTCTCTCTCTGCTGCGGAGATACAACCTGGCCCTGTGCCTGGTTCTTCCTCGGCTGTGGTGGAAAGGCCGCTGGGCCCTGGTGAGACCGAAGACATTCAACCAGCTCAGCCGGATGACTCAGCCCAGGGACGAACGCAGTCCCCCGCGTGGAGCAAGGTGGTGAGGGAGGGTCGCCGACAGAAGCAGGTACCTGAGAACTCTGATCAACAGCGCCATATACCTCGCACTGTAAAAACTCTAGCGAGGCACGAGAGAAAGAAGACCGGCATAATTGGAACTGGTGTGGTTAGCAATATACTGGCTGTCAAAACCAAGATGGTGAGTGTATTTGCTACAAAGTTTGATCTCAACGTGGATGCCGACACTCTCAGTGACTACTTAAAAGAGAAGCTGGGCCGGGAGGTGAAATGTCGAAAAATTGAGACGGCACAGAGCAGATTCAGCTCCTTCTGTGTCACCGCTGAATGCAACGACGTGGCGGAGATGTATGATCCGCAGCTCTGGCCCGCTGGGTCCTTTGTCCGACGCTTCTACGAGCCTCGTCGCCCCAGAGGAGCGGTCGGAGGCCCGTCCGGACCAGAGGGAACCCTCGCCCTCAGGAAACTGGGCTGCTGCCCGGTGGTGATACCGGGGTGCCTGTCGTATCCGCTGGAATGGCCGGGATGACGGCCAGCTGCCCCGCAGTGAGCGACCAGGACTAATAATGCGGGTCGTTTCCTACAACACTCGCGGTTTTTGCGAGCAGGACACACTGCCACTGATAGATCAAGACGTTTGGTGGTGGACACACTGCTTGATGAGTGTGACATTTTGTGCCTTCAAGAAACCTGGTTGGCCAAACAAGATTTGGACAAGCTGAACACTCTACACAAGAACTTCCATGGTGCTGGAGAGTCCACCACCGATCTCAGCACAAGATTGATTCAAGGTAGGATAGCTGGTGGTGTAGCTATACTGTGGAACATCAAACACGACCCACTGGTAAAGGTGGTGCGTCTAAATGTTGACTGGGCCATTGGGCTACAGTTTAATTATAATGAAAAGAAATGTACTATTTTAAATGTTTACACTCCCTATGAATCGTATGAGCATGAGGATGCATTTCTGAATAGGCTAGCTTTTATTCAGTCCTTCATTGAGGACAATAGCTCGTCTTGTGTCTATATCTTGGGTGATTTTAATGCTGACATGTCAGATAGGAAATCCTTATTTGCAAAACACCTACAGCAGTTTTGTATTGATACCAAATTAA
The DNA here is from genome assembly GCA_029706075.1 of Aldrovandia affinis. Lineage (NCBI taxonomy): Eukaryota > Metazoa > Chordata > Actinopteri > Notacanthiformes > Halosauridae > Aldrovandia > Aldrovandia affinis. The sequence goes on from JAINUG010000775.1 coordinate 48,595, forward strand.
TTCTATCTAGTAAAGCTCTGTTGCCTGATACAAGTTTTACCTATGTTAGTGAAGTGTGGCACACTACGTCCTGGCTAGACCACATTGTGACCACAGCTGATGCTCATGCCTCTCTGGAAAGTGTCAAAATATGTTATGAACTTGCCACCACTGATCACATACCTATTGCCTTTCTATTGAATATTGAGAATGTCCCCCTGCTGGCCAACAATAGTAATGCTGCTCCCTCAAGTAAAATTGACTGGACAAAATTGAGCAAAGAGGATATGGATGGGTACTCTATGCTAACTGACAGCTCTCTAAATAATATTAAACTGCCTAAAGAGGCCTTTATCTGCTCAGATATGAATTGCAGGGACATGCATCATGCTGACAAACTCTGTGCCATGTATGATGATATTGTGAAATGTCTTAATGCTTCCAGTGAACCTTTTGTAAAGGCAAAAGTAAGGTACCTAAGATCAGACCTGGGTGGAATGAGGTTGTGGCTGAGCAACATGCTGCTGCTAGAGAGGCCTTTAGACTCTGGTCAGAGGCAGGCAGGCCTAGACAGGGGGTGTTGCTGGATAACAAAAAACTCACAAATGCTAGATTTAAATATGCACTTCGTTTTATTAAGAAAAATGAAAACACAATGAGAGCAGACTCGCTTGCCAGAAAGCTACAGAATAACAATCTTACTGACTTCTGGAAAGAGGTCAAGGTCATGAATAACAATAAAACTCCCTACCTTCTGACATTGAGGGTGTTAGTAGCCCAGAGAAAATAGCTGAGGTATGGCGTGAGCACTACTGTAATCTTTTTAATTGTGTTAAAAGTAACGATGTTAGAATTGATCATGAACATACTGGCCTCTCTGCAGACATGATAGTTAGAGCAGCAGATATTTATGATGCAATTACCATGTTGGATAATAACAAAGCCTGTGGTATGGATTGCATTACTGCAGAACATCTAAAATGTGCCAGCTATAGGCTCAGCTCTTTGCTAGCCATGTGCTTTACTGGGTTGTTGGTTCATGGTGCTCTACCTAACTCTATTATGTCTGTACTGTTAGTGCCTGTGCTTAAAGACAAGGCTGGTAAACTGAATAGTATAGACAATTATCGACCCATTGCACTAGCAAGTATCTTGTCTAAAGTACTGGAGAGAATCCTGTTAACAAAGCTAGAAATGTATATTCTTACTTCTGACAATCAGTTTGGTTTCAAAAGGAAACATGGTACTGATCTTTGTATTTATGCTCTTAAAGAGATTGTGTCTAAATACACAAGTCTGAATTAATCTGTTTTTTTATGTTTTATTGATGCATCCAAGGCATTTGATAGAATCAGCCATGAAAAACTGTTTATAAAATTGCTAGATAGAGGTGTCCCTAAATGTTTAGTGAGAATTTTAGTGTTTTG